>CM035429.1:109476825-109699325 GCA_020310875.1 Ceratopteris richardii | reverse complement strand
ACTAGACAGTATGCTGAATATAGCATGCTTTGAATTATGCAAAATGATGCGCTACACAGTGAGAAGCAATTCATACAAGATCACTATTCTAATAGAGTGTGACAGACATATGAGAGTAGGAAGTAATGAACATGTATTGACTAAATCATATAAAATTACAGATTCATTGGCAATAAGACATTGCTCAATGGATTTAGGGTGAGTGAGCTATGGTATATGATTCTCTTCACAATATAGGTACAAAGAAATGATCTCAAAACCTCGAGACACACATGGGATCTTCATCTTCATGTTTTATAGCTTTTGGTTGGAGCCAAGCATTTGAATTTGAATTCAAATCTCCACCTAAAACTTATCCTAAAATATAGGATTGATTCTCTCCCGACTTCAGCTACCAAATGGATAGGAGATAGATGCTTCCTAACTCCTCGTGGGTCTACATCACTTTTACTAAGAGTAATTACACTCAAAGTTACAAGAGGTAGTACATATGAAGCTTTCTCAATTGATATGCTAATACATCAAGCTAATGTGTATACATCAAGTATGTAGGCTTGGGATTAATTGCACCAATAGCTCCCCCTCAAGCCTAACATGCTTGATCTTCATTGCTCCTTGATCTCTTTCAGTCCAATCATCAATTTGAACATGTTCAACTTTGTTCCATCCAATGCTTTAGTGAGTAAGTCTGCACATTGCAAATGAGTTGAAACATATGCTAACTGAATGTCCTTGTACTTCAATGTGCTTAGTCATGGAATCATACATAGGATTAGCAGCTAAATGAAGTGATCTAGTATTATCTCCAAATATAGTTGGAGTGTAGGAATGTATCTCCAAATCTGCATACAATTGCTTAAGCCACATAACTTCCTGAGTTGCATTAGTCAAACCTCTATACTCTGCTTCCATGGAAGATAATGCCATAGTTGGTTGCTTCTTGGATGACCATGATATGAGCTTTGAACCTGCAAAAGATAGGTACCCTAAGTGCTCCTCCTCTTGGAGCTAGCCCAATCTGCATCAGAATATAACTTTCTATCTATGTCAGAAGTGAAGGGATATAATAATCCTGCATTCATTGTACCCTTTAGGTACTTAAGCACCCTCTTTGCAGCTTCCATGTGTGACTTCCTTGGTACATGCATGAATTGGCTCAATGTACTCACAACATATGCAATATCCACTCTTGTCAAAGTAGTATAATTAAGACTACCCATAAGTTGTTGATACCCTGTAATATCATCAAGTGGTTCACCTTCATGTGAACTTAGCTTATGATTGATCTCCATAGGAATACCTGCATCTTTAGTGTTCTCCATTTTAAATTTGACCAACATATCATTTATGTACTTCCTTTGTGTGATGATTATACCTAAATCTGTATACATAAGTTCTAAGCCAAGGAAATAAGTCAATAACCCTAGACCACTGATTTTGAATTCCTTCATCAGCTGAGCCTTGACTTGCTTGATACCTTCAGAATCATTACCTGTAATAATGATATCATCTACATAGACACACAAGTAGATGCTCTCTGATTTAATCTTCTTCACAAACAAACAAGAGTATGCCTTGCTTGCTACAAAGCCTTGATCCTGCAAATAGGTCACAAGCCTATCGTTCCAAAGTTCTAGGATCTTGCTTGAGACCATAGAGTGCTTTTCTAATCTTGCATATATACCTTGTTTTTTGTTCATCTTCAAAACCTCGTGGTTGTGCCATATATACTTCTTCTGATATCCGACCATTCAAAAATGCATTCTTGACATCTAACTGATATAAATTCCAATTTTTGGATGTAGCAAGACTTACCAATACCTTGATTGTTGGCATCTTTGCCACAGGTGAAAATGTTTCTTCATAATCTACTCCATGTGTTTGGGCAAATCCCTTTTCCACTAGTCTTGCCTTGTACCTGTTTATAGAACCATTAGAGTTCTTTTTAACTTTATATATCCACCTTGAACCAATTACCTTCATATTTGGTTTCTTGGGAACTAGGTCCCAAGTGTGATTCTCTTGCAATGCGTCCACTTCTTCCTACATGGCATCTCTCCACTCTTTCTTCTTCTTAGCCTCTTCAAATGAAGAAGGCTCCTTTGCCATTGAATCTTTAGTGATGTACACAGAGTGCTTTGTGACTAAGGATGTATCATATCCATACCTTATGGGTTTCTTACTTTCTCTTTGTGACCTTCTTAAAGCTTGATTGGAAGACTTGGGTAGATCCTCTAATTTCTTGTGTTTGCACTTGCCTTTTGACTTCCAAGCTTTGAAGTCAACCTGCTCCTCATCTTCTGAGTTGATGTCCTCTACTTGGTGTTTGTCTTCTTGAGTTAGGGTTGGAAAATCATTTTCCAAATCATATGGTAATTTGAATGTCCTGCAATCATCTTCAAACCAAGAGTTATTCTCATCAAAGACTACATCCCTACTAACTATGAATGCCTTGTTAGTGGGCTTATAAAGTCTACACCCCTTTTGATTCTGATCATACCCAATGAATATGCACTTCTCAGCCTTAGGGTCAAGTTTCCCTTTGATTTGTGATAGGATGTGTGCATAGGCAATGCACCCAAATATCTTGCAATGATCCAATGAGGGTCTTCTGCCATTCCAAGCTTCATATGGTGTCATGCCATCCAATGAATTGGATGGAAGCTTGTTAAACAAATAGGTAGCTATAGAAACATCCTCTACCCATAAATAATTAGGTATTTTTTTCTCATTCAACATAGACCTAGCTACCTCAACAATTAGCCTATTCCTTCTCTCTACCACTCCATTCAATTTAGGAGTATACCTAGTTGTTTCTTCCCTCTTTAAATAGATCAAACTCATGTGAAAAGTACTCACCACCTCCAGCAGGCCTAATTCTCTTCAAGCTTCTTCCTGTTTGGTTTTCCACTAATGCCAAGTATTTCTTAAAACATGTAAAAACCTCATCCTTATGCTTCATAAAATAGAGAATTGTCCACCTATTGTAATCATCAATAAAAGAGACATAGTACCTTGATCCTAAGATGGATGGATTTTTGCTAGGACCCCACACATCAGTGTATACAAGCTCCAAATAATCTACATGAATGTATCCTTTTCTGTTGAATGGTTGCCTATGAGCTTTGCCAAATTGGCAAGCTCCACATTTGTAGATCATATGCTGCTTGGTGACATTAGGAATCCCAAGCACACTTTGATCCTGCAAATTTGCTTCAAAGTTCTCTCTCCTATGTGCCCTAAACTCTTGTGCCATATTTCTAACTCAGATAGGGTTTGGTCTCTATAACTAAATAGTGCTATGTTCCTTGTGTCTTCAATTTCAAAATTAAACAATCTACCTGACTTCTCACCTTTGGCTATCCTCTTGAATCCTTGTTGGGGGTCTTCCAAATATGCTCCATGTTTTGTGAACCTGACTTGTAGACCTTTCTCTACTATCTGCTCAACACTAATTAAATTTTTGGTTAGGGTAGGCACATACAAAAATTTTCTCAAAAAGTTCATACTACCATCTGATGTCTTAACATTTCTAATTTGCTTGACTAAATGCTTGGTGTCATCACCTATTTATACCTCATGCTTTCTGTTTGGTTCTTCTAGATAAGATAAGAGTGCTACATTCCATGCCACATGATTCGAACAACTTGAGTCAATGTAAAAGAGATGCTCATCATCTTTACCTTGCTTCGATGTCATGTTCATAATGAGCAGAGAATCCTCTTGATCTTCAGTGTAGTTATTGAAATCCCTTCTTCCTCGAAAGCCTCCTTGATAGTTGTTTTTGTTGTAGCCTTGATTATAGTTGTGGTTGTACTTGCCTCCACCATTGTTGTACCTACCTCTTGTTTGTTCATAGCCTCCTCTATGGAAGCCTCTTCCCCCTTGGTTCCTTGTATTTTTGTAGCGTTCTTCAGTAGTGTGGTTGTTGAGACTACATATGTTGCATGGTGAGTTGTTGTAGGGTCTTCTCCTACCTTGCTTACCTCCTCTGCCCCTACCTCTAGCATCTCTTCCTCTTCCTACATAATTGGCTTGAGAGGTACGAGCCTCTTCATCTTGTTTCTTACTTTTACATTTATCCTTACCTTTATTCTTATCTGTATAAAGGGAAAAAGTATTGATTAAATCATATAAAATTACAAAGTCATTGGAAATAAGACATTGCTCAATGGATGTAGGGTGAGTGATCTATGGTATATGCTCCTCTTCACAATGAAGGTACAAAGAAATGATCTCAAAACCTCAAGATACGTGCGGGATCTTCATCTTCATGTTTTATAGCTTTTGGTTGGAGCCAAGCATTTGAATTTGAATTCAAATCTCCACCTAAAAGTTGTCCTAATTTATAAGATTGATTCTCTCCTGAATTCCAAATGGATATGAGATAGATGCTTCCTAACTCCTAGTGGTTCTACATCACTTTTACTAAGAGTAATTACACTCAAAGTTACAAGAGTTAGTACATATGAAGATTTCTCAATGATATGCTAATACATCAAGCTAACGTGTATACATCAAGTATGTAGACTTGGGCTTAATTGCACCAACAAAGATCAGTGCCTTCACGCTTCAAGGATTGCTTTGATTTCACTTTCGCAACTTTATTTTGTAGAGGGAAGTGCTCTAGTGTCATATTTCTCTTCTTCTTTCATATTTTAAGTTTACTTCCATTCTTTTCATATACTCTAGTTACGAAAGGGGGGGGGGGAGTGAAACATGGATTCCAAGGGGAAACAAATTTTAGAACGCACTTCTCCATCTAAAGAACAACTAGAGGACCCTGATCATAGGATGGAAGAGGTAGAACTTGAGCAGGAAGATGAGAGAAAACTAGAGGTTGTGAGCATGGAACACAAGGTTCCTTGCAACTGCCACTGTGCTCTGAGTATCAGTGAAGATTGTAGCAGAAGAAGAGTGACTAATACCCAAATCAACCAAAAGGCATCTAAGCCACACACACTCAACAATTGCTATGAAAGCTACCCTATACTCAACCTCACAACTAGAAGTGGACACAATAGGCTACTTCTTGCTCAACCAAAATATGAGCTACCAAGCACAAAACAAAAACCATTAGTGGAAACATGAGTTTCATAGCAACCAACCTAGTCAGAGTCAAAAAGACCATGTAAATCTAGTGGTAGTGACCCCCCTTGGGATAAAACAATCCAAGTAGCCATGTACCACTCAAGTAGTGAAAGATGCCCTTAACCATCTGTCAATGCTTGAAACCTAGGCAATGCATGAACTTGCTCATCTGTGAGACAACAAACTGAATATAAGGGCAAGTAATGCATAAGTAAATCAAGAATCCAACACCCTACTGATAGAGAATAGCATCAAATGCATATCTAGCATCATGAAGACTCAACCATAAACATGTTTCCATAGGAGTGGAAATAGGTTTACAATTTCAAGGCCAAAATGCTGCAATAATGTGTCAATATAGTTTGTTTGACATAGAGCTATTCCACCATCAACTCACATAAATTGAATGCCCAAATAATGATGCAAATGCCCCAAATTTTACGTCTTAAATGAGGCATGCAAATCAATCTTAAAATCAACAATACACTTCTTATTAGGGCTAATGATCAGCATGCCATCAACATAGACAAAAATGATAAGAAGCACATAATTTGCATGCTTAACATATAAGGTGCTTTCAGTTGTATCGTACTCAAAACCAGGTGCAATCAAGTAGGCATGTATCATTTCATGTCAAGAATGAGGTGCTTGCTTCAAACCATATGATGCCTTTTTCAACTTCTAGACTTTGACACTTTGTTTTTATGTCCTTTCTACACAAAACCATGGGGATGAAAAACATACACTTCTTCATGTACATTACCATTCACAAATGCAATTTTAATGTCCAAATGACATACATTCCAAGCATGATGGGCTCATCAAAATCAATGCCTCTTTCTTGAGCATAAACGTTTGCAACAAGCCTGGCTTTGCACATATCAACTATTCCATCATGTTTACATTTAACTTGTATACCCATTTAGTGCCAATGGCCTTTTCTCCAAGAGGAAAATCACATAAAGACCAGGTACCATTCTTCATAATAGCATCATATTCTGATTGCATAACAACCATCCAATTTTTTGAATTTCATGCTTCATCAAAAGAAACAAGTTCACTCTAGAATAGAGGTAGCCATATTCTGATTGCATAACAACCATCCAATTTTTTGAATTTCATGCTTCATCAAAATAAACAAGTTCACAAAGAATAGAGGCAGGCATAGCATAGCAATTTGATGCAAAAGAAGCATGATGAGAGCCTAAATGATTAGGATATGACTAAGCTGCATCTAATTTGCTATCTCACAAAGTTTGCACTGGCCATTTAGGTAGAGTTTTTGCCTCCTCTATATTAGTGCTCTCATGAACAAGTGCATCATGTAAATTTTCTTTAGAAATGGAATAATTTGTATCATCATGTGAAACCTGTAAAGGCTGTGAAATTTCCTCATTTGGAGCAATACTTGGCTATCAACCAATAGAAAGAGGTAGCAAAGTGTCATACATATCTTCGGCGCTAACTGATGTCTCCTTAGTACATGAAAGTAATGCTTGAATTGCATCTTCCACAAAAACAAAATCATGGCTAATCAAATTTTATTTATTCTGTGGATGATACAGACGATAGTATTTTCTTTCAAAATTGTACCCAACAAAAATACATTTCACCGCTTTAACATCTAGTTTCCTATGTTGTTGTTCAAGCATTAATGCATACGCCAAACAACCAAAGACATGCAAATGAGCAATAGATAGCTTGGGACTATGCCAAGCCTCATATGGAGTGAAAGAGTGCAATGCTTTGGTTGGACACCTATTAAGTACATATGCTGCACACATAACAACCTCAAGCTAGGATCTATGTTGTAAAGCCTGACTTTTGACCTTACACCTCGCCGTTTCAATGAGTGATCTGTTCTTTCTTTAACCAACTACATTTTTTTGAGATGTATATGGCACTATACATTGATGTTTTATCCCACATTGAGCTAGAAATGCATTAAAATAAGAAGATAGGTAACCCCCTGATAAGAATGGAGGGTGTCCTTTTTGCATGCTGATAGATTTTCCACCAAAACCAAAAATGTTTGAAGCACATAAACACTTTGGACTTTGCTTTTAGTGGATACACCCATGCATGGAAAAATCATCAATGAATATCATGACGTAAAGGTAGTTCCCAAAAGAAGGTGACTACATAGGACCACATACATCATTGTGAACAAGCTGCAATTTCTAAGTAGCTCGAACAGAACCATCTTTTTGGAAGGAGGAACACTGCATTTTGCCCAAAACATAGCCTTCACAAACATGTTTACAAAGTGCCTCAAGTTTGGGTAAAGAGAACACCATTTCATATTCCTGCAGGTGTAGAAAACTAGCAGAATTTAGATGACCAAAATGTGCATGCCAAAGCTTTGCATCTGAGATAGCCTTAGAATCTTGAATTGCACATGTTGAATCATTCACAAGTTTTGCATAATCTATGATCTTATATAGCCCATGAAATAAAATGCCAGAAGCAATAATGACATAGCCATTTGATAGATCATGAACTATACATCTATCATCCATAAATTTCACAACCAAGTGGATCTTGGCTAATGTTGAAACTGATATAGATTTTTCTTGATCCTTGGCACAAATAAATCATCTAAAAATTTAAAAGAACTACCATCAACAATAGTTAGAATGATTTACACATGATAGGATAAGAGGAGTTGTTGCTACATATGATAGTATTTCATGTATGGGCAAGCTCAAGTGAATGAAAGAAACTATGTTGCAAGGTAATATGTTTGGTTGCCCCACTATCAAAGTACCAAATATATGAGTCTACTGTATACATACACTACTCATGAGAAGATGGGTCATTATTACAAGCCCATTATTCATTCTGCACAAGATTAGCATACTCTATTTTAGGTCTAGAGGTCTCCGCAAGAACCATTCTAGTTTCTTTCTTCTTTACCTCTTTTGCATCCAGTTTTGGAAAACTCTTTATGTTATGATTGTTTCCTTTACATAATTTGCAAAACAATTTCTACTTTTTTGTTTTCTTCTTGCCTTTTTCATCCTTCTTTGATTGTGTAGAATTAGCAAATTTTTGCTTACTAGTAGATGAGCTCCATTTACCTTTGCCCTTCTAATTAACTAGGAAATCTTGATTTGCAACATTCATAATGGACCTATTTGTTGGTGTAAATTACAAGCCTACACATTTGGCTCAAAGGATGCATTGAAGTCTATACATACATGAAGAAGCATAGGAACATATGCTAGTGTTTGAATTACCACTTTACCTCATTGTAAAAGTCAAATTGACTTGGAATCTCTTGTAATCACCTACCAAAAGGATTTGTGGAAAAATTAGTTGTATGATTGAAAGAATATCTCCTAGCATTTAGGAGCTTGATCATAGGGAGGCAAAAGTTTGAATTTGAATTTAAACGTCTACCCATCTCTTATAAAAATGGTCATGAAAAGTCGCGGGCTAGTGAGAGCACTCCCAAGCCTAGCATTACTATTTTTTGAGTCTCTGTGAGGTCTACACTCTAGCCCACACCTCTCTACACCATTTGGCATTGATGTTCATGCAAATGGAGCTGTATACAAATGTTCATTAATACATACATTCATATTGTCCATCTCTGAATTCTCTGTTAGTCTACTCAAAAGTTTGTTAACTTGTCAATGGCATATCTCAGTCAATTCTTCACCAAATTTAGTGATTCAAAGCGTGTTGGATTCCGCTGGACGTAATCTACATGCTGTGAAAGTTTGAAGACATTCTATTCAGCCATTTTGGAGAAATCTGCATCGAGGTGAACTCTAGTCATTTTTTGCTACAGTCCTAAAAAGTCGGGGGTTATAGCTTAACTTGCTAAATTGATTTATCTTAGCATATTTGATCATTTTACATCATTCCACTTGGAATAGGTAGCTTACTAAGCTAATTAGATACTCCTAAAAGGAATTTTTCCAATTCCTACTGTGCTGGTCATACTGAGCAAAATACTCAGCATGTGTCAAGCCATAAATAGAAGGTTTTCTTGAGTTTGTGAATTCCGAAGTTATCTGTTTTGATTCTATCATTGCACACATCATTTCCAAAGGACATAGGACATTTTATGGTGTCATTGGAAAGCTAAGAAGGTCTAGTTATCAACTCTGAAGCAAAAGAGGGCTGGTACAAAGCAGGTTTAGTAGTACCTACTCAGTCTCTTGGAGTATCCATCCATCATTCCCAACAGTGGTATCAGAGCAAACTAAGGTAAAATGGGAGATGGTTTTCCTTCATTTATTGACAAATTGGACAGGAAAAACTATCAAGCATGGTCTCTAAGGATGAAGACCTACTTACAAGGAAGGAGTCTCTATGGGTACATTTCAGGAGATGAGGAATTGCCCTCATTCAAAGCAAGAGGTTTACCAACCAAGGAAGAACATGAAATGCTCAACACATGGTGTGCTAAGGATGCATTGGCAAGGTCTTATTTACTCAACTCTATATCTGATTTTCTTTTGCCACATATTAGAAATTGTAAGACATCCCAAGAAACTTGGGAAACCTTGTCATCATATTTTTCCTCCAACACAAGGGCTAGGAAAAATCACTTGTGGATTGAATTCACAACACTAAGGAAGCAACCTAAGCAAGCTGTTTCAGAATTTGTGACCAAGATTAAAGATGTAGTAGATCAGTTAGCAAGTATAGGAGAGGAGATTGAAGAAGAACAGATTGTAAGGCAAGTGATCAATGGGATCAAGGCTGATGACAAATGGGAAAGCTTCACCACTGTCATGGATCTCTACATGGACATGCACACTCCAGATCTTACAACCCTCATGGGACAATTGTTTACTCATGAAGCAAAGCTCAAAAAAAATGGAGACACCTCCAAAGGTAATAACTCTTCTGCCCTATACACTGATAAGAAGTCTAAAGATAAAGGCAAGAGCAAGAAGGTGGAAGATGAAGGATCAACCTCTCAAGCCAACTATGCAGGGAGAGGTAGATCTTCAAGAGGAAGGGGCAGAGGAGGTAAGCCAGGTAGGGGGAGATCTTATAACTCCTCATCATGCAACATTTGTGGTTTATCAAATCATACTACAGATGAGTGTTTCAGGAATTACAAGAATCAGAGAGGAAGAGGATACCAAAGAGGTGGCTACTCACAGTCAAGAGGTAGATCAACCATCACCAAGGTGTTGGAAGCAGCCAGAGGCACAGACGACATGGAAGCATGTAACGACAAAGCAGGGAGCCAGTCGAATCGTTTTTCAAATAATTATGTTTTCAAATACTTTCCAAAAACCTCCAACAGTGATTTTTATCACTATTGTAACATATGTAACATAGAAAACCCCATTTTGTAATCCATAGCTCCATTTTGTGCAAGCCGAGGAGTCCTCGAGCTTGAGGAGCTTAGGTAGAATGCACGTACCAATTTTTGTTATTTTTAGATACCGTTTACCCTTCCAAATAGCATCTAGGACCTAATTTTTAACTATGCCGGTCACTAGCTGTGAAACCGGTCAAAACTAGTCTAAAAACTATAAAAAGAGCTAGAGAGCTCATTTTTGAGGCTAGTTAGTGTTAGCTTGTTGGAGTTTAGAGTTCTTTTGAGCTTGTAATAGTGTTCTTGAGTAATAGAGTTGATTTCTCATCTTCCATTGTGTCTTGCTTGTCTCTTCGTAGTGTGTGTGTATGTGTGTGTGCATTTCTATGCTTCTCACCTTCACTCTCACTTCATCTCATATTCACGATCTTCATATCACTCCTATCTCTTCCGCGGATTGACATTAAGGAGGTGAAGCTTCTTAACGTGGTTCTCACCATTGTGCTAGAGCAACACCAAATTTGGCACCGTTGCCGGGGATCGAGTCTAGGACGAATGTGTGATGGTAAGAGTATAGCAAGAAGTGGTGTTGGAAGGTAAAAATTTCAGTTTTTGTTGTTGTTTTTACTTAGTTTTTAGTGTTTTTCACCTTCCCCACACTCCATCTTCATCACCGCATCATCATCTTCATCTCCAAAAAAATCAGAAAATTCACTATATCCCCCCATTATCCTCATTTCCCCTCATTTGTGCATGTGAGAGAGTGAGAGAGAGCTTTTGTTCTTGTGTGTACTTTTGTTTTCTTGAGTTTTCTTGCAGGTACAGAGCTCCAGTGCATCAGGAAGGCTGCAAAAAGGTAAAAACTTCAGTTTCTGTCAGAAATTTCCGTCTGTGTCAGACCATCGCGATGGTCTGCAAAGTTCGGAATTTGGAGAAGGCGACCACACCAGCGTGAAGAGCACACCTGCGCCTACAGGAATCCATAGCTGCATTCACAAAATTTGCATTTTGGTGGACCATCGCGACGGTCTCTGACCATCGCGATTGTGTCACACCATCACGATTGGCTCATGCCATCGCGACGGCTTGGCCGGACCATCGCGACGGTCTCTGACCATCACGATTGCATCACGCCATCGCGATTGGCTCACGCCATCGCGCCGATGGTGCCACATGGCAATCTAGACCATCGCGACGGTGCACTTCAGACCATCGCGACAATTCAAAAATTCAGACCATCGCGATTGGCTCACGCCATCGCGCCCAGACCATCGCGACGGTTCATTTTAGACCATCGCGATTGTGCACGTTGATCGTTGACTGACGCCATCGCGATTGTCCAATTTCACGCCATCGCGATTGTGCACTTTCAGACCATCGCGATTGTGCACTTCGACGCCATCGCGATTATGCACTTTCAGACCATCGCGATTGTCCAATTTCACGCCATCGCGATTGTCCAATTTCACGCCATCGCGACGGTGCACCCTCACGCCATCGCGACGGTCCCAGACCATCGCGATTGTCTCAGACCATCGCGATTGTGCACCCCCATCGCAAATTTTAGGGTTTCATTTTTTGGCCAATTTTGGGGCTATTTTTGGGAAATTTTTGGGTGATTAGACTCATAGGAGACCCCTTAGCTCATATTTGGAGAAAAACCTGTTTGTCAGTTTTTACCCCCCCAGGGCCTGAACGGTCATAACTTTTTCATCTGAAGTCCGTTTTTTGAGCTTAATAGCTCGTTAGAAAGCTCTTCTTAAAGGATACGTCTATTTTTAGATAAGCCATTTTGAGGTTGACCTAGTTTGGGACTAGAAAGCCAGGGGGCAAGCATTAAAAAGTTGGGCAAAAGGGAAGGGACTTAAAAGGTGTATATACTCAAGTGCTTGATCATCCAACTGTGAATTGGTCTAATATTGAATTTTTCCAGGTCTAGCAAGGGCAATCGAAGGGAACCAAGGCAAGGCAGTGAAGGGCATAAAGCTTGGGAAGCACGGCTTCTTGGGCATCAGAGCAACCAGAAAAGCTGACTCGAGGTTGGAAGATTACTCCACCCCCTCAGTCAATTCTTAGCTTAGGCTAAACGGTAGCTCTTGTGGATTAACGACGATAGGAACGCCTCAAGTTCAAGAGAATTAAAGTTATCAAGTCCAAGACTAAAGTAAAGGTGTGTGACACGAAAACCTAAAGGAAAGAACCTAAGTCTGACGGAACGAGAACTCAAAATTATCACGGAAAGTCGAATTCCTGACGCATACATTAAGACAAGAATCTAAAGAAATTTAAAAAGAATCAAGACAGTAATAACAAAGAATCATTGACGATCTGAGCGTGTACTAAGTGTGCAAGGAACAAAATTAATGAACCTTAGATCGGGCAAACATATAGGTAAGTCAGACCGACGAAGCATTAGATCATCAGAGGCAAGTGTAAGAACTACTGCACGATCGTGGGCTCAACAATTGAACACTAGTTATCCCTACGAGAGCTCAGATACTAGCGAATCAGAAATGGCATTTAGCACAGACAGACTAGAAGGAGGGTCGAATGTAGCCTATTTAGAAAAACCAGAAGGACCCTATAGAACACAACTAGAGTTTCTCCGAACCAACCGATTAGGTGCTCGCATCTATGAGGATGGTTTGCGAAGGCAAGTGGTGCAAATGCACAACCCTGATCAACCCATTGGATTGGAACATCCAGTGGTGAAATTCGAGAGAGACGCATACATAGACAAGGAAGGAACAATGTACATATTAAGTACGCAGCCAAACAATACCGACGAGTTTGGCGTGATTCAACCAGAGACGGAAGCAAAATCTCAAGGAAAAGAACCATTAGAAGAGCCTAGAACACCTAGAGGGAAATCTGTACTGACACGAATACTAATCCCGGATTGGATCCCTCAGGACAACAGAAGCATAGAGTTGTTTGTAAATGAAGAAACTGATGAAGCCTTTTGGAGATACAAGACCGAAATACTTAGTGAGGTAGGTATCATCACTATATACGAGTTCAAGGACCCGGATACACCTGGAAAGGTTGTATACCTGGATGAGACTTCAGAAAGAGTCTTTGTGGTGCCTGACCGCGCTAAAAACACATCTACATGGAGAGGTGAATTGGTATTCCCTCCATCTAGAACGAACATGAATACAAGTCAACAAGGGGCAGGAACATCCTCAGCCCATGGAAATCAAAGAGAGGGAAATAAAGAGAGACCGGAAGTAAGCTTCACTCATCCCATAGGGAGAGATAGAACAACCACGAACACTAATAGAGCGGATAGACAAAGAGATCATGGAATACCAGGTGGTAGAGATGATTTTCCTCTACCTAGACCACGTGAACACGCAAGAATATTGAGACCCACACAGTTAGTAAAATCAATGAAGAATTACTTTGATGGGACAAGAGATCCCTATGACCACGTCGCAGAATTCAAGCAAGTACTAAGAGCAGAACAAGTTGAAGACATGTTCACGCAATACAATGCATTTGGACTAACGTTAAAGAATACCGTTTTAACTTGGTTCCAACCTCTGCAACAAAGGCAATTTAGAGACATCCATCACTTTTTAGAGTCATTCATCACCGAATTCTCTAAAAGTGGGATTAGACATGACACGTCTTCGTTGATTCATAGCTTTAAACAGACCCCTCAGGAAACCGTAAGACTGGCAGGACGTAGGTTTAGACAATATGTTGAACGATGTCCAATGCAAGAGCTACCCTCACAAGCTAAGCAAGTGTCATTATTTCTAGATGGCTTGTTGAGCTCTAAACTACGCTCCTACGTGTACCTAAAAGAACCCAGAACGCTAGAGCAATGTGTAAGAATTTGTATAGACATTGAGGACAACTTAGGAGACGAGTTGGAACTCTCAAAGGTCTATAAGGACTCAGACTGTTCATCTCTAGCATCCACAAAATTGTCTAGCTCAATAGAAGACCTAGCAGAAAAAGTGGCCCAGAAACTAGGAGTTTCTAGTAAACCTAGGGTGCTAACAAACAAGCGTTGTTACACCTGTGGTGCTGACCATATGGCAAATGTGTGTCCCAATACAACACAACCTCAAGCCAACCCTAGTGGCCAATACTGTACGATTGAGAGAAGATACACGAATCATACGGCTCAGGACTGCCCATACAACAAACAGACCGTGAGACAGAACTATCCGCAAGCATACCCGCAGCCAGGTAGGTATCAAGGCCAATACAATGCTCAGCCTTATTACTATAGGCCTCCTCAGAACTACCCATACCAGGCTCAACAGAGACCTCAACCTGTCTTAGCTCAGCAGCCACCCCCACCAACAAATGTCATCTCAGTCAAATACGCTGCTGCAGAAGAGAATCTAAGTAGGGCCTTAGTGCCTTCTTCACCTTTGATCACAGAGAGTGACCCACACTCAAACAGTTTTGACTCTACGCATGTAGATAGTCCACCCGCATATTACACAGAGTCACCAGAACACGTAGAAACATATCATTACGATAGTCCACCAGTGGAACCTAGTTGGGAGCCAGACTATGCTAATGTGATGTACACAAACCCAAATCCACGGCCCCAATTGAGACAACAAAGACCACAGGGCCCTAGAGGACCATGCTTTAGGTGCCAAGGAGATCATTTCATAAAGGATTGTCCACATCCCCCGATAGCAGGACAATCACAGTACTATAACATCCAAGGCTTTTGTGCTGATTGTGGCAAAGAGCACATAATCAAAGATTGTCCTAAAAATCCAGTTAACGCTTCGAATGTGACACCGATCAACGTGATAGGTATTGTAAGTAACGCAGATGGATCCAACCCTACATATGTGCCTATCCAAGCTATCACAAGAGCCCAGGCGCTCTTACAGAACCAACAGCTTAATCAGGAAAAAGTAGCCGGAACCAGTGAAGTTGCAGAATCTAGCAATAAAAAGACAAAATCTTGGAAAGATTCTAGAGAAAGAATTAAGAGAAAATGGAGTAAAAAGATAAGTGAGTTGGAAGGAAGTTTGAAGGAATCTAGAGTCAAAATCCAAGAATTGAGTTCACAGGAATTGAATCAAGAGAATCCAGCTCAGAAATCAGGATCAGTTTTAGCGGAACCCATACCAGAGAATCTAGACATGATGTTTCATGGATATCAGGCTAGATTAAAAGAAGGACCTCAGGTAGCTGAAATGAGCAAAAACTACCCTCGAGCTGATCTAGAAATTGAGAGAACTAAACTTTGCATGAAGATGGTAGAACTAGCACAAGCTTTGTTCGAAGCCTCTAGATATCTTAATTGGAGTAACATGGCAAAACCGGAATTACACTTTCAAGGACTAATGGAGAGGCTAGAATACTTGATTGAAAGCAAAGAGAAAAAGGATCAGCCTAGGAACCCTATTGTCCCAGAGACACAGGAAAGGAATGCGCCATCCCTGTCTGAAGTACCCAACTCAGAAAGTCAAGACAATTTGTCTTCCATACATAGGTACTCACATGAATTTTTGAGAGAAATCCAAGAAGAGAAATGGAGAAAAGAACAAGGAACCCATCCTCCTATTCAAGAAATAGATGACTTGCAGGAACAATTTCCCCAAGATATTCCCTCTATTTACGATGAGGTAGAGGAGGAACAACTGAGTGAACACACAAGATTTGAATCTAATTCTTTACAAGAATTACCTCAGTTCACAGGACCTTGGGAAGCAAAGTCTATTAGTATGAGAGCACCCACGATAATAGTGAGGAATGAAGAATCAGTAATCCCTAGAAACACGGAAGTGATCAAGAATACCAAAGTACAATGTAATCTCACTCTGGAGGAGTTGTTGAAGGTAAAACCAGAATTGTGGAAACATGTAGCAAATCAATTCCCTGAGCTTGCTACTACTCCCTCACAAATAGGATCACAAAATAAGGTACCAGAAATACGCGTAGAAAAGATTGGAGATGTGAGCGAAGGAGAGGAAGGTAACACTTATCTTCCGATAACCCATCAGGGCTACACCACGAAAGCCATCTTAGATTCAGGAGCCGGAGTAGCCATCGCTACCACCGCTTTATGGAAACGTTGGGGTAAGCCAGCATTAAGACCCACCAGGATGAAGCTACAAATGGCTGATGGACACATAGAAAAACCATTAGGCTTACTAGAAGGCATATCTCTCACCACTTGTGGTGTAGAATTTGAGCATACCTTTGCCATTTTTGACTTTGCAAAAAATCATGCTTATGAGATGATATTGGGACGACCGTTCATGCGTCAGTTGCAAATTGTACAAGATTGGGGAACTAATTCTTTGTACTTGCAACATTTAGGAGTGACTACCAAAGTCAATCTTAAAGACTATTCACATCGAGATGTACCCCCAATACAATGGAATACCATCCATAAGACACCAGTAGAGACGGAATCCGTGCACTCCTTAGAATCAGACCCTTCTTGGTTGCATGAGGATACCCATTTATGGATGTGTAAAGTAGCCAAACAAGAGGAAGAAAGATTAGAAGCAAGGACCTTAGGTGCAGAACAACATCCAAGAACGCTTCAAGATCCAGCCTACGCACCTGTAGTATTCCCTGACGAAGAGTTTGAACCCCATGGTTGGGCAGAAATCCTAGCAACCATGGATGTAGTGTTGGTGCATGCCAATCACCAATTGAAGGCTTGGAAGATCAAATGATGAAGGAAGAATCAATTCCTAAAGTGTGGAAGAAGATTACAATCAGAGGACAAGAGAAGTGTACACATATGTACATTAGCATAGTCATAGATGACTTAAATCATTTTGTTCAGTAAGAATTATGTACAAATTATCTATAAATACCTTGAGAAAAGTCGGGGCATGTAGAGGAGAGCAAATGAGAGCATATGTGACAATAGTTAGAAGTCAAAAATGAGGGAGATAGAAGTAAAGAGATAGAGGAAAGTGAGTTTGTGTAAGCTCTCATCACTCAGTTGTAATTTTCTGAGTTAATGAAGAAATATTGCGCCCGATCTTTTCGTGTCTGCTCCTTCTGTGTTTGATCATTTGTGAAATCCTTTTGAGGATATCTAAGTTGTTAGTTAATGAGCCTGTGACCTGAATTTCAGAGTCCAACTGTAAACAGGCTAGGAGAATTGTGAGTAGGAACATTCATATGTGTTGAATGTCTACAGTTCTCTGAAACAGGCGCAAATTTTCGTGTTTAATCTTTTGGTCAGTGCTCACTCCATAGTTTAAAGTTTTGTGCAAGCAAGCACTTAATCTTTAAGTTGGAAGGTGATCTACTCGTGGCTAAAAGCATTTGGCAAAACGGGTTAGATATTGTGAGAATCAAAGTTAAGAAGTTAGGGGTGTCTGAATCGACTTCTCAGAAGTACAGTTTCTGACATAGGTAACTTGAGAAGTTGATTTCTCAAGCTACACTTAATCTTTTGAAAAGATTCAACTTGGAATAGATGCGCAATCTCTAGGAGATGATTCGTACAAAGTTTCATCAAAAACTTTACAGAGTTGATAGGTCAATGTGAAGAAATACTGCAGCAGACTTTTCTGTGTATCATCCTCTTCACAGAATTGTTAATTTTTTGATAGTTAGTAATTGATCTTTTAAATGTGTGAAAGGTTTTGACTTATTCTTGGTATAGAGGTGCTCTAATCACAAGGATAGGTTGTTCTTTTGGAGATTAACACTCTCCATCAGTGGTATCAGAGCAGGAGACATCAATTTGAAGAAAGAAGGATCCCGACTGCTGCAGATTCAAGAGATTCAACACTTGAAGGATCAAGAAGTGAAAGCTTGGAGTCAAAGCTTGAGGAGAAGACAAATTGACATCAAGAAAGGCAAAAGGAGTTCAAGTCGAAGTAAAGGTACATACATTGTTTGTAAAGCTTGAAGTTTCAATACACAGGTGGAGACAAGATGGGAGAAAGCTTGTAGATTGATAAGCTAGATAGGGAGAACTATCCAGCATGGTCCATGAGGATGGAAGCACACCTCATGAGCAAAGATCTTATATCATTTATTACAGGAGATGAAGAAAAACCAGAATTTGCAGATCCAAGTATTCCTACTAGGGAAGAACTTGCAATGTTGAAGACTTGGATGAGAAAGGATGCTCAAGCAAGGAGCATCATCTACATGGCTGTAAATGATTATCTTCTACCTCACATCAGAGGTTTGGAAAGTGCCACAGATGTTTGGAATGCCTTGGAAGAGCATTTCCAAAATACAACTAAGTCAAGGAAGTCTTCACTATGGGCTGAGTTCACAACCTTCAAGAAGAAGAGCTCACAATCAATTTCAGATTATGTGGCAAAGATGAAAGATATTGCAGATAGCTTGGGAGCAGTGGATGAAGACATTGAAGAGGAAAAGTTGGTAAGACAAATACTTACAGGTTTGAGAGGAGATGAGAAGTGGAAGCCTTTTATATTGTCCATAGAGTTGTCACTTGATCACTTTACTCCTGACCTTAATCAATTGCTAGGACATATGCTAACCTTTGAGCAGGATCTTAAAGGAGACAATGATAGAAGTACAAGTCAAGCTATGTACTCCAAAGACAAGAAAAAGAATGGCAAAGGAAAGCAATCAAATGATGATGAAGGGAATTCAAATCAAGCCAACTTCACAAAAGGGAAAACAAATTTCAGAGGTAAAGGAAGAGGAGGTAAGAACAAAGATAATGCTAAAGCTTGTTGGATTTGTGGCAGAACAAATCATTTGGCAAATGATTGTTGGTATAATAATCAAAGTGGAGGATACAACAATCAGAATTATAGTCAAAGAGGTAGAGGAGGCAGAAACCAAAGAGGTAACTTCAGAGGAAGAGGTGGTAGGACATCATATGGTAGAGGAGGTGGAAGAAACTTCCAATCTCAGTCCTACAACAATAACTATTACAATTATGCATCAGATCAGAAGGATGACATGACTCTTATCTTAAATGCAACTCATGAATCAATGGGAGAAGATCAAAGAGTGTTTTATATTGACTCAGGGTGCAGCAACCATCTGAGTGGGAATCTATCCTTGATGACTGATATGGAAGCAAGGGTGAATGGACATACAGTTCAAACAGGTGACAATACTAAACATAAAGTGGAGAGCATTGGATCAGTGAAGACAAAGAGTGGAAGTACACTTCTGAGTAAGGTACTTTATGTTCCTACTATTCCTAAAAATTTGATAAGTGTAGGGCAAATTGTGGAGAAAGGATATGAGGTAAGATTCACAAATGATGGTGTCTATGTACAAGATCCAAATCAGGGATATAGAAACATAATTGCAGGTAAAAAGGAAGGAAGATTGTTTACTCTCAAAGTCCAAGGTAATGTGGGACATGCATTGTTTACCTATGGAGGTCAAAAGGTATCTGAATTAGACCTATGGCATAAAAGGCTAGGTCATTTCAATGAGAGAGCTATAAAGGAGATGTCAAAGAATCAGGTGGTGCTTGGATTGCCAAACATTGAAGGGCAACATATGGTGTACAAGTGTGAAGCTTGTCAATTAGGTAAAGCACATAAAAGTTCTTATAACAAAACAGGATACAAGTATTCAAATATGCTTGAATTGGTTCATACAGATGTATGGGGTCCCTCAAGGGACTATAGTATAAATGGATCCAGATATTATGTGTTATTTGTTGATGATGCAACCAGGTGGATTACTTTGTATGTAATCAAGGACAAGTCAGAAGTCTTCAAGACATTCAAACATTTCCATGCTTATGCAGAAAGGATCACAGGACAAAAGCTAAAGAGGTTAAGATCAGATGGAGGGGGAGAGTATTTCTCAAAAGAATTTGATGATTATTTGTGGAATGCAGGTATCAAAAGAGAAGTAACTTGCAGGTACTCCCCTCAACAAAATGGAGTAGCAGAAAGGAGGAATAGGACTCTTGTAGAGTTTGCAAGAGCCATGATGAAGGAAAAGAATTGTCCAAATTACTTATGGGCAGAGGCCATTAACACTGCAACATACCTTGTGAATAGGTTGCCTTGCAAAGCTTTGGATGGAGGAACCCCTTATGAAGCATGGTGGGGTAAGAAGCCTAGTCTTGATCATTGCAAAGTATTTGGATGTATTGCATATGCTTATGTTCCTTCACAATTAAGACATAAGCTAGAACCAAAAGCAGAGAAGTATGTGTTTATTGGATATGATGATAGACAAATGGGTTACAGGTTGTGGAGTCCATCCACAAAGCAATTTCTTGTTACTAAAGATGTAACATTTGATGAGCAGAACATGTGGTATACAGGATCACCAAATGAGTATGCACGTGTTGAAGAAATACAAAGGAAAGGAAAGGCAAAGGTAAAAGTATGTGAAGAAATTGTTGATGAAGTTGACTCTAGATGTAGAGTGCAGGATCATGTAGAAGAAGGGCCAAGATTTGATCCAGAATCAAATGAGGCTGAAACTTCAAGAAGTGCAGAAATCAAGAGATCTACAAGAGAAAGGAAAGAGCCTATAAGGTATAGTTATGATACATCTTTCCTAACAACAAAAGATTATGCTTACATTGTGAAAACAGAAGAAGATCCAATTACTTATGAAGAAGCCAAAGGTAAACAGAATTGGGAGAAGGCAATGCAAGAAGAGTATGATGCTCTACTTGAAAATGAAACTTGGGAACTAGTACCAAGACCAAAGAATCAGAAAGTCATTGGATGCAAGTGGGTATATAAAACAAAGAGGTTTGCAGATGGTAAGGTGTCTAGATATAAGGCTAGACTAGTGGTTAAAGGTTATGCCCAAACTTATGGGGTAGATTATGATGAAACCTTTAGTCCTGTTGCTAAGATGTCTACAATTAGGACATTGATTGCTATTGCTACTTGCAAGGGATGGAAATTATCACAATTGGATGTGAAGAATGCATTTCTTAATGGTTACATTGCAGATGAAGTATATATGGAGCAACCAGAAGGCTTTATGGAATCAATTGGATCAGATTATGTGTGTAAGCTTAAGAGAGCTTTATATGGATTGAAGCAAGCTCCAAGAGCTTGGAATTACAGATTGGTCAAGTTCTTGAATGAATGTGGTTTTCAAGCATCAAAGGTAGATAGTAGCTTGCTAGTGAAGGCAAGTGAAAATGGATATATTTACATGTGCATTTATGTTGATGATATTATTGTTACAGGAACAGATGCTCAAGGAATCAATGAACTCAAGAAGCAAATAGAGAAGGAGTTTAAGATAAGTGACTTGGGAAACTTATCTTATTTTCTAGGAATGCAGATTGTGTATACTCAACATGGAGTATATGTTTCACAAGAGAGATATTTGAAGAATCTTCTAGTCAAGTTTAACATGGAAGATTGCAAGATCTCAACCACACCATTGGAGGTAAATCATAAATTGAGCAGGTATGGAGGTGAAGAGTTCAATGACATGAAGAAATATCAGAGTTTGGTAGGTAGTTTAATCTATGCTACCTTGACAAGGCCAGATCTATCATATGCAGTAGGTGTGTTGTCACAATTCATGCATTGTCCAAAGAAGACTCATTGGATTGCAGCCCAAAGGGTACTCAGATATATCAAGGGAACCCTAAGTGAAGGTTTGTATTATGGTTTCACTTCTGACACAAGAATCAAAGTGTTTAGTGATGCAGATTGGGCAGGTGACTCAGATGATAGAAGGTCTACTCATGGATATCTATGTTATGTTGGAGACAAGTTAGTGTCTTGGTGTTCAAAGAAGCAACACACAGTTGCTTTATCATCCACAGAAGCTGAGTATAAGGGAATGGTAGAAGCTGCAAAAGAAGTCATATGGTTGAAGACCTTGATGAAGAGTTTTGAGTTTGATCATAGTACTCCAATAATTTTTTGGAGACAACATGAGTTCTTTGTATTTGGCAGCTAACCCTGTTTTCCATGCCAGGACTAAGCATATAGAGATTCAGTATCATTTCTTGAGGGAAAAGGTACTTGATAAAGAGATTGAAGTGATGTACACTCCAACAAAAGAACAGGTGGCAGATATGATGACAAAGAGTTTGGATGGACCTAAGTTACAGAGGTTCAAAGACATGGCAAGTATCAAGAAGACAGAGAAGACCTCAATTGATGATTGAGGGGGAGCTGTTGGTGCATGCCAATCACCAATTGAAGGCTTGGAAGATCAAATGATGAAGGAAGAATCAATTCCTAAAGTGTGGAAGAAGATTACAATCAGAGGACAAGAGAAGTGTACACATATGTACATTAGCATAGTCATAGATGACTTAAATCATTTTGTTCAGTAAGAATTATGTACAAATTATCTATAAATACCTTGAGAAAAGTCGGGGCATGTAGAGGAGAGCAAATGAGAGCATATGTGACAATAGTTAGAAGTCAAAAATGAGGGAGATAGAAGTAAAGAGATAGAGGAAAGTGAGTTTGTGTTAGCTCTCATCACTCAGTTGTAATTTTCTGAGTTAATGAAGAAATATTGCGCCCGATCTTTTCGTGTTTGCTCCTTCTGTGTTTGATCATTTGTGAAATCCTTTTGAGGATATCTAAGTTGTTAGTTAATGAGCCTGTGACCTGAATTTCAGAGTCCAATTGTAAACAGGCTAGGAGAATTGTGAGTAGGAACATTCATATGTGTTGAATGTCTACAGTTCTCTGAAACAGGCGCAAATTTTCGTGTTTAATCTTTTGGTCAGTGCTCACTCCATAGTTTAAAGTTTTGTGCAAGCAAGCACTTAATCTTTAAGTTGGAAGGTGATCTACTCGTGGCTAAAAGCATTTGGCAAAACGGGTTAGATATTGTGAGAATCAAAGTTAAGAAGTTAGGGGTGTCTGAATCGACTTCTCAGAAGTACAGTTTCTGACATAGGTAACTTGAGAAGTTGATTTCTCAAGCTACACTTAATCTTTTGAAAAGATTCAACTTGGAATAGATGCGCAATCTCTAGGAGATGATTCGTACAAAGTTTCATCAAAAACTTTACAGAGTTGATAGGTCAATGTGAAGAAATACTGCAGCAGACTTTTCTGTGTATCATCCTCTTCACAGAATTGTTAATTTTTTGATAGTTAGTAATTGATCTTTTAAATGTGTGAAAGGTTTTGACTTATTCTTGGTATAGAGGTGCTCTAATCACAAGGATAGGTTGTTCTTTTGGAGATTAACACTCTCCATCATGTAGCCATCAATGAAGAACAATGGACACCCCACTGTGACGAGGATGGCTATGATATCTCAGTTTTCACGATAGAGCCAATCATGTGCGATGCAATTTTAGAAGAGTGTGAACCTAACACTGATGCATTTGAGGATGCAAGCGATTTTGATTTAGAATCAATTATCATGGATTCTCCCTTTGCATCAGAGGAAGAATATTTTCACGAAGTAGAGACTCACACTCAGAGACACGAGGAAATTACGAATGAGGTGAGGTTAGCCACGGAAGTGACTAACAAGAGTGAAGGCAAGAAAAGAAAGAAGAAAGAAACCATGTCAGAAAAAGAAGAATCTTTATTTGAAGTACCCGAGAACTTCAAGAAATATGAAATCGAAGATAGAAGAATCATGGTACGAATGCCCAATAGAAAGGCGAATGACGGACAAGTATATGATAACCGAGAGAAAACCAAGAAAATAATAGTTGCCATAGAAGGAGAAGAAGAGAAATGTACATACATAGGGCATGATTTGACAACTGAAGAAGAAGAAGAGCTAGTTGCCCTATTGCGCGAATATAGAGATGTTTTTGCGTGGAGTTACAAAGATTTGAAAGGAGTAGATCCAGATATATGTTCTCATAGAATCCCTATGACTCCAGATGCAAAACCGACAAAACAGAAACCGTACACGTACAATGATAACTACGCTGCGAAGATTAAAGAGGAGATAGATCGCTTGATAGAAGCAGGATTCATTTACGAAATTGAGCATACCGAATGGGTATCCCCCATTGTGGTTGTGCCCAAGAAGAATGGAAAATTGTGTGTGTGTATTAACCTTAAAAAAGTTAATGCCGCCACAATTAGAGACAGTTATCCTCTTCCTATCACAGAACATCTATTGGAAAGAGTTGCGGGCAAGGAAGTTTACAGCTTTCTTGATGGTTTTTCAGGCTATAATCAAGTAGCCATTGCTCCAGAAGATCAACACAAGACAGCATTTGCCACTGAATGGGGCATATTTTCATTTCGGGTGATGCCATTTGGCTTAACAAATGCACCCGCCATTTTCCAGCGACTCATGTGTCATGTTTTTAAGGAATTCTTACGCAAGAGTTTGGAAGTTTATGTCGATGACTTATGTGCTCATTCAGATGTAAGACAGACATATATCCCAGAGTTAAGACAAATATTTGACAAATGTCGAGAATATCAGGTTTGTTTGAACCCAGAAAAGTGCGTTTTCATGGTCAGACAAGGCAAAATTCTATGACACATTGTGTCAAAAAATGGAATCTCTACGGATGAAGAAAAGGTGAAGGTAATTGCAGAATTACCTAGACCAACTAACGTGAAAGAAGTACAGGCATTTATGGGCCATTGCGGTTATTATAGGAGATTCATACACATGTATGCAATCATAGCCAAGCCTTTGTACTCTCTTTTAACCAACTTTGAATGGACAGATGAATGTGAAAATTCATTCAATGAACTTAAACGACGCTTGTGCTCAGCACCTATATTGACTACCCCAGATTGGAGTAAGCCATTCCATGTACATGTGGATGCATCCAATTATGCCATAGGATGCGTGTTAGCACAACCCACGAATGAAGGTAACATAGATCTCCCCATAGCTTACGCGAGCAGACAATTGAACGCAGAAGAAGGAAATTACACCACGACGGAACGAGAAGGATTAGGGATGATCTACGCAGTAAAGAAGTTTAGGCACTACTTGTTGGCCAACAAATTCAAGTTCTTTACAGATCATCAAGCACTATTGTACTTAGTCAACAAACCATGTAACACATGACGATTGATACGTTGGTTTCTCTTACTCATGGAGTATGATTTTGAAGTAGTAGTCAGGAAAGGAAAGACACATCTTAGAGTTGACCACCTTTCAAGATTAACCTCAGGAGAAGCTCCTCAAGGAGTAGTGGATGATCTACCAGATGCATACTTGTTTAACCTTGAGATAGCACCAGAATGGGCTAAGCCTATATTCCCCATTCTCACATATGGACCCAAGAATCCTAGGATAAAGATCAAAGAGGGAGAGATTACCAAGTCTCAGAGATACCAAATAATGGCAGGAAGCATATATAAACAGGATAATCAAAAGATTCTTGCTTGTTGTGTAGATGAATCAGAACATGCGAATTGGTTGCAATTAGCACACATAGGTGCACTACAGCAACATCATTCAAAACATCGAACATTACAGACTCTGCATAGATTAGGAGTATATTGGCCTACGATGGAAGCAGATGTCTACAAGTTGTGTAAAGAATGCCATGTTTGTTGTGAAAGACCACCAGTAGAGCATGCTACACTATATCACGTGTCTCTCACACCAGACTGGAGTGAACAGTTAGTGACATATTTGAGGACGAACACATTCCCTCAAGGAATGACCTTAGCACGACAACGCAGTCTAGAGCAGGAAGCTCAAGACTATTCACTTATTGGCGATAATCTCTACAAAAGAGGACGAGATGGATATCTAAGACAATGTGTTCATGAGAGCGATTATCTGAGCATACTAGAGACTGCACACCAAGGTGTTGCAGGAGGTCATTTTGGACCCGATAGGATAATCAAAGCCATCCTCTTTGCAGGATTATGGTGGCCCACTCTTCACATGGATGCTCATACCTATGTAAAGGGATGTGATGTGTGCCAAAGAACTCAGTTTCCTACTCGCAGAGATGAAATGCCATTGAAACCCATGATGGGCGGACGTGCATTTTCTAAGTGGGGTATAGACTTTGTAGGACCCATTAACCCCCTTGCAAAAGGTACACATGTTGAATACATTATTGTTGCCACAGATTATCTGACGAAATGGGTAGAGGCAAAAGCCACAAAAAAGAATGATGCACACACAACTGCAAAATTCTTATTTGAGAATGTCTTTACAAGATATGGATTGCCTATAGAGTTAGTGAGCGATCGCGGAACTCACTTTCTAAACCAAGTCATTGAATATTTGTTACAGGATTTTATGGTGATTCACAAGAAATCCGCACCATATCATCCTCAGGCCAATGGTCAGGCTGAAAGCACTAATAAGATCCTTTGTAACGTACTAACGAAACTCGTGAACAACAAACGTTCAGATTGGGACAAACAGTTACACCACGCTGTTTGGGCATATCGAGTGGCCTACAAGACCGTACTCAATGCAACTCCCTTTCAGATGGTTTTTGGTCAGAATGCAGTGCTTCCTTTGGACTTCTTGATACCGACCCTTAAGGTTGCACAAGAACATCAGTGGACCGGCCATGAATTATCAGCGAGAATAATGGACTTGGAACGATTAGGAGAAACCAGGCTAAAGGCAACAACAGGAATATATGCAGCGAAGAAGCGACAGAAAGCATATTTTGATGCACATGTGAAAGATAAAGGCTTAAAAGAAGGAGATTTAGTTCTAGTATATACGCTAAAGCAACACGCACGTAAGTTAGAAAAGCGAGGTTATGGACCTATGATCATTAACAGACTCTCAACAAGTGGAGCAGTACAGTTAGCCACTTTAGAAGGAGATACAATGCCTAATTACATTAGTGGCTGTAGAGTCAAGTTATATCAGGAACCTCTTACTGAGGATATGCTTAGACGACTCACGTTAGCAAAGAAGCATAAGGAGGAAGAAAATAGAATACGAGCGGAAGCTCAGGCAGAAGCAATAGAACGCATTAAACGCATGAAGTTAAGAAGACAAGGACTAGGGAGAGAACATTATAACCATCTGGAAACTACACCCAGATATCCCATGGCCATGTGTCAAGTAAAGTCAACCACTCATCCTAGTATAGTGGACAAGAGACCATTCATTACAGTCAGGTTAAAGCACGACAACCCTTGCCAAGAGCTCAGGGCTTTAATTGACTCAGGTGCTGCGACTAGTGCGATTAGATGGTCCCACTATAAGGATTCAGGAATAGAAATGCGGCCAATTGAGGCATACCTCATAGGCCTAGGAGGCATGGAAACCCCTTGCATGGGTGAGGTGGACCTTCCTATCCTCATTAAGGATGTGACCATGACAGTGAAGCTACTAGTGTGCCATGATGACGACCTGATAGAACCCCTAATCCTTGGCCAAGATTGGCTATACGATCACTCAGTGGACCTAAATCTTAGACAAGGCTCCCTACAGATTGGAACCTTAGAATAGAAGCGAGTGATACTGCTTGACTTCCCTAACGGCATTCCGATTGAGGTTTGTAACCCTAGACCCTATGAAACGCCTGGGAAGGAAGACCGAAAGATCTTGGGTCAGACCAGCCACGTTACGTCTACACCAACCCACTCGGGCTTGGCTAGGGACAATTGTCAATCAGAAGGACGACAGGAGATCTTCCCTGGGGCTTCTTGCAAACTAGAAGGGGCAGCTACCCAACCGCTAGGGCAGTTGAACACAATCAGCGGTCAGGTGGGTTGCATCAGCGGCCAAATGAGCACAACACCCTGTGGTGCTCATCCTTCCAAACTTGCTGCGGACTTGCCTAGATTAAAGATAAAGAACGAATCACTTCCTAATGGGCAGGTCACCCAAGTGTTGGATCTCCCTTCTTTTCCAAAGCATAGCATCCAATGGACCTCTCAAACCCAACCACGAACGAGTCAACCACAACAGAGGAACCCAGACCGACGACATCACCAGACAAGGCAAAGAAAGCAGCAGTATCAACATCACAGAACAAGTGGCACTAAACAAATATGGGTGCCAAAAGGACAGCAACCACAGGCTATTGGCAACACTGGAGAGGAGAACAGGACAAAGTTTCAACAAAAGCAGAGTCAGCATCCAAAGTCCCCTCGATCTTCTTCTACAAGTACCAATACTAGACAGATTTGGATCGCCAAGAAGTATATTATCAATCGACCCACACCCATGAAGATTTGGGTACCCAAGCAGTGTATTATAGTTCAACCCTCAAGCCATGTAATATATACCCCTCAGAAATCTTTCCATCCTTCAATACCACCAAACCCAATACCACTCTTTGTCCCTCAGCAGAAACATACCACCCACTCAGAGACTCTTAGGAAATGGATACCGAAACGTATCCAAACGTCTTCTTGTACCCCATTATCTAACAATTCTCCCACCCCGTTTAAACTCCACCCTTGTAATAATTCACCCTCAACCAAACCTTGTATAAGTTCATACACCCAAACCCCACCTCATGCATAATAAAAGCTCATCAAGAAATGTATGCATAATCTGAACCATGTAGGTGTCTAGAGACCTGCATTAGCTCTACAAAAAGATCATTGCATCAATCACTTCACGACACTTGGCTATACGGGTTACACATCGGTTATGGAAAGGGATTGCGGTCTCACCTTAATGGGATCATAATTAATTTCCATACTAATGTGTTAATCTTTTGTAGCAGATCTTTTCCATTAGCTCATCAGTCATCATGCAAACCGAAGCAGGACCATCAGAGGCTGGCCCCCGTGCACCGATGGCCACTATTGGAGAATTACTAGCAGAATCTTATCCTACGGTGCAACCACCAGAGTTTCAAGGTTTTCCAGGACCCATGCCAATCGATGATCCTCCTAGAGGATACACCGAGAAGATTCATCGTAACTCTCATTGGTTTCAAGGCCTAGCAGGACCATTAGCAGACGCTGACTTCATATTTGAGGCCAATTTGGCATTTGATCTTCGCACATGGACCAAGTACCAGTTCTTTTCAAGAGAATTTGAAGGACTGCAGAATACACAAGATTTAACGCACGTTTGGGCACGAGCGGGATTTAGAGAATACTTTAGTGACCCTCTGCCTAAACCCGATTTTTACAGATGCTTTTACTTGGTAACCACCTTAGCGGCTTCAGAGAACAAGGAACTACCCAGCACATTCATGTTACCATCCTTGGTAAATGATCCTCCATTTAGAAGGTTCTATTTGTCTAAAGATTTGATTCGCGCAGCTCTAAAAATACATGGAACACACACTCCAACGGAGAAAGAACGGCTAGTCCCAGAGCAGATGAAGCGTGGTGACGTAACTAAGTGGGAGGACATTTCAGCTATAACCCCTGAGCTCTCTAAGCCATTACGGATATGCATGCAGCACTTTGCTTTCCTAGCTCAGGATCGTTTTACCATGCCTCACAAGAGAATCTGGTTTGGATTATACTTAGCATGTACTGGACCGCAAACGGTTGATCTAGCCAGCTGGATAATTGATCAGCTCTATTTGGCACAACATAGATGGGAACGAAAGAAAGTCATCAATGGATGCTGCGCCCTCACCAGGATCATATATATGTGCTTGGCGTATGACTTACCAATTGAGCGCGCCATGACTAGTGAGGAACTAAAAGCATTTAAAGGCACCACTAGGAAGGCTAGAAAGTCTAGCAAAGGCAGAGCCGGCAAGCGGATGAGAGGTACTATCCCGTGCCTACAAGTCCCATAATCACCCTCGCCACAACCATCTCCAGAGCAGTCACCAACAACAGCCACTCCCACAGTACCACCAATTCGTATACGGTTATCAAGACCAGTCACGCCGGAGGGCACCACCAGTACTGTTGCACCCCAAGCAGCCACAACCACAGAACCTATCACCACAGCAGCTGAACTTCCCCACTATTGGTGCGGAAGCTTTCTCTTTTCCAATACCGCATTTAGAACCAGGACAAGCAGAGCCACTGGACCAAACTTTTGATTTTGAGATGCCCGATGCATTCTCCAATGAGTTCCAGTTTTCCGAAGGACAATTGTTTTCTCAAGAATTTGAAAGGCCTAGCTACCCTACTACACCCAGGGATCAACCACAAGGACAGATTGTGTCCAGCTCTGATGACGAAAGAACAGCAACTGATGACGATGAAGGAGACGACGAAGCTAGCCAGGGAACACATGAATCCCAAGAGCAGGAACAGACAGATGGCCAAGGCCAACAAACAGACACACATGGCGATACAAGTACCCATGAAGATGAAACTTACGAGGCAGCAGCTTACACACTAGCTATCAAGAAGCTGTATAGAACTATGGAAAAAGTTTGGGCACGCAAAAAACTGACAGAGGAAGAGAGTCAAACAATAATAGAACAAGAACTTGTCACAGGCAGATTCGAAGACGCATACATCAAAGGATTCAAAGAGTTAGTCAAATCAGTAGGCTCCAACGAAGCACTCAGGTACTTGCAATGAAAGCCACTGCCACAGTTTGACCCCCGCAGAGTACGACTACTTTCAAAGCCCGGCGCATACATTCGTGTACCCACCGGAGCACAATCTTCAGAACAAGCCAGGGAGGCACGCCTCGTCCCCGAAAGTTCATTGGCCGTAGAAACCATCATTGTAGATTCCCCACCCCGCGCTACAACTGTACCTACCTCAGCAGTCACTGAAGTACCGACCACCCCAACCGCTCCTCTCTCACCACCCGTCCATCCAGCCTCCCCTCTTCACCCTCCTTCCCCCAGACCCACATCTTCATTCGCCGGTGGTGTTGCAGAAATTGTCTTTACGACCACTAACCCCACAATTCCCGCGCCCATTAGCCCTAGTCTACCCCCTCCCACACCCACCTTTCTATCCAACCCATTCCTCCATCCATCTTTTCCATCTTTCCCCACAACTCCAAGACCCCTATTTCCATTCCCACCACCATTAACCTTCTCCCCCGTCTCACCTCCCCGACCCACTGTAACCCCTCTTTCCCCTTTCCACCAAGCTGCTCCAGCCAGCCCCCCTGTAAATTACCCCTCAACCTTTGTAAATCCCGTATTTACACCAGCACGAGCACCCACGATCACACCCATATTCACGGTCACCGCACTAGATACGTCCACTGACATGGACATCTCACCACTCACAGCACCATCACTCACTTCACTCACGGCACAAACATTTTTAGGCACATCACAATTTTCAACAATCACTACATCATCCACCTTCCCATCCCCATTCCCCGTTCCCGTTGCATCTACACCAACTGCATCTTCATTTAGCACCCCGTTAATACTATCACCCACTGTAGATAATGCATTCCGACAGATGTTCATGTGTATGACGCAAGTAAGAGATGAGTTCACATCTCTTGGTGATAATTATCAGCAGCTGCAAAGGACAACCAATGACTTACAGTCGCAGCTTAATTTATTGTCTATTGAGAATGCCTCTCTGAACACCCGATACCAGGAATTAAGCAAGGCATATCACAAATTGGAACTAGAAGGCGAAGAGAAGACCAAGGAAGCCACTGCTGACCTGGATAACTTATTAAGAGCCCAGACAGTCCGCAATGCAACGCTAACACGAAACATGGGCTTACTACGAAGACACCTAGCAGCCGCCAAGGAAGAAAACCAGCGCTTACAGGATCAGAACCGAGAAAACTTAGAAGCAGCGCTCGACCACCCAGACCAACCACTCAGTCCTAGCAGGTTCAAAGCCATTCCTTCAGACTCGATGAGGATGCTGCTAGACGATCATGTGAGATTGCTAGATGAATATGACCGCATGAACGAGGAGTTACAGAAACTCAAAGAAGATCACAAATTACTCCAGTTACGAGAACCGGCACACCACGACATACCAGCACCTGTGGACCCCTCTCCTGACCTCCTAGAGGAAATCAACTCATTACGGGCCCAGGTATCCCACCTTGAATCAAGGATCGCAGTATACAAAGCGCCACCAAGGCCAGATTCCCCACCTGAGCTTCCAGCTGGGGAAGAAACGGTCACCATCTCGGTGGAGGAAACGTTTGAAGAAGCGTACGAGCCACAACCCATCCCAGGCGGACGTGTCACGGCCGAAGGTCAGATGACGTACGAACTTCCGACCCCCGCGTGGATGAAGACTATTGAGGAACTTGGAACAACGCACTCAGCGAGAGTAGAGGCACAATTACATGCCATGGCGATGATAGAAGAAAAGATATTACAGTCTCCATTCTTTGCTCATTTGGCCCCGCGACGATACATATCTGGGCACGAGCTACAGTATAAACCGTATTTCATGTTAATGGCCAAATACGAGTTAGCCATTGAGAAAGAGACAGGTAAGAAACCATCGCATGCAACTCAATTCGAGGCGGCGGATCTACCACCAGATGCATAGAAAGGAAGGATCTATCAACCAGAGTGGCGAAAAAATTTACTACAGCAGTATCCAGAGATGATGAGTACATGGGTAAAGGCACCTTTGCATTTGAAGTACAATCCATGTTGGGGACCAGTGTCACGACGCCGCTCCTGGACTGCCTTTGCTATTAAGGTACAAAACAATAAGCAGTGCCAAGACTGGTTGAATTACCCCTATTTTAAGCCACCCATTGAGTTACCAACTGTTGGCTACATGATGGCTACAATTCGCCACTGGCTCCCTAGATTAAAGCATATGGATGATATAGCGGCGCATATGACTGTCAAAATCTTTGACATGATGCAAATGATTTTTAAAGTCTTCCGACGCGTCAAGGCACCACATGTCAACACCCCGGGCTTTGAGCATGGCAATTTTGACCTGGTATATGATATGAGTACAACGCCATCGCTACGGGTGTGTTATGCCTGGCATTGCAGAATAAAGTACCTACCGGCGTGCTACAAGCAGACATTCGAAGAGATGTTCACAACCGGCTTCTGGGAATACCATTCAGAGGTATTCATAAGCAGGCCTACACATTTATTACAATTATTTGCCTGTGAACGAATGGTCTATTCCACACACTATCAGCTCCCGCCACCGGAAGAACCGCAACCAATCGACTGGGAGAAACTCGAGGCAGACCTGGCCCGAGGCATTCGTATCTCCGAGCACACCCTCGCTCAAGACCTCCTACAGAACTATATCCGGCAGACCTCACAGCAAGGTTCTGTCAGGGATGACAGAAGCGAGAGGGAGGGGGGTGTTGGAAGTAGCCAGAGGCACAGACGACACGGAAGCATGTAACGACAAAGCAGGGAGCCAGTCGAATCGTTTTTCAACTAATTATGTTTTCAAATACTTTCCAAAAACCTCCAACAGTGATTTTTATCACTATTGTAACATATGTAACATAGAAAACCCCATTTTGTAATCCATAGCTCCATTTTGTGCAAGCCGAGGAGTCCTCAAGCTTGAGGAGCTTAGGTAGAATGCGCGTACCAATTTTTGTTATTTTTAGATACCGTTTACCCTTCCAAATAGCATCTAGGACCTAATTTTTAACTATGCCGGTCACTAGATGTGAAACCGGTCAAAACTAGTCTAAAAACTATAAAAAGAGCTAGAGAGCTCATTTTTGAGGCTAGTTAGTGTTAGCTTGTTGGAGTTTAGAGTTCTTTTGAGCTTGTAATAGTGTTCTTGAGTAATAGAGTTGATTTCTCACCTTCCATTGTGTCTTGCTTGTCTCTTCGTAGTGTGTGTGTATGTGTGTGTGCATTTCTATGCTTCTCACCTTCACTCTCACTTCATCTCATATTCACGATCTTCATATCACTCCTATCTCTTCCGTGGATTGACATTAAGGAGGTGAAGCTTCTTAACGTGGTTCTCACCATTGTGCTAGAGCAACACAAGGTTACAACAATAATTACAACAACAACTACAACAATAATTACAATGGCAACTACCAAGGAGGATTCAAATCCAGGAAGGATTACAACAACTATACAGAGGAGCAAGATGACTCTCTTCTAATCATGAACATGACTTCAAAATCAGGTACAAATGATGACCACCTATTCTACATTGACTCAGGATGCTCAAATCATGTAGCTGGCAATGTAGCATTACTCTCTGATCTTGAGGAACCAAAAGGTAAGCATCAAGTCCAAACAGGTGATGACACAAAGCATTCTGTAGTTAAAGTTGGAAATGTTAAGACTTGTGATGGAAATCAGAATTTGTTGAGCAGGGTACTCTATGTACCAACCATTACCAAAAATTTGATGAGTGTTGGTCAGATTGTGGAGAAAAGTTTGCAGGTTAGATTCAACCAATATGGAGCATATGTGAAGGATCCAAGACATGGGTTCAAGAGGATTGCTAAAGGAGAAAAATCAGGTAGACTTTTCATTCAAAGAATATTGCACTATACAATTATAAAGATCAAACACTTTCAGAGCTTGAGATTTGGCACAAAAGGTTAGGGCACATAGGAGAAAGAACCTTGAAACAAATGTGCAGGGACCAATGTGTGCTTGGGATACCTAATGTATCCAAGCATTATATGATTTATAAGTGTGGTGCTTATCAATTTGGGAAGTCTCACAGATTACCCTTCTCAAAGAAAGGATACATGCATGAAGACTACCTAGAGCTTGTACACACAGATGTATGGGGACCAATCAAAGACCCCTCAGTCTCAGGATCAAGGTACTATGTGTCTTTCATTGATGATTATAGCAGATGGACTGTATTATACTTCATGAAGCACAAGGATGAGGTATTTAATTGCTTTAAAAAATATCTTGCATTAGTTGAAAATCAGACAGGAAGGAATTTGAAGAGACTAAGGTCAGATGGAGGAGGTGAGTACTTCTCCAATGAATTTGAAGACTTCTTGCAGGACAGAGGCATCAAAAGAGAGATAACCACAAGGTATTCTCTTGAACAGAATGGGGTAGCTGAGAGAAGAAATAGATTAATTATTGAGACAGCTAGATCTATGCTTAATGAGAAAAAGTTACCTAACTATCTATGGGCAGAGAGTGTTTCTACTGCCACTTACCTCATAAACAGGTTACCATCTAAGTCTCTTGAGGGCATGACACCCTATGAAGCATGGCATGGTAAGAGACCTTCACTTGACAATTGCAAAATATTTGGATGTGTAGCATATGTACACATTCCCTCTCAAATAAGAGGTAAGCTAGATCCAAAGGTTGAAAAATGCATCTTTATTGGGTATGATTTAAATAAAAAAGGTTACAAGTTTTATAATCCTAACAATAAGGGATTTATGGTAAGCAGAGATGTTGTCTTTGATGAAAATGATTCTTGGTATGAGAATGAATGCAGGAAGGTCAAATTACTCTATGATTTGGAAGAGGAATTTCCAAGTCTTACAAAGGAGGAACCTACTCAGAATGAAGCCTCAAGTTCAGATGATGAAGACACTATCAATCTTGAAGAATTCAAAGCATGGAAATCCAAAGGCAAAATGAAGATGAAGAAGCTTGAAGACATACCTGAATCCTCAACTCAACCATTTAGAAGATCACAAAGAGAAAGCAAGAAACCTATCAGATATGGGTATGATACATCTCTTGTTACTAAACATTCTATTTATCTTGCCAAAGATTTGTCAAATGAAGAACCAGGATCATATGAAGAAGAAATAACCAAATCAAAATGGAAAGAAGCTATGGATGAGGAGATTGATGCTCTCAAAGAGAGTGACACATGGGAGTTAGTACCTAAGAAGGACTCAATGAAGGTAATAGGATCCAGATGGATCTATAAGCTTAAAAGAAATTCTGATGGCACAATCAATAGGTACAAAGCTAGATTGGTAGCCAAGGGTTTTGCACAAACCCAAGGCATTGACTATGAGGAGACATTCTCACCTGTGGCCAAGATGCCAACCATCACAGTGTTGGTAAGTGTGGCTGCATCAAAAAATTGGAATATGTACCAACTGGATGTCAAGAATGCTTTCTTGAATGGATGGATTTTAGAGGAGGTATATATGTCACAACCTCCTGGATATGAGGACCCCAAGAAGGTAACATATGTTTGCAAATTAAAAAAGGCTCTATATGGATTGAAGCAGACACCTAGGGCATGGAATTACAGGTTAACTACATACCTCCAAGACCAAGGTTTTGTCATGAGCAAGGCAGATACTTCTCTATTCATTAAGAGAAGTAATTCAGAGGTAATATACCTTTGTGTTTATGTTGATGACATCATCATTACAGGTAATGATGTCAATGGAATCAGATATATCAAAAGTCAAATGATGAAGGAGTTCAAGATCAATGATCTTGGTCTATTGAAATATTTTTTGGGACTTGAATTAGTCTATACTAATTCAGGGATATATATTACTCAGAAAAGATATATACAGGACATGTTGAAGAAGTTTCACTTGCAGGATGCTAAAGTAGCAAGCACTCCAATGGAGGTAAACCTAAAGCTAAGTGCCCATGAAGGTGATGAAGTCAAGGACATTACAGGTTATCAAAGTATGGTGGGTAGCTTGAACTATGCTACCTTAACAAGGATAGACATTGCATATGGAGTTAGTGTGCTAAGTCAATTTATGCACAAGCCAAGGATACATCACTTAGAGGCTGCCAAGAGAATCTTGAAGTATCTTAAGGGTACACAAAACCATGGTTTGTATTTCCCTTACACTTCAGATATTGATGTCAAAATTTATTCAGATGCAGATTGGGCAGGATGCAAGGATGATAGGAGGAGCACTTCTGGATATATCTCAATTTGGACTAAGCTTTTGTATATAGAATTGGGATTGTATACTAGGTCACCAATTATCTTTGGAGATAATACAAGTTCTCTTCACCTTGCAGCTAATCCTATTTACCATGCTAGGACCAAACACATAGAGGTCCATTACCATTATGTGAGAGAAATTGATAAGCAAGGACATTCAACTTACCTATGTATCAACCAACATGCAATGTGCAGATTTGCTGACTAAAGATTTGGATGGAACCAAACTTTGCAGGTTCAAATCCATGATTGGATTGCAGGATATACTTGAAGATTGAAGATGAAGACTTAAGGCAAAATGTTTGGCTTGAGGGGGAGCTGCTGGTGTAAATTACAAGCCTACACATTTGGCTCAAAGGATGCATTGAAGTCTATACATACATGAAGAAGCATAGGAACATATGCTAGTGTTTGAATTACCACTTTACCTCATTGTAAAAGTCAAATTGACTTGGAATATCTTGTAATCACCTACCAACAGGATTCGTGGAAAAATTAGTTGTATGATTGAAAGAATATCTCCTAGCATGTAGGAGCTTGATCATAGGGAGGCAAAAGTTTGAATTTGAATTCAAACTTCTACCCATCTCTTATAAAAATGGTCATGAAAAGTCGCGGGCTAGTGAGAGCACTCCCGAGCCTAGCATTACTGTTTTTTGAGTGTGTGTGAGATCTACACTCTAGCCCACACCTCTCTACACCATTTGGCATTGATGTTCATCCAAATGGATCTGTATACAAATGTTCATTAATACATACATTCATATTGTCCATCTCTGAATTCTCTGTTAGTCTACTCAAAAGTCTGTCAACTTGTCAAGGGCATATCTCAGTCAATTCTTCACCAAATTCAGTGATTCAAAGCTTGTGGGATTTAGCTTGAAGTAATCTACATGCTATCAAAGTTTGAAGACATTCTTTTAGCCATTTTGGAGAAATCTGCATCGAGGTGAACTCTGGTCATTAGATACTCCTAAAAGGAATTTTTCCAATTCCTACTGTGCTGGTCATACTGAGCAAAATACTCAGCAGGTGTCAAGCCATAAATAGAAGGTTTTCTTGAGTTCGTGACTTCCGAAGTTATCTGTTTTGATTCAATCATTGCACACATCATTTCCAAAGGACATAGGACATTTTATGGTGTCATTGGAAAGCTAAGAAGGTCTAGTTATCAACTCGGAAGCAAAAGAGGGCTGGTAGAAAGGAGGTTTAGCAGTACCTACGCAGTCTCTTGGAGTATCCATCCATCATTCCCAACACTGTTATGCATCGACTGATCTTCTTGCAACATTAAAAAAGACTAACCCCTCAAATGTTAAGGAATTTTGATTGCCTTTCATCATCAATCAAGAAGTAGAAGAAAAAATCTGATACGAATCTAGAAGACCATTTATAACAGCTTGCACAAGTGAATTTTCAGGCAAAACTTCATTAGCAGAAATCAAATGCTCCTCAAATCTTTGATCTTGTAAAAAAACTATCCATGGAATCTCCTTCATTCATGTACTCACTCTCCAATTGTTTTCAGAGATAGGCAATACGAACCTCATTTCTTGCCTCATATAAAGTGGTAAGTGTATCCCAAGCATCCTTAGCTATTTTGCAAGAGCAAATGTGTGGGATAATGGTATATTTGATAGACAAAGCTATCAATGCATGTCGCTGAGCATCTGTGCCATAACAACAAAGTTGCTCTATAGTAGGTGCAGTAGGAACCATAGCATGAACATGAATTTGAAGATTTTCATCTTCAATGCCATTTGCATCACCTTCAATAACTATATTTGTAGGTATATTAGGTCATTTTTCAACATCGTGCACAATATTCCACAACCCCTTTGTAACAAATACATGATGCATCATATGCCCATAATGGGTAATTGGTACCATCCAACTTATCCTCAACAACCAAGATATAGAATACATCATTGCTTTCAACCATGGCGGTTGACTAAAATACCCTAATGCAAAAAAATGATTGAATCTCAAAAAGTTATACAAAACTATCCTATCGCGTTTTGCTAAACCTGTACTAGACTTCAAGTGCTTGTATTGGCAAACCAAAACTTGTATATATGTTTGGCACAAAAAGATGAAATTGCCTACATAGGCACTATGATAGTGTGTTTGAAGGCCAAAACCAGATCATGATTTCAACACCACAAAGCGAAGCAATCTTGAAATCTAATCGCCTTGAGAATGCTCACTAATTTTTGTGCAATTAGGAGATTGTGACCAGAGGGGTGCTGATGACGCCCTAGATGAAGCTTGCTTTCATACCAAATTTTTGGAGTTTGAGATATGAAGAAGCATACGAATAGCACACGGAAGAAGAAGCTTGGACAAAAACACACAATATTGAATGTATTACCAAGTGAATATACGAAGATAAGTAACCTGTTAGGGTTATATGCATATATGCAAGCCAAGGGAAAAAGAACTCTTAAAGAGGGAAAAAAGTGCACCAATGGTCCTAAGTGTGTTCACACACATCACTACCAAAATATATCAAGAGATTAAAAAAATTAAACTTGCTAACCAGCAGATAATGCCTTTATTTCTTTGCTACAAAAACCATTCCTAATTAGTTGTTGTGTAATTTTTCTAAGCCTGCTTTAATTTTCTACTTGCATTGGCTATGGCAAAATCCACTTTGCTTCCTTCTATAGGTTGTGCCAAAACACATCCTAAGGAGAAATTTGAAGCATCCACATGTACATGGAATATTTTATCCCATTGAGGTGTTTTCAATATTGGCTTACAATCAACTATACCATACTTTTGCATCATATTCTAGGCACATTGCCTTTGTGACATCCATATACTTGTTTTTGTATGTATAAACTCAATGGCCAAGAATTAGTGTAGCACACCAAGATCTTTCATGTCAAATTCTTGCATAAGTAGTTGTTTTGCCTCTTTAATGCTTGCTTCATTATCACCTCCTACAATTAAGTCATCAACATAAATAGCCACAATTGTAATGTCATCATCACCTTTCCTTGCATATAATGAATGATATGCATCACACATAGAAAAAACCTATGGTGGTTAAGTAATCAACAATCCTTGCATGCCATGCATGAGGAGCTTGCTTAAGTCCATACAAAGCCTTTTGCAACCTGCAAACATATTTTGGATGCTTTGAATCTTCATATCCTTGTGGCTGGTCCATATATACTTCTTCCTATAACTCAGCATGTAGGAAAGCATTCTTCACATCCATATGATGTAAAGTTTGTCCTTTTGCTATAGCTAATGCAACAAGCGTTCTGACAGTAGACATTTTAGCTACATGGAAAAATGTTTCCTCATAATGAATGCCATATGTTTGTGCATAGCCTTTTGCTACCAATCGTGCTTTGTACCTGCTTATGCTACCATCAACATTGTGCTTTACCTTGTAAACCCACTTGCAGCCTATGGGTTTCTTTCCTTGTGGCAATGGAACCAACTTCCATATTTTGTTTCCATAAATTATAGCCATCTCCTCATCCATAGCTTTTTCCCAATCTGCATTTCCAATTGCATCTTCAAAACAAGAAGGTTCAGCATCTTGTATTACCTTGATCATGTAGGCACAATGACGAGCCATATAACTATCATACCTCACTTTAAGACTTCCTACACTTCACACACACAATAACTTCAAAAAGAGATGGAGAAGGGGTAGAAAACACATCTAGACACACATTTTATGCCTCAAGCACACACCAAAGCTCATGAAGAAGAAGGTACACATGGAAGAAAAAGCAAATTCAATTTTCCAAGTTAGCTCTTGATTATCACAAAAAGTATTTACAAAAGAGTCACAAGTGACTTATATACATGTGCCCTTAATTAGGAACTTTCACACAAGAGACCAAAAAATTCTTTAAAAATCACTAAGTTCCTACTATTGTACAAAGGTAATGTTACAATCTTCAAGGGTCATGCATCAACAGGACTCCTCTAGAGCATTTACAAAGATTTTCAATGTTTTACAATGGAATTTGGGAAAACAAAATGAGCGATTTCTTGAGAATTTTGGGGCTTGCTTTACTTCTCTTCTTTCTTCTGCTTCCTACTTTCTCTTATCTTTAGTCCTCTATAAAATTCTGCCCCTCTTAGTCTAAGTCATCCCTTGATAGGCTTCTGTAGGTTTTCCTGACATTTGTCACTCTGTTAAGAATCAGACAGGGAAGAATCTAAAGAGGCTAAGGTCAGATGGAGGAGGTGAGTACTTCTCCAATGAGTTTGAAAACTTCTTGTAGAATAGAGGCATTAAAAGAGAAATCACCACAAGGTATACTCCTGAACAGGATGGGGTAGCTGAGAGAAGAAATAGGCTGATTGTTGAAGCAGCTAGGTCTATGTTGAATGAAAAAAGTTACCTAACTATCTATGGATAGAGAGTGTTTCTACTGGCACTTACGTCATAAACAGGTTACCATCTAATTCCCTTGATGGGATGATACCCTATGAAGCATGGCATGGTAAGAGACCCTCACTAGACCATGGTAGGATATTTGGATGTGTAGCATATGTACACATTCCTTCTCCGATAAGAGGTAAGCTAGACCTAAGGCTGAGAAGTGCATCTTTATTGGATATGATCTAAATTAGAAAGGATACAGGTTTTATAACCCTTCCAATAAGGGATTCATGGTTAGTAGAGATGTTGTCTTTGATGAAAATGATTCTTTGTATGAGAATGAATGAAGGAAGTTTAAACTACCCTATGACTTGGAAGAGGAGTTTCCAAGTCTTGCTAAGGAGGAACCTAATCAGAATGAAGAATCAAATTCAAATGATGAAGATATTATCAACCTTGAAGACTTCGGAAGTCCAAGGGCAAAATGAAGATGAAGAAACTTGAAGACATACTTGAATCTTCAACTCAATCAATCAGAAGATCACAAGAAGAGAGCAAAAAACCTATCAGACATGGGTATGATACATCTCTTGTTACTAAACACTCTGTTTATCTTGCCAAAGATTTGTCAATTGAAGAACCAGGATCATATGAAGAAGCCATAACCAAGACAGAATGGAAAGAAGCTATGGATGAGGAGATTGAAGCACTCAAGGAAAGTGACACATGGGAGCTAGTACCAAAGAAGGAGTCCATGAAGGTAATAGGATCCAGATGGATCTATAAACTTAAAAGAAATTTTGATGGGTCAATTAAGAGGTACAAAGCCAGATTGGTAGCCAAGGGTTTTGCACAAACCCAAGACATTGATTATGAAGAGAAATTCTCACCTATGGCCAAGATGCCAACCATCAGAGTGTTGGTAAGTGTGGCTGCATCAAAAAATTGGAACATGTATCAATTGGATGTCAAAAATGCTTTCTTAAATGGATGGATTTCAGAGGAGGTATATATGTCACAACCTCCTAGCTATGAAGACCCTAACAAGGTATCATATGTGTGCAAATTGAATAAAGCCTTATATGGATTAAAGCAGGCACCTAGGGCATGGAATCAGAGATTGACCACTTACCTTCAAGACCAAGGTTTTGTCATGAGCAAGGCAGACACTTCTCTATTCATCAAGACAAGTAATTCAGAGGTAATATACCTATGTGTTTATGTTGATGACATCATACTTACAGGTAATGATGTTAATGGAATCAGACAAATCAAGAGCCAGATGATGAAAGAGTTCAAGATCAATGATCTTGGTCTACTAAATTATTTTCTTGGGCTTGAGTTAGTCTATACTAACTCTGGAATATACATTACTCAAAAAAAGTACATACAGGATATGTTGAAGAAATTTCATTTGCAGGATGCCAAAGTTGCAAGTACTCCAATGGAGGTAAACCTTAAAGGATATTAAAGTATCTCAAGGGTACACAACATCATGGTTTGTATTTCCCTTACACTTCAAACTTGGATATTAAGATCTATTCAGATGTAGATTGGGTAGGATGCAAGGATGATAGGAGGAGCACTTCTGGATACATTTCATTTGCAGGTGACAAGCCAATATAATGGTCTTCAAAGAAGCAACCTAGTGTTGCTTTATCCTCTACAGAGGTAGAGTATAGAGGACTGGCAAATGCCACTCAAGAAGCCATATGGATCAAGCTATTGTTTACAGAATTGGGTTTATATACTAGGTCACCAATGATCTTTGGAGACAATACAAGCTCACTTCACCTTGCAGCTAATCCCATCTATCATGTTAGGACCAAAAATATAGAGGTTCATTACCATTATGTGAGAGAGAAGTTATTAAGCAAAGCCATTCAACTAACCTATGTATCAACCAACATGGAGTGTGTAGATTTGTTGACTAAAGCTTTGGATGGAACCAAACTTTGCAGGTTCAAAGCAATGGTTGGATTGCAGGATATACATGAAGATTGAAGATGAAGACCAAGCCAAAATGTTTGGCTTGAGGGGGACATGTTGGTGCAATTCACAAGCCTACACATTTGGCGTGAAGGATACCTTGAAGTCCATACACACATGGAGAAGCATAGGAACATATGCTAGTGGTTAATTACCACTTTACCTCTTTGTAAAAGTCACATTTGACTTGGAATCTTTGTAAACATCTACCAAAAGGAATTCGTGGAAAAAAGGTTAGCTTTGATTGATAGAATATCTCCCAGCATATAGGAGCTTGATCATAGGGAGCCAAAAGTTTGAATTTGAATTCAAATTTTTACTTAATCACTATAAAAATGATCATCAAAAAATTGTGGTTAGAACTCATCACTCCCGAGCTTCTCATTACTGTTTCTGAGTGTGTGTGAGGCCTACATTGTAGCCCGTACCTATCTGCACCATTAGGCAATGATATTCATGCCAATGGTATTGTATACAAGTGTTCATTAATACATATATCTTCATTGTTCATTTCTGAGTTCCTTGTCATACTACTTGAAAGTCTGTTAACTTGTGAAGAGCATATCTCAGTCATTTCTCCACCAAATTCAAAGATCTAAAGCTTGTTGGAACTAGCTCAAATTTATCCACATGCTATCAAAATTTGAAGAGATTCTATTTAGCAATTTCAGAGACACGCTCATCGAGGTGATCATTGGTCAAAGTCTGCGACAGTCCTAAAAAATCAAGGGTAAAGGTTTACTTGCTAAATTGATTTCTCTGAGCATAGTTGATCTTTTTATATCATTCCACTTGGAATAGTTAGCTTGCTAAGGTAATTAGATACCCCTAAAAGGAACTTTCCTAATTCCTAATGTGCTGGTCATACTGAGCAAAAGATCCAGCAAGTGTCAAGACATAAATAGAAGGTTTTCTTGAGATCTTGAGGTTCAAAGTTATCTATCTTGATTCAATCTTTACATACATCATTTCCAAAGTACATAGGCCATTTTATGGTGTCATTGGAAAGCTAAGGAGGTCCACTTATCAACTCTGAAGCATCAAAGGGTTGGTACAAAGCAGGATTTGGTAGTACCTACTCAATCTCTTGGAGTGTCCATCCATCTTTCCCAACACTTCCCCCTCAACTCTCCCCTCGAGAGCACTTCTACCTGTCTCCCCCTCTTCTGCATGTACGGAGAGGCCGACCAGGGGCAAAAGAAGTGGGGGAGGTAAATGTGTCAAGTAGGGGGAAATGAGCAGGGACAACTTCCTACAATCACATGCAAGAGAACTTCATAATATCTGCCATACTCATCTTTATTTGTTTTCTTGAATTCCGCCCCTTAGCGTTTCTTTTAGAGTTGTACTCTATTGCAGCTGTTTTAGATGTTCGTGAGGATTCCATAACTTTCTTAAGTCACTTTGCTGTAGAGGCCTCAGGTTCTGTGAATTGTGTTCCCCATTTTTCTAGTTCTAGCAAATACCTGATGGGAAAGAGTGCTGACTGCCTGCAAATTTCTTTCAAGTCTGATCCATTACACCGAGCACCCAAGTTATCATAATCGAGGTTAGGATCCACATTCTCATCTCGTAATGACTCGTAATATGTGGGCTCGTTCCTTCTTATTTGGCATTCCAAGTTCAAATGTAGAGGGCAGCCTACGAAGGGAGCAAGATCGCATTTCCAATAACTACATTTTTCATAAACACCACATCAGTAGATAAAAAACCAGCATAATTTTTTTTCTGTAACAGTTGCCTTGTGATAATAGGAAAACCAAGTACACTTTGGTCCCTCTAAATTTGTTTGAGTGTCCTCTCACCAATGTGAGCAAGCCTTTTGTGCCATGTCTCCAACTCTATGAGAGTTTGAGATCCATAGCTAAACAAGGCTATGTTCTTTGTATCTTCCACTTCAAAAGTGAAAAGCCTTCCTCTCTTTTCCACTTTGGCAATCCTTCTAAAACATGGCCTTTGTTCTTCAACATAGGCTCCAAATCGGTTGAATCTAACCTGCAATCATTTTTCAACAATCTACCCAACACTTATTAAATTTTTGGTAATTGTAGGGGCATACAAGACTTTGCTTAAGAGGTTCATATTCCCATCTGATGTCTTCACATTACCTATCTTCTCCACTGAGTGCTTTGTATCATCTCCTATTTGCACTTCATGTTTGTTGTGAGGATCTTCCAAATCAAAAAGTAAAGCCACATTTCCTGCTACATGATTTGAGCATCCTGAATCAATGTAAAAGATGTGATCATCATCCTTACCCTTCCTCACTGATAGATTCATAATCAATAATGAATCTTCTTGACTTTGGTCCTCTCCATAGTTATTTTAATCTCTTCTTCCTCTATGGCCTCTTTGATAGTTTTTGTTGTTGTAATTGTTGTTGTAGTTGTTGTTGTTGTAGCCTCCATCGTATCTGCCTCTATTTGATCCATAGCCACCTCTATTGAATCCTCTTCCTCTTGAGTTCCTCAGGTTCCTGAAACATTCTTCAGTAGTATTATTAGATAAGCCACATATATTGCAAGGTTGAGATGATTGGAATCTCCCCAACCTTACTTTCCACATCTACCTCTTCCTCTAGCTCTTCCTCTACCTGCAAAGTTTGCTTGGAAAGATCTACCTTCATCTTCATTCTTCTTATTCTTTGACCTTTATTTGACCTTATCTTTATCAGAATATAAGGGAGAAGTTTGATTACCTCTTGAGGACTCACCAACTTTTCTAATCTTTGCTTCATGAGTGAAGAGTTGGCCCATGAGTGTGTTTTGAGGTCAGGTACATGCATATCTATGTACAAATCCATGGCTGTTGTGAAGGACTCCGACTTGTCATCTGCTTTGATTCCATTTACGATTTTTCTAATGATTTGTTACTCTTCGATTACCTCTCCAATGCTTCCAAGTTGATCTGAAATCTCCTTCATCTTTGAGGCATAATCAATCACACTTTTCTTGGGCCTTTTCTTCATTGTTGTGAACTCCATCCACAATTGGTTCTTCCTTGCTCGAGTGTTGGAGGAGAAGAAAGAAGCAAGTTCATTCCAAGTCTCTCTTGATGTCTTGCATCCCTTGACATGAGGTAAAATAAAATCAAAGATTGAGTTTAGAATATAGGACCTTGCAAGTGCATCCTTTGAACACCAATTTGAAAGTCTTTCCTCTTCTTCATGTGATGGTTGCCCTTTGTTCCTCATGGTTGGCATAGCTTCATCTCCGGATTTGTATCCAAATAGATTCCTCCCTTGATTATAAGCCTCCATCCTTAGAGACCATGTTGGGTAGTTGTTTCTATCCAATTTTTCAATTGTTGATGGAAATCCATCTCCCATGTTGATTGACTATGCTCTGATACCACTATAGAGAGAGATGGTGGACGCAATCTGAAGATGAGTTGGTGCTGCTACAACCAGCTTCACAGCAGCCAACTAAGACTTCAAATTTGGTTATTAGACTCTTTGAGCTTCCTAAATCCACAAAAAAATCACCCAAATGCTTTGGAACAAGTATCTCAAAAGTTTGAGTCAAGACAAACTAGTTGCAAAATGACTAGCTCCCAAAACTTGTTATTTTTGTACATACACTTGCTAGAAAAAATGAGCAGTACTCTCAACATGGTAGGAATTAGAAACATTGCTTTTGATAATAGCAAATAGACTTAGATAGCTTTCTAATACAAGTTAAAAAACTTCAATTGATCAACTTAGCACTGAGAACAAGATTTAGCAAAATTTGGAACACTCCCACCATTTTCGAGGCTCTGTAGAGATTTGACCAGTGAGTATCAAAACATAGTGTTTTCACAAAATGCTAAATCCAATGGTCTTGAAATCTTGGAACCATAAACTAGAATTAAAGATCAATCCAATGCACTTTAAAACTTTAAAAAAAATTTACATATAGCCCAAGATATGAGCGTCTAAAGTTACTATTTTGAGTGAGTATGGTAGAGAATAAAACAAAGAAGAAGTAAATGATGAATGTATAGATTCAGATATAATTACAACCACATTGGCAATGAATACTTGCACAATGGGAATAGAATGATAGATCTATGGAGTAAGCTCTTCAATCTCTACAAATGAACATGAAGTGGGCACGAATCAAGCTCTCTAATGGTGACTTCTAAAGTAATTCGATGGCGATGCACCACACGATATCCTCGGAGTAGAAAACTGAGCTCCTGAGGCGGCACACAATACCTCGTACAGAGGGTGTAGAATACACAGAAAAACATAGTACACAATGAGCATGAAGACAGACTTCTTAGGCCTTACAAATGCAGTCGAACTTACCATCTGTGACTGACCAGGCCATTATATGTTTTATTAAAAAACATATGCAAAGAAGTGTCCAATGGCCATTTGGCCTTTCACATGGACACTAACGGTGAAAATCTGCCACTAAAGGCCAATATGGCCAAAGTAACTATGGGAGAAAAATAAATAATGAAAAAGAATACTTAAGTGTAAGTATACAAACTATACCTCCCACCTGATGGGCATGTTACACAGTGACTGTGTAACATCAGGAATCAAGTAAGCCTCATCAAGTGACAACAGTGTCGAAAGCTATCCTGTGGTAGAGCTTTAGTCAAAGCATCTGCATCATTATCTCGAGTGTGAACCTTCTCAAGAATAATGTGCTTAGTGGCTAAGAAATCTCAAATGAAGTGATACCTCAGGTCAATGTGCTTGGTCTTTGCATGATCGACCGGATTCTTAGCCAAAACAATGGCACTCTGACTATCATTGAGCAAATGAGGTACATGCTGAGGTAAAGCCATATCACAACAAGATGAGAAAGCCACAACTCTTCCTTACATGCCTCACTTGCTACAACATACTCTGCTTCTATGGTGGAAACAGCTGTACATTCTTGTAGACGAGATCTCCAAGAGATAACACCTCCAACAAAATGAAAAATGTACCCTGATGTAGACTTACGATTGTCTACACAACAAGCATAGTCAGATTCTAAGTAACCAATAATGGATGCTTTCCCTCTACCTAAGCATAGACACTTGTCCTTAGTGCCACTCAGATATCTTAAAATCATCTTGACCGCTTCCCAATGTTTCTTGCGAGGATTAGACATATATCTACTCACAACTCCCACTGCAAATGTAATGTCTGGTCTCGTAGCTACGATAGCATATATGAGACTACCAACGACAGACTGATAGGGAATTTTGGTCATGAATTCCTTTTCCTCATCTGATTTGGGGCAATCATGCTTGCTCAATTTCACATATGCAGGTAAAGGTGTACTAAATGCCTTTCCACCCTGCATATTGAACCTGTGAAGTACTTTGGATATGTACTCACTTTGAGACAAGTATATGCATCTTTCACTCCGATCACAAGTAATGTGCATGCCAAGAATATTTTTGGCATCACCCAAATCCCTCATATCAAATGTCTGACTCAACTTCTTTTTGAGATTGACAAATCATAAGAGGACTTCCTAGCAATCAACATATCATTGACATAGAGTATCAAGCATATCAAGTTGCCATCTGAGCATCTATTTGTGTAGAGACAAGGATCCTCATTACTTTGAGAATAGCCTTGAGACTTCATAAAAGCATCAAACTTTTGGTACCATTGTCTAGGGGACTCTTTAAGTCCATACAAGCTCTTCTTTAGCTTACAAACTAGACGTTTGTTGAAGCTGAAGGTCAAGGACAAAGCATAGGAACACATCTAAGAGGTAGACACACAAGAAGAAGGAGCAAGTAGGGAGCTCCAAGAAGTACATGTCAACTTTTCATAAGAATTCCCTACAAAAATAGTGATTTCCATCACTAAAACCATTGTAAATACCATTTTCTATTTTTGTAGCTCCATGTTGTGCAAGCCGAGGATTCCTCGAGCTTGAGGAGCATTAGAAGTATCATCCTACCAATTTTCATAATTTTTAGACTCCGTTTGAGCCCTCAAATAAGCCCTGGAACCTAATTTTTAACTAGGCCGGACACTAGGTCTGGACAGGGCCAAAACTAGTCAAAAAACTATAAAAAGAGCTAGAGAGCTCATTTTTGAGGTTAGCTTGTTAGAGAATAGAGCTTTGGAAGAGAACTCTTTGCAATCGAAGCTTTCCATTGTTCCTCTCTTTGATCTTACCTTGTGCACGTGTGTATGTGTGTGTGTGCATGTTTGCGTGCTTTCACTCACGCACTTGTGCCTTCACTTGCTCGTGGTCTTCATACCGGTCCTCACGTCTCCGCAGATTGACAAGTAAAGGAGGTGGTGCTTACGCTTGAGCTACACCAAATTTTGGCGCCGTTGCCGGGGAGAGAGCTTCGAGGACGAGCGTTGTGATGGTAAGATCGTAGATTTGCGACGTTGGAAGGTAAAAAGAAACTGTCATTTTTGTTCATTTTCTGATTTTTCTTCTTCATCTTCTTCATCATCATCATCTCCACCTTCTTCCATCTTCTTCTTCATAGAAATTTCTTGTTTTTTAGTGCATTTTCACCATTTTCATACCATTTTTCATGCATTATTGTGTGGGAAGGAATTAGGAAGTGCAAGGGAGAACAAGTGCCTGTGTTTTTCATGATTTTCTGCTCATACGGAACTCGCCATTTCTCGGCGCTCAAAAATTTGAAGTTCCCGCCAAAAAACGCGATTTTGTGATGAAAATCGCGATTCTGTGAAAATTCAAATTTTTTTTGAAAATCACGATTTTCTGTTTCCCGCCTAAAAGCTTGCTGAAAGAATCACGATTCTGTGGTCATTCTCAGAATCGCGATTCTGTGGTTGTGCTCAAAATCGCGATTCTCACAAATCACGATTTTCACCCAAAAACACGATTCTGTGAGAACATGATTCTCTAAAACACGATTTTGTGAAAACACGATTCTCTGAGACAAAATCGTGATTTTCACGTCAAAAAACACGATTCTGAGAACCACGATTTTGTGAAAAACACGATTTTGTGAAAACACGATTCTCTTAGACAAAATCGCGATTTTCATGTCAAAAAACACGATTCTGAGAACCACGATTTTGTGAAAAACACTATTTTGTCAATCACGATTCTCTGAGACAAAATCGCGATTCTCTAGAACACGATTCTGTGAAAACACGATTTTTTGCTCAAAATCATGATTCTCACCAATCACGATTTTCAGCAAAAACACGATTTTGTAAAAAGGCGATTCTGTGAAAACACGATTCTGTGGTTGTGCTCAAAATCGCGATTCTCATAAATCACGATTCTCTGAGACAAAATCGCGATTCTCTAAAACATGATTCTCTAAAAACACGATTCTCTAAAAAACACGATTTTCATCCAAGGTACAAAATCGCGATTTTCAAAACACGATTCTGTGAACCACGATTGTATGAAAACACGATTCTCTACTTAAAATCGCGATTCTCTAAATTTTGAAAACCATGATTCTCTGAGACAAAATCGCAATTCTCTAAAACACGACTCTCTAAAACACGATTTTGTGAAAACACGATTTTGTGAATCACGATTCTATGAAAACACGATTCTGTGAAAACGCGATTCTCTAAGACACGATGATGTGAAACACGATTCTCTGTTCAGAATCACGATTCTCAAAAACACGATTCTCTGCTCAGCATCGCGATTCTCTTGAGGTTCACAAAATCGCGATTCTCTTGAGGTTCACAAAATTGCGATTCTCTTGATTTCAGAAAATCGCAATTCTCTTGATTTCACAAAATCGCGATTCTCTTGAGGTTCACAAAATTGCGATTTTATCCAAAAGGTCCTGTTTGCCTGTTTTGACCCCCAGGAGCCTGATTTGACATAACTTTTTCATCCAAAGTTCATTTTTTGAGCTCTATAGCTCGTTGGAAAGCTCGTTTCGAATCCTACACGGGCTCAACTATTTTTTATAAGAATAACGAGTTGATTTTTAGATAGGATAATTTGAAGTTGACCTTCAAGTGGGCCTGGAACCCAAGGGGACTCCAAAGGATTTTTGAACCATACCAAGGGGAAATTTTGGACTCTTAGCCAAAGCTTATGAACTTGAGATCTGGTAGACACCTAGGCAAGGATAGACAAAGCATTAGATCTTCTCATTCCAGTGTCAACCATACAGCTAAGTCTTGGGCACAACAAGTAAGTGGTCATCCTTACGGACTAAGTTCAGACACAAGTGACTCAGAAATGTCTTTTAGCATGGGGAAACCTGCAGGTGGCTTAGGGACTGCCCATCTACAAACACCAGAAGGTCCCTATAAGACAGAGTTGGAATATATTCGGACCAACCAATTAGGTGCTCGCATCTATGAGGATGGCTTGAGGCGATCAGTGATCCAACTCAAAAATCCAGATCAATCCTTTGGACTTGAACACCCGGTGGTCAAGTTCGAAGAGGGTTCATACATTGATAAGGAAGGAACCATGTATGTGGTTACCAACCAACCAGATAGGACTGATGAGTTTGGAAATATCATTCATGAGAATGAGATAGGAGACCTAGAACAAGTAAATGTAGGACAAGGACCCCAGACTCCTAGAGGCAAGTCAGTTTTGACCAGAGTGATCACTCCAGACTGGATCCCTCAAGACAACAAAAGCATAGAACTATTTTTGAATAGAGAAACAGAGAAAGCCTTTTGGAGATTCAAGCCAAATCAACCTAGCCAATTGGGCATAGTCATCATCTACGAGTTCAAGGATCCAGAGATACCAGGCAAAGTTGTCTACCTGGATAACACGTCAGAGAAAATTTTCTTGGTAACAAAACATGATAGACATGCATATACTTGGAAGAATGAATTGATTTTCCCTCCACCAAGATCCAATGTTTCCCATGGCCTCCAAGGAGTAGGATCATCCCAAGCTCATGAAGCCCAGAGCGAAAGAACTAGAGAGAGACCTGAGGTAAGTTTTGCACACACGGTGGGCAGAAATAGAGCAGGATTTGAAAATGAAAGACCTGAAAGAGAGAGACATCAAGCACATAGGCAACAAAGAGATGAACATGATTTTCCATTGCCTAGACCCCGAGAGCACACAAGAACCCTTAGACCCACTCAAGTGATCAAGGCAATGAAGAATTATTTTGACGGGTTAGGAGATCCTTATGATCATGTGGCTGAGTTCAAACAAGTGTTAAGAGCTGAACAGGTTGAGGATTTATTCACCCAATACGAGGCATTTGGTTTGACTCTTAAGGGCACTGCCTTGGCTTGGTTTCAACCATTGAGTAGTCGCAACTATCGCGATATAGGTCAGTTGCTAGACGAATTCATTGTAGAATTTTCCAAGAGTGGTATCAGGCATAACACATCATCCTTGATCCACAGTTTCAAGCAGACACCCCAAGAAACAGTGCGACTAGCAGGTAGAAGGTTCAGACAGTACCTAGAAAGATGCCCTACTCCAGAGTTACCCACACCAGCCAAACAAGTGGCTTTGTTCTTAGATGGCTTACTGAGCACAAAGTTAAGATCATATGTGTACTTGAAAGAGCCTAGATCCATAGAAAAGTGTGTGCAGACGTGCATTGACATAGAAGATAACTTGGGTGAGGAGTTAGGATTTTCCAAACTCTATAAGGATTCTGATAGTTCTACTAGTCATACTTCGAAAATCTCCACGGAAATAGATGAGATAGCTGAGCAAGTTGCCAAGAAGCTAGGAGTTCAAAATAGACAAATACCAAGAGTCACCTCATTGAATCGATGTTATACCTGCGGAGGGGACCACATGGCTAACGTATGCCCAATGCAAAACCAAAACATTAGAGAAAGGAATGCTCCATATTGCACTATTGAGAGAAAATACACGAACCACACGGCTCAAGATTGTCCCTACAATAGGCAGGCTGTTAGACAAACTTATCAGCAACCTTTCCAACAAGGTAGATATCAGAACCAATACCAACAGCCATATTATTGACCACAACAACAATATCAGGCACAATATAGGCCACAACCAGTCTTGGGAAACCAACCACCAACTCCTGCCAACATGATTCCAGTCAAGTATGCTGTGGGAGAGGAAAATCCAAATAGAGCATTGGTCCCACTAACCCCATTGATACCAGATAATGACTCTCATGCTCATAGTTCAGACTACTCCCATGAAGGTAGTCCACATGCTTATTACACAGAGTCACCTGAACATAGTGAGATTTACCCGTATCAATATGAGGCACAACCTATGGAACAAAATTGGGAGCCTTAATATTCCAATGTCATGTACGAAAATGCTAACCCTAGGCCCCAATTGAGACAAGTAAGACCACAAGCTCCTAGAGGACCATGTTTTAGATGTCAGGGCGACCATTTCCTTCGTGATTGTCCCCACCCACCATCTCGGAGTCAAGGTCAGGCTATCACAATACAAGCTTTTTGTCCTGAATGTGGCAAAAACCATCTTCCCAGAGATTGTCCAAGAAACCCCTCCAGTGCACCCAAGATTACACCCATTAATGTGGTAGGCTTAGTGGTGGATTCAAGTTCAAGTAGCAGTAATGTGGCACCTGTACAGGCAGTTACTAGGGCACAAGCATTAAAACAAGATAAACCAACAGAACAATCGGAGTCAAGTGAATCAGGAGAGCCTAGTAAGAGGAAAACAAGAACATGGAAGGATACCAGAGAAAAGGCCAATCGTAAGTGGAATAAAAAGTTATCGGAACTAGAAGAAAGCTTGAAAGATGCAAAAACAGAAATAGAAGACATTGCATCTCAAAACCCCTCGCATGCCGAAACTCCATCCACTCCACCTCATCCCACCCCACCACCCATTGTAAATAGACCGCAACCAGGTTCTGTTCTCACAGACCCAACCCTAGAAGGTTCGGACATGATGTTCAAGGCCTACCAGGCTCGACTTCAAGAAGGGCCTACAGTTGCAAACCTAGACAAGAGTTACCCTAGAGCAGATTTAGAGATTGAACGGATGAAAATGTGCATGAAAATGGTAGAACAAGCTCAAGCTATACTTGAGACTAGTCAAAAGTTCAATCAGTCAAACTTTGTCAAACTAGATTTGCATTTCCAGGGCTTACTAGAAAGATTAGAGCAATTGGTAAACAAACCACAAGTTTCTTTACCTCCACAGGCTCAACCAGTTCTTGAGAGAAGAAGCTCACCACCAATGGGAGTGTATGTTCCTAATTCCACGGATGCTGGAATACCTCATTCAATTCAATAGTACTCTCAATTTTGCGGGAAATACAAGAAGAGAAATGGGCCAAGGAGAAGGGTAATCCTCCTCCTCTTCCTGAAATTGATGATCTTCATGATCAATTTCCCCAAGACATTCCATCTATTTACGGAGATGAAGCAGAACAACAAGAAGATGAAAGATTAGATTTTGAATCTAATACCCTAGAAGAACTGCCTCAATTTCCAGGCCCATGGGAATCTGAATCTCTCCAGATTAGAGCTCCCACAATACTGGTAAGAAATGAAGACTCAGTGGTTCCAAGGAATACTGATGTCGTGAAGAACACTAAGGTTCAATGTCACCTCACTGTAGAAGAGCTGCTCAAAGCAAAACCGGAGCTATGGAATCATGTGAAGGATCAGGTCCCAGAACTTGATTCCAACATGCCAAAGCAAAAGGTACTAGAGATACCTCTAGACAAAATAGGGGACATGTGTGAGGGTGAAGAAGGTAATACTTATCTTCCAATCACCTACCAAGGTTACACAACCAAAGCAATCATAGATTCAGGTGCTGGTGTTGCCATTGCGACCACCTCCTTGTGGAAGCAATGGAGCAAACCCACATTAAGACCAACTAGAATGAAGCTTCAAATGGCTGACGGTCATTTTGAAAGACCTCTAGGATTGCTCGAAGGGATAACTCTAACCACTTGTGGTGTGGAGTTTGAACATACATTTGCTATATGTGACTTTGAGAAAAATAATGTCTATGAGATGATCCTAGGAAGACCCTTCCTACGACAACTGCAAATAGTACAGGATTGGGGAACTAACTCCTTGTACTTACAGCACTTAGGGGTCACCACCAAGGTCAATTTGAAGGATTACACCTTCAGAGATGTACCACCCCTACAGTGGAATTCTATCCACAAAGCGAAAGAAGATTCCATCTCTGTGCGTTCTGAAAGTTCACCTGACCCATCATGGCTGCATGAAGATACTCATTTGTGGATGTGCAAGGTCGCAGAGGAAGAGGAAAAACGTTTAAAGGCAAGAGAAGAAGGAACTTCGCCAGGAGATAGACCAATTAAAGACCCAGCCTATACACCAATGATCTTTCCAGATGAGGAATTTGAGCCTCATGGCTGGCCAAAAATCTTAGCCACCATGGACATTGCTGTCAATGAAGAACAATGGACACCTCATTGTGATGAGGAGGGTTATGATATCTCAGTGTTCATGTGTCAGCCCTTGCTAGAAGAATGTGACCCTAGTGATGTCATAGAAGAAGAAGAGAATGACGATGATCTAGAGTCCATTGTGATGGATAGTTGCTTTAACTCAGAGCAGCACTATCTAGAAGATATAGGAGTGTTCACCCAGAAAGAAGAAGAACCTCTCACAAGTATTAAAACGGTAAATTCAAAGGATGGAAGTGAGAGCAGTCAAAAGAAAAAGAAAAGAAAAGTAGTGAAACCAGAAGAGGAGGAATCATTGTTTGAAGTACTAGAAAACTTCAAGAAATATGAAGTTGACGACCGCAAAATTTTGGTACGTGTTTGTTATTGATCTTTGGAGGTGTCCTCTCCAATCATTTAGCATAAAGAATTAACAAGACATCTTTATTTTGTCAATCCTGGAAGTATTCAAGAGATCACAACCCCTTCTAGATGATAGAATCCAAGAAATAAGAGAATAATGGCTGAATTTCTAAGAATGGTGAAAATGAAGAGGAATTTCTAGGATTTGGATTATCTTGAGCAAATCTCCACCATTTTCCACAATCTTGGTGTCTAATACATGCTATTTTCTCAGCAGAACACAATTATGAAGTCAAAACTCAAAAATATTACCTGTACCATACAGACGAGACAATCGTGATTCTGTGAAAACAGACGATTTTCATCTCCAGCACCATTCTTCATCAATTTCTCACTCAACACATCAATATTCAGCTCTCTTCATACACATTCAATAGAATTACACAATAGAAGCTCACAAATCTCCATGGATACACAAAGAATAGACTCAACAAATCAATGAAACCACACAAAGAGAAGAACACAAGATTTTCAACAGGAAACTCTCTCTATTCACTTGAATAGCATGTAAACAAATGATCAACCAACCCCCTCATAATAGAGGAAATTGTCTTATATACATTTTCAAGTGTCCCTTTTCACACTTGAATTTTGGTCCTTTCCTCTATTATTCTAAAAATATGCTATCTAGGAGTTTCCAAAAATTCTAGAAAAATTGCATAAAACTCTATTCTACATAAGGAAGACTCTTCCTTATTTTTACATCAGTTGCATAAATATTTTTACAAGTTTTTTTCTTTTTACAATTATTTTTCATCCAAAATGCTTCAAAAAATACATCTTCTAACATCCTTCCCCTCCTAAACCTTTTGGCTCCTGACAAAAGACTTTCCTGCTCTTATGACCTGATTGCTTTCTTCACTTTTTCTTTCTTTGATAGACTTGTGACAGTAAGTCATGAATTTTCCTTTCTGTAATGTTCAGGTTATTTACCATTTCAAACAATGCTTTTCTCCATTGTACTACAGCTTCTGGTTTATCAATTACATCCTTTTTCAAATATTCTGTGTAAGCAGCTTCATATGCAGTAAGGCGAGACTTGGTGACTAGTAACAAGTTTCCGAATATTTCTGACTCTCTCTCAAAAAACCCATAATCGAATGCATCTTCAAAAATTTGTAAATAGTGACTGCCCAAAAATATTACTCTGCTGTAGTATGCCATTAAACAGATTCTATTGGATGTTTCACTAAGATCAAACAATAACGCATCCGTTGGAGAATTGAAGCCAATGTAATTTAATGTTCTGATATCTCTATCGGTGTATGTTTCTATACATGCCAGAATTAATCTCATTACTCTGATCAGTAAAATGCATGCAGGGTCGTTTACATCTTTGTATGTAGCTATAACAGACTCAGCTGTATCCACCATGTAATTTTTTGTAGGCCATGTTCCTACCTTCAGACCGGTTATTTTTGGGAAATTCAACCATTTAGGTGGGATTTGACCTTCTCTCCGTCTTTCCCAAAAAATTGTCCATTCTCTTCTTCTTGCTACTGGGCAGTAGGCTGGATTAATTTTCAATTGAAGAGGTGCTTCCTTCCAAATTTTCTTGCATTCTTTATTTGCATCCAACCATTTGTTCCTCCACTTTGGATTGGCTCTTTCAAATAATTCTTTAGTCACATTGATATCCTCATTTGCTTTAGTCAAAATTTGATAAGAGGTCTGCAAGGTTCTATATCTTCCTTCAATTTTCCTCAGCTCCATTTCCAGTTTATTATTCTGCTCTGTTAGTTTTACACTCTTTTCTTCTAGATATTGAATTCTATTTTGTTTCTGCACTTCTAACTCTTCCAAAGCAATTATTCTGTTTGTAAATTCCTCATTTTTCTCCTGCACCTTCCTCAATTGTTCTGACATTTGTTCCTTCTCCCTCTTGTGCTCTTTAATGATCATACTGCCTTTCTCAAATTCAGACTCTGCTACCATTCCTGAAATGATCATATTCCTGCTTGAAGGTCTGAACTGCTCAATGTTGCTCATAATAATCTGACAAGCCGATCTTATATTCTTGGGTATTCTTTCCATCCCCCCTTCCATTTCCATTTGTTTAGCTTCTATTTGTTTGTCTTCTTTACACTCATTCTCCTCTTCCTCTTCTTCTTCATATTCTATAACCTTGGCTTGGTGTTCTTCATTGCTTGGATGAGTTTCCAGTGTTTCTTGATCTGCCATATCTTCTTCATGTTCCAAAGTCTGAGCACCTAGATTCTTCTGCTCTAAGACATCTGAAGTCAGCTTTATTCCCTGAACCTTTTTGTTCTCCATCACCTGTTGTTTCTCTTCAGAGAGGTGTCCTTCCTTTATTTGTACCTCCTTTTCCTGGATTAGGGTTTCCTGAACTAGAGTAGATTCAATTTCCTCAACAGAGTTCACCTGCCCTTTACTTGTTTGCTCTTCCTGTCCTTCCTTTTCCTAGACTAGAAGTGATTCAGTTTCCTCAAAAATTTTGACCTGGTCATTACTTTTTTGTTCTTTGTATCCTTCTTCCTGCTCATCAATGTCCATGAGATCCATTTCTCCCTTTTGATCTTTATTGGTTGTAAATTCTTTGTTATTCTTCAAATCATGAAGTACATCTTTTATACTTTGGATAATCTCCTTTTCCACTACTCCTCCTGTGACTTCTTGAACATTGTTTGTCACTACTATTTCCTCTTCTTCCTGAATTTGACCTTGAGTTGCACCTTTCTGATTTATGACTGGACTGCTTATCTGTGCTTTTTTGGTTATTTCTGCTATGCTCTCATCTAATTTGAAGTAGGTTTGTGAGGGTTTTGTCCATATTGATTTTATTCCTGTATGCACCAACCCACAACTGAATTCTTCTCTTATTTCACCTTCTTTTTATACCATTGCTGCTTTTCCTTTCATCAACCTTCTTTCTTCTTCAGGACTGAGCTGTTTTACTGCCTGTTCTTGCATCTGCTTCTCCTGAGACTTCTTCTTCAAATCTTTGGGTGTTTTCTGTTTCTCAGGGGCCTGTGTAATCACATTAGGAGTATTTGGAATTGATAAATTCAAACTCTTTAATAAAAAACTCTCAATATCACTTTCAGAATTAGAGGAAAAATGTGAAGGTCCTCCTATTTCTGGTTCTTTCAGTCTTGATGCTTCTACCACAGTGGATTGCTTCTGTGTTTCTTACACTACCACTTCCTCTGTCTCTGTTGTGATTACAGTTTCAACTATTGATTTTCCCTTTCCCTTCTTGGTCAACTTCTTCTTTTGCACTGGTTTCTTTTGAACCTTCTTTTTTACAACAATAGTGGTTCTAGTTTCTGGAGGTCCTTGCAATTCTTTGAAGTAAGCTAGCAACTCAACTTCCATTTTAACAAATACCTCTTCTGTTTCAGCTGACATCATCTGATCATGAAGTGCTTCATAATGCTCCACCTCCTCTTGGACCCAGTCTGTAGCCTTGCATGAATAATCTTCCAGCATCTTTTGATATTGTGCCTCATACATTGCTCTTTTGTTATTTCCTTGAGTTAGATAAGTGTATAACTGTTCTTTGCTTGTTTGGGGTGGATGAGGATCACTAGAGGATTGGACCTGCTTCTGCGCATCTTCATGTTCTTCTTTTGTAGCTTCATCTATCTCTAATCCAACCTTTCTTGGGTCCAACCGCCTTTTCTTTACAGGAACCACTTCCTCGAATATTACCTTTCTTTTCATCCCTGCTCCCCTCATGCTGGCTTGTCCTTCTATTTCTCTCACAACCATTTTCCTTGGAGGACTCTTGATTCCTGACATAAGATTTCTAAAATATTGTGCCTCTGGAGCCAGTTTCAACTGATCTTCCATTCCTAAAACATGATAAATGATCCTGGTTAAAAACTGGGCTCCATTCATGAATTTTTTCTGTTCCCAGTGTTTTGCTGCTTCTTTCAGCTGTTCATGGATGTATGGTGTCACATCCATTACTCCAAAGGGCTTAGTCCTATCCTTGTTGTTAAGCATCAACAGTGTAACAGATTTATGTGGCATGGTATACCTTGGTAACTTTGGGAAGCAGAAATATTGTAAGAACATCCTTGTGGCATATTCTTCATTCTCTCTTCCTTTGAAGTCAGTGAATTTTGCGTACCCTGTATAGGTTTCCTTATTCTTCTTTACAAAGTTGGGATCAAGCTTGGTTCCCATAGGGTAGAATTGTAAAGCTGCTCTGATATGTTCTGCTTTTATAGTGATACCCACCTCCTGATTATCCTTGTTCTTGACTTTGCACCGGAAATAAACATCATTCCCTTTTCCTATTTCCAACAGACTACTCATTACTTGTGCCACTCTTTCAAAATCAATGAAGAAGATGGGTTCTTCCAATAATTTGTGTATACCAACTGCCTTCCATCTTTTCTGATTGACAACAACCCTTTGAAATCTATAAAATTCTTGACACAGCATGGTATATTTGTATCCAGCTACTCCCACTGTGAATATATGCTGTCCAATAATGCTTAGGGTTTCTTTGAGCTCCTTCACCACCTTCTCTGCCTCTGGAATTTCTAGTTCCTCATCAGATTCCAGGTTCACCTGTTCTTCCACAGCTTCACTGTCTAGGAACCAATGTCCTCTTGATAGAGTGACTGATTCTGCTTTGAAGTCATGAATTGATAACTCCTTTGCATTCACCATTCTGAGGAAAATAAAATACACAAAGAAAAACTCCACCCACATGAGTCACAAGAAATCAAAGAGTAATATTTATTTTGAGATGTCATGACATAAGAATGAGAATAAAAGTCCAAAATAAATTCTGTTTCTTCAAAAAGACTCAATAAAAGTGATCATTATAGGTGTAGCAAGATGTCTAGTGCACTCCCTTTTCCCAACAACTCTTTTGGAGAAAAACAAAACATTTATCAATGATAGAAAAATTAATAAAAAAAAAATAGAAGTCTACTACCCTTCTACCTAGATCTTACTTTGTGCTATATAATTTTTGTAAAAAAGAAGGGAAAATAAACAATGTTTCTCAACTTTTCTTTCTCTCTTTTTTTTTTAATAACAATGATTCCTTCTGTTTTTTCTTTATATTTTTTTCTCTCTTTTTTTTCTTTTTTTTTTAATAATATTTTTTTTCTATTTCTTTTCTTCCCCTCCTAATTCTCTTTTTAGAAAAGAGGATAAGGTCAAATATTTTTGTCATAATTTTCAACATGTTATGATTTTCTAAATATAGATCAAATATGGATGATCTTTTTTCCATTAGAACAACTCTGATTTTTTGACCCAATACTTCTTGACTCTAATTGTCCTGGTTTCAGGAAAACAACCATTTCCTTCGGATAAGCATTTTGTAGGATTTTTTGGTCTCCATATCCATTTTGTCCTGGACTTCTGTTTGGATGAGCGGACCTCCTGTAGACTTTGATTCCATGTGCTTCTTGTTCCGATGTTTTGTTTCTTTGGACAATGCCATGATTGCCACCTTCTTCCTATCTCTCCACCCTTCTTTGTTCTTCCAATCTTTTGCTGATTTTGATTACATGAAGCTTGATCATTTAACATTTGTGTTGGTAATGTCTGTGTATCTTCAAATGCAAAAGTGAACCCTTCCAAATGTATATCATGAACATCTGATTGAATTTCTTGTTCTTCATTACTCAATAAAAATATTAAAAACCTTTTGTCATTTATGTTCAATTTAAGCTTCATTTTTTCAAAATCTAAAATCAATTTACCTTGTTGGAGCCATGGTTGACCTAAAATCACTTTTTCAGACATCAAATGATTTGGCCATTCTTCATAGTCTATTTTCATATATTCTTCATTGAACTTAACTTCAATAGATAGTGAAGACATGCTTTGTACTATTTGACCTTCCAAAGTTTTGATTAGGGTTCTGCTTTTAGTTCTTTTTATGTTAAATTTACTTACAAGAGCTGAACTAATCAGATTCACTTGTGCTCCAAAATCTATCAAAACCCTAATGTTTTCATTTTGAAAATCCATTGTCATCACAGGCACATGTTCTTTTGGTTTTAGAGGAGTTTCACACAGACAGACTTCCCTAAGTTCTTTGATTTTTCTTATCCTTTCCTTTGCTTCCTGTTGAGCCTCTTTTCTAATGTCTTCCTCTTCTTTTTTCCTATTTCGAGCTCGTTGCAACCTTCTCCATTCATGATAAACAGTTAATGGGCAATCATACCTCTTGACTCTACATCCACTTATGAAGTTTGGCATGATTTGTCCGTCTATGTTAGCTAGTTGAATGGCTCCACTGTTGCTTATCTGATGTATAATATACGGTCCATGTCCTTTTTTCTGGAACTTTTTCTGATGTTCTCTGACTGTGTAAGCCAAAACTAGATCTCCTTCCTGTAGATCTTTTCTTTTATGTGAACATCATGATAAGCTTTTTGCCTTTTCTTGTCCACATATATACTCATAATGGCTTGGAGTCTAGATGCTCCCAATTTTTCCAATTCTATTACTCTCTCTGATAGTTCATGTCCAATCCAATTGTAGTGACTACCTACTTTTAATGTTGGAATAAGGAATTCCATAGGTAAAACTGCATTTTGTCCATATACTAGATTGAATGGTGTGTTTCCTATTGCAGTTTTATAAGCCACTCTATAAGCCCATAGGACATGATTAAGTTGTAAATCCCAATCATTCCTGTTTGTGTTTACTAGTTTTGATAGTACATTACAAAGTACTTTATTAGTACTTTCTGCTAACCCATTAGCTTGTGGATGATATGGGGCTGACTTTCTATGACTGATCAGGAAATATTCAGTGATGTTTTCTAGGATTTGATTTACAAAATGGGTCCCCCTATCACTTACCAATTCAATTGGAAGTCCAAATCTGGTGATAATATTTTCATATAGGAATCTGGCAGTAGTATGAGCATCATTCCTTCTTGTGGCTTTGGCCTCAGCCCACTTTGTCAGGTAGTCTGTAGCCACTATGATGTATTCAGCATGGGATCGTTTTGCTAGAGGATGTATAGGTCCAATGAAATCCAACCCCCATTTACTAAAGGCTCTTGCTGAAATTAATGGAACTAATGGCATATCATCTCTTTTATTTGGTTGACTCACTCTCTGACACACATCACATCTTTTTACATAGGTTCTTGCATCAGGAAATAGGGTTGGCCACCAAAAGCCAGAATATAAAATGAGTTTAGCAGTTCTGTCACTTGAGAAGTGTCCTCCTGCTACTCCAGAATGTGCCAGTTCCAACATTTCCAAATATTTATTCTCCGGAACACAAATTCTTAAGTATCCATCCATTCCTCTCTTATACAACTGTTCTCCAATCATTTAGCATAAAGAATTAACAAGACATCTTTATTTTGTCAATCCTGGAAGTATTCAAGAGACCACAACCCCTTCTAGATGATAGGATCCAAGAAATAAGAGAATAATGGCTGAATTTCTGAGAATGGTAAAAATGAAGAGGAATTTCTAGGGTTTGGTTTATCTTGAGCAAATCTCCACCATTTTCCACAATCTTGGTGTCTAATACATGCTATTTTCTCAACAGAACACAATTATGAAGTCAAAACTCAAAAATATTACCTGTACCATATAGACGAGACAATCGCGATTCTGTGAAAACAGACGATTTTCATCTCCAATCTGGATTTTTCTGGAACCAATATAGAGTTATGAATTCTGAATCTTGCAATAATTGGCACTTCCTGCAATTAGCAATGTATTTTGTTACATCTTGAATCTTATTAGGCCAATGTACCCCCATCCTATTGAGATTACTTAGGGTGACTACCCTAGAAGCATGAGTGCAAGGGTTCCAACAATGAGCTCTCCTCAGATATTCTTGTTGCTCTTCCTCAGGAGTACAATATTCCAATATGCCTGTGTGGTTGAGATGGTACAAATGCCCAGCTAGTAACATAAAGTTCCTGCTTTGTAATACTAAGTGTGCGTTGTTCCCAATTGTTCTGCAAGGTCCCATGGTTAATAATGGTACTAAAGTCATGGCCCACTCCGGAACACTCTCTACCTTAAACAAATAAGTGTCTGGAAGGTTGTCATCTAAAGGTGAACTGGGTTCTTTAGACTGAATTCGAGATAAATGATCTTCTCTCAAGTGTGTTTTCCCTTGTCTGACCACCACTTCAAACTCAAATTCCATTAGCAAAAGAAACCATCTGACTATTCTACCAGTGTGACAAGGTTTATTTACCAAATATAATAAAGCTTGATGGTCTACAAAGAACTTAAACTTGTTGGCCAAAAGGTAATGTCTATATTTTTTTACAGCAAATTCCATGCCCAATCCCTCTCTCTCAGTGGTTGTGTAATTGTTTTCTGCTAGATTCAATTTCCTACTAGCATAAGCCACTGGAAAATCTAACTTGCTTCCTTCTATTGGTTGTGCTAACACACATCCTAAAGCATAATTGAAGCATCCACATGGACATGAAAAATTTTATCCCATTGAGGTGTTTTCAGAATTGAGGCTGTTACCAAACAAGTTTTTAACGTTTCAAAGGCTTGGTCACACTCCTGGGTCCACTCAAACTTAGTAATTAGGGCATATAAGGGTTTGGCTATGTCAGCAAATTTGTGTACAAATTTCCTATAGTACCCACAATGTCCCATGAAAGTTTGAAGTTCCTTTACACTTGTTGGTCTTGGAAGCTCCATTATGGCCTTTATTTTCTTCTCATCAATTGAAATTCCATTTTTAGAGACTATGTGACCTAACATTCTTCCTTGTCTTACAAAGAATACACACTTTTCTGGATTTAAACATACTCTGTAGGTTCTGCATTTCCTGAATATATTTTCTAAATCCTGCAAGTGATCTTGTCTTTTTAATGAAAAAGTACAAAGATCATCTACATAAATTTCCATTACATTCCTCAGGAATTCTTTGAAGATATGACACATCAACCTCTGAAAATTTGCTGGAGCATTGGTTAACCCAAAGGGCATAACCCTAAAAGCATAAATTCCCCATTCTGTGGAAAAGGCAGTTTTATGTTGGTCTTCCAATGCTATAGGTACCTGGTTGTATCCTGAAAAACCATCTAAGAAACTATAAACCTCCTTCTCTGCAACTCTTTCTAGAAGATGATCTATTATAGGCAGTGGATAATTATCTCTTATAGTTGCTGCATTTACCTTTTTCAAGTTAATGCATACCCTAAGTTTCCCATTCTTCTTTGGTACCACAACTATAGGAGATATCCATTCTGTATACTCAATTTCATAGATGAAATTGGCAGCTAATAGCTTGTCAATTTCTTCCTTTATTTTAGCAGAGTATTTATCATTGAATGTGTAATGTCTCTGTTTGCTAGGTTTTGCCTCAAGTGTAATAGGAATCTTATGCTCACAGATTTTAGGATCAATACCTTTCAAATCCTTATAGCTATAAGCAAACACATCCCTATAGTTTATTGCCAAGTTTCTTAGTGCCTCCTCTTCTTGAGTTGTCATGTCATCAGCCACTACAATATGTCTTTCTTCTCCCTCTTCCTAAGTGATCATGATCTTTTTGGTTTGTTCCTCATTATCATAAGCCTAACCTTTCTTCTTTTCCCTCTTTGGTTTCCTCCTGAGAAGTAGTCTGTTTTCTACTTCATAAGTCTTGAAATTTGTTGGTACATCAAACTGTTGATCTTTGTTTGCTTCCCTTTTCTTCTTCTCATCCTCCTGATTTTCTTCTATTTCCTTGTGTTTGTTTTTCTTATACTTGCCTGAGATTTTATCTTTAATAGCATCTTCAGCTTTTACTTCTTCCAAAAATTGTGTCTTCCCTTTTTCTAATATCATTTCTTCTTCTTTGTCCTCTTCTGTTCTGGATACCTTTATCATTTGTATTCCAATGTGAAAGACATCATATCCTTCTTCATTTTGAAATTCCACTCCTACATATTCATCACTGGCTAGATCCATGGTAGCCAAAATTTTATTCCACCCATAGGGCTCAAATTCCTCATCTTTGAATTGTTGTGGTACATAGTTCTCATCTTGTAACTTCCTTCCTTCCACACAATCTTCTCTTCTCAATCTCCTTTTCCTATTGGTAAGATTTCTTATCATATTGCACTTCCATACTGATGATTCAGTTTCATCCTGGTCTTCCATTTCTGATTCCTCACTCAACTCTTGATTCTGATGTATTTTATACCATTCTTGAAGAGATATATCACAGTAGTGCCCATTTCTTAGATTTACTTTGGTTATTCTTCCTTTGCTCTGTAGGTATAAGCAATCATTACCCCAATCTTGCACAATTTGCATTTGTCTCATAAATGGTCTTCCTAGGATAATTTCATATGAAGTGGATTGTGGGAATTCCACTATAGCAAAGGTATGTTCTATCTCTATTCCACATATATCCACAATCACTTTTTCCCATATTCCTAGGGGTTTTTCTATGTGTCCATCTGCAAGTTGCAATCTCATTTTGGTGGGTAATAATTCATTTTTTACCCATTTTTCCTAAGTTTTTTTAGTCATGATGGCCACTCCTGATCCACTATCCAGAATAGCTTTGGCTTAGTTTTTACCAAATTGTATTTTTAAGGTTGAGTTTCCCTCTTCTCTTTCACAATATCCTCCTATCTTATCAATGGGAATATACCACAACTCCTCCATTTCCTCTAGTTGTGGGTGAAGATTTTCTGGTGTTGTTTCCCATTTTTTCATTTGGTTCTGTAAGTGAGGATTTTGTTTTATTAACTCTTCCCATGTGGTATGATATAGAATTGTGCATTGTTTATCTATATTCACCTGGAATGTTACTTGTGGGTTTTCTTCCTTGATACTATTTCCTCTTGTTTTTGTTGTCTCAAATTCCTCAACTGTTTTTTAAGAATTGTCTACTTCCCCCATTTTGAGTTGCACTTCCCGTATGATTTGTTTACACTTCTGCATCCTTTCATGTTCTAAGTCTGGCATAGGATAAGCCATTGTATGATCAGCAGGGCTTGGTCCCTCTTGAATTCTTCCCTTGTATGCTTTTATTAGAGTGTCTAGACTTTGTGAATTTCCTATCTCCAACTGGGTTTGTGACTTCTAAGGAGAAGTACTGTTTGATTGTTTCCTATTTTCTTCTTCCAAATTTTTACCCATTCTTTGTTTCCTCTCCCATTTCCCTTTTTGTCTATTTTTCCTCACCTTTGAGATTGAACCTTCATTTTGTTCCTTAGTTGTTCTTTGTTGTTTTGTTTGTGACCTTGTTATAGCATTTACATTCACTTGGTCAATGTCACTCAATTCTTCTTGTTCCATGATATTGACTGCTTTTAGTGGTATGTTATTAGGTGTGTTTTGTTGTTTTTGAGGATTTTTTGGGCAATCCTTTATCAAATGTTCCCTGCCACAATCCTTGCAATAAGCTCCCTCTATTCTTAATGTAGGAGGTTGTGGACAGTCTCTGATGAAATGTTCTCCCCCACACCGATAACAAGTTATCTTTGGTCCCCCTTTGAATTGAGGTTTTTGATTGGACATATAATTATTGGTTATATACATGAAAGTGGCAGTGTCCATCTCAATTCTTCCATTTCCCAAGTCTAGGGCTTGTAATTCTGGTTCTCTTAATTCATAACCTTCCCATTCTTCTTGATATCCTTCATTCCATTGATAATCTTCCTTGTATGGTGACTTTGTTCTTGAGTTTCCCTCCTCTATTGGTGTGTATTTAATTGGTACTACATTTGTTGGTATAGGAGGTTGTTGCCCAAGCACAGGTCTTGGTTGCTCAACATATACTGATTCTCTTTGGCTTCCATAATCTCTCTCCTTTATGAGTTGTTTATTATAGAAGCATTCCTCCCTGGTATGATTTGTCCATTTCCTCTCTAGTGTACAATATCTGAGTGTTTTCCTATCTTGCAAATGTGGAGGCTTTTGATATGGGCATTGTTGTACCAAATGACTTTCTCCACAATTGTAGCATTTTTTATTTGTGTTTATCCTAGAGTTTATCAAATTGGTTTTGGTGCTTACCTCTAGGGCTTTAGCAATGGCCTGAGCCAATTCTTCTGCTGGTGGGATTTTATCTTCATTTGATCTGGGTTGATCAAATGCTAACAGATCTTGGCCTCTGTTATCTTCCAAATCTATTGCTTCTTTTACACAAGCTCCTAGATCAGGGCATCTCCTATAGTACACTAGGGTCCTTAATTGAGCACTTCTTAATCCTTCTATGAATAGGGATACTTGTCTTGCCATGGAAGGTACTTCTTCTTTAGGACATCTGTCAATGTATTGCTTAAATCTCCTGGCTACCTCTCTGACATTTTCATCTTTTTGTTGTTTAAAACTGTGTATCAGAGTGGCTGTGCTATGTTTTATTCCGGTCTTTGAGAATTCCCCAATGAAGGCTTCTAGGAAGGATTGAATATCTAGGTACATTTCCTTTCTCAAAGGGATGAACCAAGATAATGCAGGTCCTGTTAGGGTTAGACCAAATGCTTCAAATTGGACTTTGTAATCTTCCACCTCCTCAGCTCTAATTAATTGCCTAAACTCTGCAGCATGAGCATGAGGATCAGAATACCCTTCATATTGATTTTTCATGCATTTGGCTACTTGATATGGTCTAAGCATTCTACCCTGAGGTTGCCAATGATGTCTTCTTCTTAGTGAAAATTCATTAAATCCTTCTGGTTCTTTTTCAAAAGGATTTGGGGAAGCATGTGTTCTCCTCCCTTGTTGTTGCTCAGTACTAGTGTAGTTTTCATGTGGTCTTAGTAAATTTGATTGTCCTAGATTATGTTCCCAAGGTCCTTTGTCAGCACATTGCCCTAAGTCATTTGAATTTTCTGGGTCTTGGGAGAAGATGTATACACATCCTTGCCTATCCTCATACCTAGCATCTTTGAATTGAGCTACTGGTGTTATGTTCAGGGGAACTTCTAAGTTTCTCAATCTAATGAGAAACTTATGCATTCCATCCTGATGTACATAGGTTCCAAACCTATTTGTATACATGTATTTGAGGATATTTCTATAATCCCCAGTTTCAATGGGCTCATTTGTTTCGTTTAAATTTTCCATGTTTTCTTGCCCTAGATTTCTTTTTTGCACTTGCCCTTCCACTGGCTATATTTCCTTCCTTCCTAAGTCTTGCCTAGTATGTGTGTTTAATTTGTTCCCAGATCTAAGGATCATTCAATTAATTTTCACAATTCAATGTTTAGAATCGTGTTTTTCACGATTTTCTGTTCAAAATCGTGTTTTTCACGATTTTGTGCTCAAAATCATGTTTTTCACGATTTTCTGTTCAAAATTGTGTTTTTCACGATTTTGTGTTCAAAATCTTGTTTTTCACGATTTTGTGCTCAAAATCGTGTTTTTGACGATTTTCTGTTCAAAATCGTGTTTTTCACGATTTTGTGTTCAAAATCTTGTTTTTCACGATTTTCTGTTCAGAATCGTGTTTTTCACGATTTTCTGTTCAAAATCCTGTTTTTCACGATTTTGTGTTCAAAATCCTGTTTTTCACGATTTTGTGCTCAAAATCGTGTTTTTGACGATTTTCTGTTCAAAATCGTGTTTTTCACGATTTTCTGTTAAAAATTGTGTTTTTCACGATTTTCTGTTCAGAATCCTGTTTTTCACGATTTTCTGTTCAAAATCGTATTTTTCACGATTTTCTACTCAAAATCATGTTTTCCACGATTTTCTGCTCAAAATCGTGTTTTTCATGATTTTCTACTCAAAATCGTGTTTTCCACGATTTTCTGTTCAAAATCGTGTTTTCCACGATTTTCTACTCAGAATCGTGTTTTCCACGATTTTCTGCTCAAAATCGTGTTTTCCACGATTTTCTGCTCAAAATCGTGTTTTCCACGATTTTCTGCTCAAAATCGTGTTTTTCACGATTTTCTGCTCAAAATCGTGTTACCCACGATTTTCTACTCCAAAATCGTGTTTTTCACGATTTTCTGCACAAAATCGTGTTTTTCACGATTTTGTTCTCAGACAATCGTGATTGTTCACAATTGTAAATAACACGATTTTCTTATGAAAATCGTGTTCTGGGAATCGCAATTTTGTAATAAATTTAGAGAATCGCGATTTTGTGTCTGACTACAGAATCACGATTCTGATCAATTTTTTTTGAAGATTTTAAGGTATTGTTTTTCAAGTTTTTATTTCTTCTATAGAATCGCCCTATCTAGTTTTTAACATGCAATGAAAAAAATTAACTAAAAAATAATATCTTTTTCACTGAAAATTAAAAAACTCAGAATATCGCGATTTCGTGATTTTGGTTATTTCCTACTTTTCTGTGCTTAATGATCATGAAAATCTAAAGGAATGTAATTAGAATGATATAGAAACCCCTCACCTTGCTTGCTTGATTCAAAAATTCTTCAACACTTATATCTGCAGAAGGTCGCGATTCTGTGCCTGTTCTCTCTCTCTCTCTCTCACTCACTCAAATGAGTTTCTCTTGTAATTCCAGGATTTTATAGTGTCCAAAGAATTGCGATTTTGTGTGATTTCCACTGTTCTTCACTCTTTCACTTGTCCAACTTCACTTACTCAATCTTGATGAAATCTCTTGCAATTACCTTTCTCCAAAAACCCAAATATGCTGAAAATTCCAAAAAATTTCTCTTATAGAAAATCGCGATTTTGTGCAGAAAATCGTGTTTTTTCTGTACTTATTTTGTGCAAATTTGAGTATTATTTTCTCTTGTTCCCCTTTAGTGCCCTTTACCAATTGCAATTCAACAGACTCCTGTACTTTTGCATCAAAGTCACAACCTTATTCAAAAAATCGCGATTTTGTGTAGAGAATCGTGTTTTTTTTTAATTTTCTAGTTTTTGGCAAATTTTTTGCTTTCTTACCACCAGATCTCTTCCACACTTGTCAACAAAACTTCAGTCCATCTTCCCAAGGAAAATAGAAATTTGTTTGATTGTTTTAATGAATTTTATAATTTTTTTAGTATTTTGCTCTAAGTTAAGGTAAACACTTCACTTAGAGTTTCTTGTTTGGTGATTTATTGATCCTGTGTTCCTTGATTGGTTATACTATCTTATGCTTTGGCTATCAAAACAGTTCATGAGAAAACTTCCCAAAGAAAAATTGTGCTATGAAATGCAAGTATCAATTTTTGCAAAGACACACTCAAATATTTTTTTCTTCAAAATGCAAATCAGCTTTCTCTCAAGATTATTGCTTTGACTTGGTTAACAAATGGATCTTGTCTACTTGCATCTAGCTACTTTTCTTAACTTTTCCTTGTTGCAATCATGTCATCTACCCAAGATCAACAATTTTGCCTAGTACTTGGTCAAAAAAGCACTCTAAAAATGCAAGTATAGACACATGTTACCTTGTCTTCAGCTACCTTGATTCAACTTTTTCCATACCTGCACTTTACTTAAAAAATGAGATGAGCATTTATCAATTTGCAAAAATTTCAGCACTTCAACTTCTAAAAAGATTATCTATTGTTTTCTTTTCCCAAAAGACAAACAAAGACATCTACCTTTTAATGTTCACATTTCTTTTCATGTGTTCATTACCATCACAATAGAAGATCCAACAAGGTCCAACTTCAATGAAGCTTTTGATATACTCCCCGCCAATGGCGCCAAAAAATGTTTGTTATTGATCTTTGGAGTTGTCCTCTCCAATCAGTTAGCATAAAGAATTAACAAGACATCTTTATTTTGTCAATCCTGGAAGTATTCAAGAGACCACAGCCCCTTCTAGATGATAGAATCCAAGAAATAAGAGAATAATGGCTGAATTTTTGAGAATGGTGAAAATGAAGAGGAATTTCTAGGGTTTGGATTATCTTGAGCAAATCTCTACCATTTTCCACAATCTTGGTGTCTAATACATGCTATTTTCTCAGCAGAACACAATTATGAAGTCAAAACTCAAAAATATTACCTGTACCATACAGACGAGACAATCGCGATTCTGTGAAAACAGACGATTTTCATCTCCAGCACCATTCTTCATCAATTTCTCACTCAACACATCAATATTCAGTCTCTTCATACACATTCAACAGAATTACACAATAGAAGCTCACAAATCTCCATGGATACACAAAGAATAGACTCAACAAATCAATGAAACCACACGAAGAGGAGAAAACACGATTTTCAGCAAGAAACTCTCTCTATTCACTTGAATAGCATGTAAACAAATGATCAACCAACCCCCTCATAATAGAGGAAATTGTCTTATATACATTTTCAAGTGTCCCTTTTCACACTTGAATTTTGGTCCTTTCCTCTATTATTCTAAAAATATGCTATCTATGAGTTTCCAAAAATTCTAGAAAAATTGCATAAAACTCTATTCTACATAAGGAAGACTCTTCCTTATTTTTACATCAGTTGCATAAATATTTTTACAAGTTTTTGTCTTTTTACAATTATTTTTCATCCAAAATGCTTCAAAAAATACATCTTCTAACAGTACGCATGCTTAAGAGAGAGGCCATCATAGGAGAATCATATGATAATAAAGAAAAGACCAAGAAAATTGTAGTGACCATTGAAGAGAACGAAGAGAGATGCACATACATAGGAGATGACCTAAGTGCAAGAGAAGAAATGGAGCTCGTAGCTCTATTAAGGGAATATAGGGATGTCTTTGCGTGGCACTATAGAGACTTGAAAGGGGTAGATCCAAGAATTTGCTCTCATACTTGTGAAGAGATGGATAGGTATGTGCTTGAAGATGAAGAGGTGTTGCAAAATCCTTGATCTACACCAGCCAAATGAACTCCAGGAGTATATGGTGGGCCCTTTTAGCTTGCCAATGGATGTATTAGACACCCTATGTACCTTGGAAGATCACTCTCAAAAAGATAGATCAAAACAGATAAGTTGGAGTTAGCTCAGAGGTGAAAACTTGCTATTCTTGGTTCATACACCTGTCCAGTGTTTTACATAATTCTCTGATCACAGCAGCAATTAGCTCAATTCCTCTTGGGGAAGTCTAGGTAGCTTAAAGAGCTAACTTTCAAGAGCAATCTCATCAAAAATAATGAACCACACACTGAGAATGAGTTTTAACAAGTGATGACATCATCCCGATTTTCACGGGCTGCTACAGAAATAGACCAGTGAGCAGAAACATCATTATAACTCAAGCTGTAGAAATCCAATGATTATGAAAATTTGTATGGTTATACTAGACAGTAAGTTGAATCCAACAAGCTTTAAATCAGTGAATTTGGATAAGTAACCACTGAGAAATGGCTCTGACAAGATGAGTGAAAAAGTCGGGTACCTGACAGAGAAGTGAAGATGAACAGACCCTGTTGACTTCAAATGAACATAACTGAAAATGGCAACATCCAAATGACATGAAAATTTATGAGCATATAGTAGACTTATAGAGCTAACTTTACCAAGTTAAATCACTGAAAATGATGCACCAAGGTCAGAGAAAACATCTCTGCAAGCTGACTAAGAAAAACTGAGAGTAATGGCAGTGAGTAGTACACTTCACAAGAACATGGAAAGATGAACTCAAATAATCAGGAAAATGAAAGTATATTGCTTGTACAATACAATGACTTACTGATACATATGTGTGCCTTGTAATCACACCTTGATATGGCATAAAGCTAAGCTCTTGGAGGTCTTCACATAGGTCTCTCTAACCACGACTAAAACTGCCATCTATTTATAGTTGAGTTTGGGAGGCTAACTTCCCTCAATCACTCTCCAATCAATCAATGATTGATTTGATTCTCTACCTACCACAAATCACGAATTCGTGGCTCCTCTTTCCATTCTTGATCATGTGGACTCAACCACGTAAGATTCTCTTACTTTTACATTAAGTAAACTCTTCAAAAGTTACAAGAGGTAGTTCACAAGTGAACTTTACATAGTCTTCATTTTAAGGCTTTTTCTATGACTTTGTGGGACTCAAGCCAATACTTAGGCTTGTCATAGACTTGCTCCAACAGCTCCCCCTCAAGCCAAGTATGCTTGAGGTCTTCAATCTTCCAAGATTACCTGCAAACCAATCATAGCCTTGAATTTGCAAAGCTTTGTACCATCCAATGCTTTGGTTAGAATATCTGCACATTGTTGATGAGTGGACACATATGATATTTGAATCTCTTTGCTTAGAACCTTCTCTCGTACATAGTGATAATGAACTTCAATATGTTTAGTCCTTGCATGAAAAATAGGATTAGCAGCCAAGTGAATAGAACTCATATTGTCACCAAAAATAGTTGGAGTTCCAAACTCCAATCCAAGATCTTTGAATAATGTCTTCTTGTGTAGCTATAGCAAGACCTCTATATTCAGCTTCAGTAGAAGAGAGAGCAACTGTGGGTTGCTTCTTGGATGACCATGAAATAAGCTTTGAACCTGCAAAGGTAAGATAACCTGAAGTGCTCCTTCTATCTTCCTTGGAGCCAGCCCAATCTGCATCAGAAAATAGCTTCAAACCTAAATCACATACATAAGGATAATAAAGTCCTTCATTTATGGTTCCTTTGAGATACTTGAGAATCCTTTTGGCAGCATCCATATGTGGTTTCCTTGGTGTGTGCATAAATTGGCTTAGCACACTCACACTGTAACATATATCTACTCTTGTCAATGTGGCATAGTTGAGACTACCCACTAGACTTTGATATGATGTGATGTCCTCTATGAGTTCACCTTCATGTGAGCTCAATTTGTGATTGACCTCCATTGGAGTACTTGCAATCTTACAATCTTGCATCTTGAATTTTGCCAACATGTCCTTAATGTACTTTCTTTGAGTGAGAAACAAACCATGATCTTTGTAGACAACTTCCAAACCTAGGAAGTAGGTAAGTGAACCCAAATCACTTATCTTGAACTCTTCTCTCATCTGATCTTTGATCTTCTTCATACCATCTGCATCATTTCCTGTCAATATAATATCATCTACATATACACATAGGTAGATGACCTCGGAATTACTCTTTTTAATAAAGAGTGAAGGATCTGCCTTGCTTGGTTGAAAGCCTTTGTCCTGCAAGAATGAAACAAGCCTGAAATTCCAAGCTCTTGGAGCTTGCTTGAGACCATACAATGCTTTGTTAAGTTTACACACATAATCAGGATAAACTTGATTCTCAAAACCAGATGGTTGTGCCATATATACCTCTTCTGTTATCCAACTATTCAAGAATGCATTCTTTACATCTAGTTGAAGTATCTTCCAATTCTTGGAAGAGGCAATACTAAGCAAAACCCTAGTAGGCATCTTTGCCACAAGAGAGAAGGTCTCCTCATAATCAATTCCCTGAGTTTGTGCAAAGCCTTTTGCTACAAGCCTTGCCTTATACATGTTAATGGAACCATCAAAATTCTTCTTGAGTTTATAGACCCATCTTGAGCCTATTACCTTCATGGATGAAATCTTGGGCACCAAATCCCAAGTGTTGTTTTCCTCAAGTGCTTCGATCTCTTCCTTCATTGCATACTTCCATTCTGTTTTTGCTTTGGCCTCTTCAAATGATGATGGCTCCTCTTGGTTTATGTCCTGTGCTATGTAGATAGAATGTTTAGTTACTAATGAGGTGTCAAACCCATACCTTTCTAGTTTTTTCTTTTCCCTCATAGATCATCTTAGGCCATGATGTGATGATTCTGCCTCATGTCCAAGTTCCTGCAATTTTGCTGTACCTTTAGACTTCCATGCTTTGATCTTTTCCATGTGGGATTCTTCATCATCCTCTGAGGTGTCTTGTTCTTCAATCTTTGATTGTTCTCTACCAAGCTTTGGAAAATCTTCTTCAAGATCATATGGTAAATTGACCTTCCTGCATGAATCTTCATACCATGAATTGTTCTCATCAAAAACTACATCTCTGCTTACCAAGAATCCTTTGTTGGTAGGGTTGTATAACCTGTAGCCCTTTTGATTGTTGTCATATCCAATAAATACACACCTTTCTGCCTTTGGATCCATCTTGCCTCTAACCTGTGAAGGAACATGAGCAAAAGCAATACATCCAAAAATTTTACCATGATCTAAGCTTGGTCTTCTTCCATTCCAAGCCTCATATGGAGTCATCCCATCAAGGGATTTTGAAGCAACCTGTTAATCAAGTAAGTGGCTGTAGATACAGCCTCGGCCCATAAGTAATTAGGTAAATGCTTTTCATTTAACATAGACCTTGCAGCTTCAACAATTGTCCTATTCCTCCTTTCTGCCACTCCATTTTGCTCAGGAGTGTACCTTGTAGTTACCTCTCTTTTGATTCCTCTTTCTTGAAGAAAAGAATCAAAATCATGGGAGAAGTATTCTCCCCCTCCATCTGACCTTAGCCTTTTTAGTGATTTACCTGTTTGATTCTCCACAAGAGCCAAATATCTTTTGAAACATGAAAAAACTTCATCTTTGTGTTTCATAAAGAATAGGATAGTCCATCTGCTGCAATCATCAATAAAGGAAACATAATACCTTGATCCAGATATTGAAGCTTCCTTGCTAGGTCCCCATACATCTGTATGAACCAACTCCAAGAGATCTCCATGCATATAACCTTTCTTCATGAATGGTAACCTGTGAGACTTTCCAAATTGACATGCACTACACTTATAAATCATATGTTGTTTTGACAAATTAGGAAGTCCAAGTACACTTTGGTCCCTGCAGATTTGCTTTAATGACCTTTCACCAATATGTGCTAACCTTTTGTGCCATACTTCCAATTCTGTGAGTGTCTGACTACCATAATTAAAGAGAGCAATGTTTCTAGTGTCCTGTAATTCAAATGTGAACAATCTACCTGTCTTTTCACCTTTTGCAATTCTTCTGAATCCTTGACTTGGATCTTCAACAAATGCTCCTGCTTTTGTGAACCTGACTTGCAACCCTTTCTCTACTATCTGCCCAAAACTTATCAAATTCTTTGTAATGGTAGGGACATAGAGTACCTTACTGAGTAGGTTGATGTTTCCATCAGGTGCTTTGACATTGCCTATTTTCTCCACAGGATGTTTTGTATCATCTCCTGTTTGTACCTCATGCTTATTCCTTGGATCTTCTAAATCTGATAGGAGTGCCACATTTCCTGCCACATGATTTGAACAACCTGAATCTATGTAGAAAACATGCTCATCAGATTTACCTTGTGGCATAGCCATGTTCATGATCAATAATGAATCCTCTTTGTTTGAGTCTTCTGTGTAGTTATTGTAGTCTCTCCTTCCTTTGTAGCCTCCTTGATAGTTTGAATGATTGTAGTTGTTGTAGTTGCCAAGGTAGTTGTTGAACCTTCCTCTTGAGTAGCCATAACTTCCTCTATTGTATCCTCTGCCTCTTTGATTCCTGGAATTCCTAAAGCAATTTTCAGTTGTATGATTAGTTAATCCACAAATAGAACATGAGTTGGAGTCTTGGGATCTCCCCCTGCCTTGTCTACCTCCTCTTCCTTTACCTCTGCCATGTCTTCCTCTAACTGCATAGTTAGCTTGATATGTACCTGCTTCATCATCCACTTTCTTTGCCTTTCCTTTGTTATCTTTAGACTTGCTTTTATCCGTGTATAAAGCTGAAGATTGATTACCTTTAGAGCTTTCTCCATTTTTAATAAGCTTTGCCTCTTGAGTAAGTAGTTGTCCAATGAGTGTGTTGAAATCAGGTACATGCATGTCCATGTACAAATCCATAGCTGTGGTGAATGTTTCCCACTTATCATCTGCCTTCAAGCCATTGATGACCTGCCTTACAATTTGCTCTTCATCTATTACCTCTCCAATGCTTCCCAACTGATCCGCTATGTCCTTGAGCTTTGTGACAAAATCAGTCACATTTTGTTTGGGAGCCTTCTTGAGAGTTGTGAACTCCAGCCATAGTTGATGCTTCCTAGCTTTGGTACTTGAAGAAAAGAAAGCTTCAAGTGCATCCCACACTTCCTGAGATGTCTTACAACTTCTAATGTGAGGCAACAAAAAATCTGAGATAGAGTTGAGGAGATAAGACCTTGCAAGTGCATCCTTGGAGCACCATGTGCTCAATCTTTCTTGCTCTTCTTGTGTTGGTTGACTTTTGTTCCTGAAACTTGGCATAACTTCATCTCCAGCCACATAACCATATAAACTTCTACCTTGGAGATAGGCTTCCATTCTTAATGACCAAGCTGAGTAGTTACCTCTGTCTAATTTGTCAATTGATGAAGGAAATCCATCTGCCATGTTGTCCAACCTTGCTCTGATACCACTCTGAAGAGATGGATAGGTATGTGCTTGAAGATGAAGAGGTGTTGCAAAATCCTTGATCTACACCAGCCAAATGAACTCCAGGAGTATATGGTGGGCCCTTTTAGCTTGCCAATGGATGTATTAGACACCCTATGTACCTTGGAAGATCACTCTCAAAAAGATAGATCAAAACAGATAAGTTGGAGTTAGCTCAGAGGTGAAAACTTGCTATTCTTGGTTCATACACCTGTCTAGTGTTTTACATAATTCTCTGATCACAGCAGCAATTAGCTCAATTCCTCTTGGGGAAGTCTAGGTAGCTTAAAGGGCTAACTTTCAAGAGTAATCTCATCAAAAATAATGAACCACACACTGAGAATGAGTTTTAACAAGTGATGACATCATCCCGATTTTCACGGGCTGCTATAGAAATAGATCAGTGAGCAGAAACATCATTATAACTCAAAATGTAGAAATCCAATGATTATGAAAATTTGTATGGTTATACTAGACAGTAAGCTGAATCACACAAGCTTTAAATCAGTGAATTTAGATAAGTAACCACTGAGAAATGGCTCTGACAAGATGAGTGAAAAAGTCGGGTACCTGACAGAGAAGTGAAGATGAACAGACCCTGTTGACTTCAAATGAACATAACTGAAGATTGAAACATCCAAATGACATGAAAATTTATGAGCATATAGTAAACTTATAGAGCTAACTTTACCAAGTTAAATCACTGAAAATGATGCACCAAGCTCAGAGAAAACATCTCTGCAAGCTGACTGAGAAAAACTGAGAGTAATGGCAGTGAGTAGTACACTTCACAAGAACATGGAAAGATGAACTCAAATAATCATGAAAATGAAAGTATATTGCTTGTACAATACAATGACTTACTGATACATATGTGTGCCTTGTAATCACACCTTGATATGGCATAAAGCTCAGCTCTTGGAGGTCTTCACATAGGTCTCTCTAACCACGACTAAAACTGCCATCTATTTATAGTTGAGTTTGGGAGGCTAACTTCCCTCAATCACTCTCCAATCAATCAATGATTGATTTGATTCTCTACCTACCATAAATCACGAATTCGTGGCTCCTCTTTCCATTCCTGATCATGTGGACTCAACCACTTAAGATTCTCTTACTTTTACATTAAGTAAACTCTTCAAAAGTTACAAGAGGTAGTTCACAAGTGAACTTTACATAGTCTTCATTTTAAGGCTTTTTCTATGACTTTGTGGGACTCAAGCCAATACTTAGGCTTGTCATAGACTTGCTCCAACAATACTATCCCCATGACTGCTGATGCCAAGCCCACCAAACAGAAGCCCTACACATATAATGATACCTATGCAGCCAAAATAAAAGAAGAAATTGATAGGTTGATTGAAGCTGGATTCATCTATGAGATTGAGCATACTGAATGGGTGTCCCCCATTGTAGTGGTGCCCAAGAAGAACAGAAATTTGCGAGTGTGTATTAACCTTAAAAAAGTTAATGCCGCTACTATCAGAGATAGTTATCCACTTCCAATCACGGAACACCTTTTGGAGCGTGTTGTAGGCAAGGAAGTTTATAGCTTCCTTGATGGGTTTTCAAGTTACAATCAAGCAGCCATTGCCCCAGAAGATCAACACAAAATAGCTTTTGCTACAGAGTGGGGAATCTTTGCATTTTGTGTGATACCATTTGGGCTCACCAATGCACCTGCAACATTCCAAAGGCTCATGTGTCATGTCTTCAAATAGTTCTTGCGAAAGAGCTTAGAAGTGTATGTGGATGATTTATGTGCTCATTCCCAAGAAAGAAGGTTTCACATCCCTGAGCTCAGAAAAATCTTCAACAAGTGTAGAGAATATCGAGTGTGTCTGAACCCAGAAAAGTGTGTGTTCATGGTGCGTCAAGGTAAAATCTTAGGTCATATTGTTTCTAAGAATGGAATCTCAACAGATGAAGATAAGGTACGAGCCATAGCGGAGCTACCAAGGCCAAGGAATGTTAAAGAGGTACAAGCCTTTATGGGCCATTGTGGATATTACCGTAGGTTTATCCACATGTACGCTATCATAGCTAGACCCCTTTATGCCTTGTTGTCTAATTTTGAGTGGAACGATGAATGCGAGAATTCTTTCAACAAACTGAAGAAACGTTTGTGCACAGCACCAATATTTACCACTCCTATTTGAAATAAACCATTCCATGTCCATGTGGATGCATCCAATCATGCCATAGGATGTGTGCTTGCACAACCCACAAGTGAAGGAAACTTAGATTTGCCCATAGCATATGCTAGTAGACAGCTCACTGCAGCTGAACGGAACTATACCACAACTGAGCGAGAGGGCTTAGGCATGGTATATGTTGTGAAGAACTTTAGACACTATTTATTGGCCAACAAGTTCAAGTTTTTCACTGATCATTAAGCTTTGTTATATTTGGTCAATAAACCTTGCAATACTGGACGCTTAGTAAGATGGTTTCTCTTACTAATGGAATATGACTTTGAAGTTGTTGTCAGGAAAGGTAGAACCCACCTTCGGGCAGATCACCTTTCTCGCATTACTTCAGGAGAGTCACCGCAAGGAGTGTCTGATGAACTACCTGATGCTTATCTGTTCAATTTGGAAGTTGTTCCCAAATGGGCAAATAAGTTGGTACCAGTCCTAACCTTTGGCCCTACAAATCAGAATTTGAAAACATCACAAGAAGAAATTGTAAGATCACAAAAATATCACATATTGGTAGGAAGCATGTACAAACAAGATACCGAGGGTGTATTAGCTTGTTGTGTCAAGGATGATGAACATAGTAGTTGGTTGCAGCAAGCTCATGAAGGATTGCTAGGAAATCCCTATTCTAAACAACGAACATTGCAGAATCTGAAGCGTCTAGGAGTGTATTGGCCTAGCATGGACAAAGAAATACATGAGTGGATTAAGAATTGTCTAATGTGCAGAGAGAGACCCCCAATGGACCATGCGACCCTTTATCAAGTGTCATTAATTCTAGATTGGAGTGCTCCATTGGTAGAGTTTATGAGGTTCAGAAGATTACCCAAAGAGGCTAGTCTAGCAAGAAGACGAAGCATGGAGCAAGAAGCTCAAGGCTATGCCTTAGTAGGAGACAACTTATACCGAAGAGGCAAAGATGGTTACTTAAGACTATGCGTTCATGGATCAGACTATTTAAAGGTCTTAGAGACTGCACACAGTGGTGTTGCAGGTGGACATTTTGGTCCTGACCGAGTGATCAAGACCATTCTATTCTCAGGACTTTGGTGGCCCACTCTTCATATGGATGCACATACCTATGTGAAGAAATGTGACACATGCCAACGTGCACAATATCCACTTAGAAAAGACGAGATGCCCTTGAGGCCAATGATGGGAGGGCGTGCATTTTCCAAGTGGGGCATAGACTTCATAGGTCCTATTAACCCCCCAGCTAAGCCGAGAGCACCAATAAGATCCTCTGTAACGTATTGACAAAACTGGTAAATAATAAACGCTCTGATTGGAACAAACAACTTCATCATGCTGTTTGGGCTTATCGAGTTGCCTACAAAACGGTACTCAACGCCACCCCATTTCAGATGGTCTTCGGACAGAATGCTGTGCTACCATTAGATTTCTTAATCCCTACCTTAAAAGTAGCACAAGAGTATGAGTGGAATGGACATGAATTGTCCTCTAGGATCTTTGATCTAGAACGCTTAGGTGAGACAAGGCTACGCGCGGCAACAGGCATCTATGCTGCAAAGAAAAGGCAAAAGGCATACTTCGATGCACACATTAAGGATAAGGGATTGAAAGAGGGAGACCTAGTGCTGGTTTATACGCTAAAGCAACATGCCCGTAAGTTGGAGAAAAGAGGATATGGACCCATGATCATTAATAGAATTTCCACTAGCGGTGTTGTTCAATTGGCTACTTTAGAAGGTGACATCTTGCCAAACTATATCAGTGGTTGTCGAGTCAAGTTATATCAAGAACCTCTTACAGAGGACATGCTAATGAGACTCAACACTGCTAAGAAATGAAAAGAAGAAGAGATGAGAGTCAGAGAAGAAGCACAAGCAGAGGCTAGAGAGTGCATAAGGCGAAATAAGTTAAGGCGATTAGGCCTAGATGTCAACTCAAACGCCCCAAAATATCACATGGATATGTGCCAAAAATCAGGCATAGCGATTTCTCTAGTTATTGACCGACGTCCCTTTGTGACCATAAAGATAGGACAAGGAAAGGGTGCAAGGACTATGAAAGCATTGATTGACTCAGGTGCAGCAAGTAGTGCAGTTTGACTTTCCTACTGCCAAGACTTGCAGTTGAACATCAATCCCATAGAAGCTTATCTCATAGGATTGGGAGGTGTGGAAATCCCTTGTTTGGGCGAGGTGGAACTTCCCATCTACCTGCAAGATGTTCCAATGAAAGTCAAAGTGCTAGTGTGTCAAGATGAGAACCTTACCGAACCACTTGTCTTAGGACAAGATTGGATTTATGACAATGCAGTCAACTTAAACCTAAGAAGTCAAATTCTTCAAGTTTGGGTACATGAACAATGCATTACATTAGAATTAGAGAACTGCATGCTCCTAGATCATGGCACCACACACTCTCTTAGCTCTTCTAAGACTAATCATATGGAAGAAGATGTTGTATGTGTCAAAAGCTCTATGATGCAGAAGGAGTCAATCGTGGAAGAACAGGTCCGAAGGCGGGTGGATCTTTCTTCTTCTGAAGGAAGTAGCTCGGACAAGCTCAATCACAAGGTATCCAACAAGTTTGGGTGCCTAAGAAATTAGCTGCAGCTCAACAAGGGCGATTACAGATGTGGGTACCTAAGAAGCTCTTACATCTACAACAACCTATGTTCTCCCACATGCGAAAGGTCTCAACAAAGAAGCCAAAAAGAGAAGAGGGTAAGAACCACGTACAGAGACCGAAAGAAGATCAAATCAGCTCTTCAACAATAGTAGGAAGACGTGCAAAAAGGTTATGGGTTTGGAAGCCAAAAGTACAAGTAGCCTCCATCAAACCAAAGCGCCAACCACACTGGATACCACAGTTCAGAACGCATCCAAATAGGAAGACGCCTAAAGTAATCTCTACAGTGCCAAATGATGTTCTAAAATGGATCCCTATAAAGAGGAAGGATCAGTGGTCATCTCGAGATCCAATGGATACCTCCAACAAAGATGACACCAACATCTGCAAGTGACATCAGGCCTCGACGAGAGACAACCATGTGCTCCTTGCACAACCTTGTCTTTTGCACCATTCAGGTCATGCATTTCTAAAGTATGCATTATATAGGGCCACATTACAGGGTCGTGCATATACACAACTGAGAGTCCCATGCACTAGAGCACATTGACACATGTGAACCACTTTTTGATACTAAACTTTACCTTCTTGTTTTGTGACATTCCTCAAAAATGAATAAGTCATGCTTAGTTGAAGATTGAACCATCCATTACTGGGCATTTATCAGTTTGGATAGAAGTGTGTCTCGGCTAGCAGATGATGTAATTGCTGCCTTATCTGGTAGATGTCAAGAACTTAGCATGAACATGGCATCCACACCTATGGTTTCCCCTTACCATGGTGGGAGTGAAGATCTTGAAGGTCCACAACTTGAGTGATGCTTAACTACTGTATGTATGAGAGAACCCAAGGAGATATTTGCAAGAGTTTGTTTGGTACCCCGAAAATCCTTGTCTGTATACTAGATGAGCAGACTCCTGCTTATGGTGAACTAAAGAGAATATGTGAAACTAAGCTTGGTGTAGTTGCCAATGTTGTTTGTCAAAGAATATAAAGAAATTCAATTCTCAGTATTTGGCAAATGTTGCTTTGAAAAGAGAAGACAGAACCAGGCACTCAAAAAATTTTTCGGTGGACCAGCAACATGGACATTCATCAACAATGTTCCATCACAAATGCCGGGTATACAACATGAAGAGATAGACATCAATCAACCCTTCACCACGGTAAGTATCTTTACTCTGGCAACACCATAACCATGATAGATTAGGAAACCTCTTCGTCAGCATACCCTTGAGCACTTAGCTCAAGACCCGCAATTTTTGCACCATACTTCTTCCAATGCATTTTCCAAGTAAGCATGCGTAGGGCTACATTACAAGGCCGTGCACAAGGCACATATTTTTTTCAACCCATGCACATACACACTTACCCATCATTCACTATGGGTTATGAGTACTTGGCATGACTACTCTGAACATCATCTTTAGAAGCGCTAGAGGACATCCTGGGGCAACATCAATACTTAGGAAGCAATTCAACCTAGTAGTTGCTCCAACTCAATCTTGATACGCATTCATGTGGGAATCCACGGAAGAAGCACATACCAAGGGACTACGACTTGCAAAGGTGTGTAGTGACAAATGAAGGACCGGACAACCAACACTGCCAAATTTGGAAGATAGACGGCTCTTGTTCATACAGAATGGATACTACCTCCCAAGCACTACATGGAACAACCACTACAACAAGGGTCTGTCAGGAACGACAGACTCGAGAGGGGGGGAGTGTTGAAGCTGAAGGTCAAGGACAAAGAATAGGAACACATCTAAGAGGTGGACACACAAGAAGAAGGAGCAAGTAGGGAGCTCCAAGAAGTACATGTCAACTTTTCAGAAGAATTCCCTACAAAAATAGTGATTTCCATCACTAAAACCATTGTAAATACCATTTTCTATTTTTGTAGCTCCATTTTGTGCAAGCCGAGGAGTCCTCGAGCTTGAGGAGCATTAGAAGTATCATCCTACCAATTTTCATAATTTTTAGACTCTGTTTGAGCGCTCAAATAAGCCGTGGAACCTAATTTTTAACTAGACTAGACACTAGGTCTGGACAGGGCCAAAACTAGTAAAAAAACTATAAAAAGAGCTAGAGAGCTCATTTTTGAGGTTAGCTTGTTAGAGAATAGAGCTTTGGAAGAGAACTCTTTGCAATCGAAGCTTTCCATTGTTCCTCTCTTTGATCTTACCTTGTGCACGTGTGTGTGTGTATGTGTGTGCATGTTTGTGTGCTTTCACTCACGCACTTGTGCCTTCACTTGCTCGTGGTCTTCATACCGGTCCTCACGTCTCTGCCGATTGACAAGTAAAGGAGGTGGTGCTTACGCTTGAGCTACAACGTTCCTTGCCACGAACTACATAACCCTCTAGTTGTTCCATATAGATCTCATATGTAAGATCTCCATGCAAGAAAGCAATTTTCATATCCATTTGGACTAGCTCTAAGTCCTCTATTGTAACGAATCCAAGCAACATGCGTAGGGTAGTCATCTTGACCACTGGAGAGAAGATTTCCTCGAAATCAACACCATGTTGTTGCTTAAAACCATTTGCAACAAGTCGTGATTTATGCTTTGGAGAAGCACTATCTGATGTGAATTTCAGCTTATATACCCATTTACATGGTAAAGCTTTCCTACCCTTTGGCAAAGGTACTAAATCCCAAGTACCATTCTTGTGAATAGAATCCAACTCACTCTTCATGGCATGCCCCCACTTGACATGATCCTCTATCTGCATAGCCTCTTTGTAGCAAGAAGGCTCACTAGCATCTGTTAGAATAAAAAATTCTAAACTTGGAACATATCTATTAGGTGGATGTGAGACACGTGCACAACGTCTCAATGGTTGTTGACAGGAACATGTGCAGACTGATCTCAATGGACATTCTCTTGAACATCCCTATGTGCAACATTTTTATGCATGCTAATTGGAGGACTAGTATCCTCAAACACCACTTTTCTCACTTCAACCTCCTAAATGGGCTGTTTATTCATCTTAGACTCATTAAAAATGACATCACTACTTATGATCACTAATCGTGTTTCTAGATCCCATAAGCAATATCCAAATTGTCCTTCTCGACCATATCCAAGAAAAATGCATTTCTTTGACTTATGGTCCAACTTTTGTCTAAGATTCTTGGGTATATGAACATATGCTTCACACCCAAAAACTCGAAGATGATCATAATATGGTGGCTTCCCTATCCATAACTCTTGTGCCACTTTCAGACCTTTGGTAGTACTAGGTGAAAGGTTAATCACATGAACTGTAGTCAATACTGTTTTTGCCTAAAATCCTTGTGAGATTTTTGCATGATGCAACATAGAGACTACTTGATCTTAAATAGTTCTATTCATTCTCGCAGCTACACCATTCTATACTAGGGTATAAGGAGCTATAAACTCTCTACAAATCCCTCGAGACTGATAGAAAAGGTTGAATTTATGTGAGGTATACTTACCCCCATTATCTGAACGTAAATCCTTAAGCTTAGTTCCTTTTTTAGTCTCAACTGAAGCAAGCCATTTTTTGAAAGTAGGGAATACCTCATCCTTTGATTTGATAGGATATACCCAGACTTTTCTAGTAGCAACATCTATGAAAGTGACAAAGTAAAGATAACCACCTAAGGACCTAGTGGGCATAGGACCGCACACATCTGTATGAATGAAATCTAAAGGCTGAATTGAAGAGTCAATGTACATTCTATGCACATTTCTGGGTTGCTTTCCATATTGACAATGCTCACAAAATGAAAAATCAGAGAAAGATGACACACGTAAGTAGCCATAACGAGAAAGATTTTCCATTCCACTGTGAGATATATGGCCCAAAGGACCATGCCAAATACAAGCCATAGGCTGTTTAGTAATAGCTAACAAGTGTTCTTTCTATGATACAAATAAAGGATAAAGTGAGCCAACTTTGCTTCCTTTTGCAATAACCATATTGCACTTTGATATGGAAAAGAACTGAGCATAGAAGACCACCTTGTAACCAAGGCCATCAAGTTGACCAACTGACATCAAACTGTGTAATAATTGAGGTACATGGCATACATTATGCATAGTATTTCAAACCATCAATGAAGTGCACAACCACATCTCCAATCCCCACAACATCACACTAGAAAGAATCACCAAGTCTCATGGTACCAAGAGACTTTGCTGCATAATTAGAGAACCATTCTCTATGTGGTGTCACATGGAAAGAAGCACCAAAATCTAGCATCCAGGTGTGGGAAAGAGAATCAACCATAAGAGCCTCAAGTGGCACAGTACTATCAAGTGTCAACACATCAACATCATAAGAAATAACATTAATTTCTTCAATCTCCACAGTTGAGGTAGATGGTGCAGGTAACTGTTTAACATGCCCATCAACATTATATCCTTTACCTTTAGCATTCTTTAATGCATAACAATCTTTCTTCATGTGTCCTTTCTTATGAAAATAATGGCATTCAATATCCCTCTTCCTTGATTTACTTCTACTCTTATTCCATTGACCATTCTTTTCTTTGTTCTTGCTCTTGCCACGTTGTTGATTCTTTCCTTCGTAAGAATCACGAACATTATAAGCATCACTCTAAGTGCCAACCATAGACTTTCTACAAATCTCCTCACTCAAGAGTGCTCCACGTATGTCATCATGAAGGAGTTTACCACTAGGTGCAATATTGCTAATAGCTATGCAAAATGTATCCCATGATCACGACAAGGTGCATAACAGCAATACTGCTTTCATTTCATTATCCATATCCATTTTTTGAGCCTATAACTAAGAGAATATATCATCAAACTCATTTAGATGAGAAGCAACACTATTTGTGTGCTTCATACGAAGATCATATAATTTTCTCATCAGATAGACTTTATTTGATGCCGTCTCTTTTTCATATGTATTGCATAACTTTTTCCAAAGCTCCTCTACGCTTTCACAGTCTAATACTGTAAAGTAAACCTTATCTTCCAGGTGCAAGCGAATGGTAGACCTTGCCATTTTATCTAACTCATCCCAATCATCTTCATCCATGTCAGCAGGCTTCTTTAAAATTCCATTTACTGGCTTTCACTACCTTCTTTGAATCAGCACATCTTTAATCTAATTCTTCCATAGAGCAAAGTTTGTGCCATCAAATTTTAGGATCTCAAAATGGTCTTTGCCCTGCAAGTTATAGCTCCTCCTCAGAACACTAGCACTAGACCCTGATCCACGAGATGTGCATGGGACCTCTGATGCCATGATGGTTGAGAACGGAGTGGAATGATAATGGAGCTAGAAGAGTCCGTACATGAACGAATAAGTGTATCAAGGAGTAAATTGACCATATATAGTTGACAAAACCAAAAATCTAGAAAAATTTTATCAGAGTATCCTTTGCAAAATGAGTGTATGACCAGTGTCAAAATATCATAAAACTGCAAGTACTGACATGTTTGCCTACATAGTGAGCAATTGCCCAAGCCTGTTATCTTGGGTCTACATTACAAGCTAGTCCTATGAAGGACACACTTGGGACGTTTATAATCCCTTTGCTAGGACAAAACAATGAAATGAAGAAGTTCAAAATCATCCAGAACTTGGTGCAAGAAGCTCTCAACATGCAAGGTGATCATATCCCTTTGAATAAGGAACGTTTAGTGTTGAAGAACATGAAGAACAGGAAGATAGTGAAGTGGAAGGACATGGCTATGATGACACCAAATTTATCAGTGCCACTGAGTATTTGTATGCAACACTTTGCATTTCTAGGGCAGGATTACTTCACCCAACCTCACAAGAAAATTTGTTTTAGTTTGTATGTAGTGACGAATGTAAGATTAACAATCAATCTTCCTGTCTGGATTATTGACTAGTTGTATGTTGCTAACAATAGATGGTTTCATAAACTATTCAAAGTTATCTATTTTGTCTCAATCTTTACATACATCATTTCCAAAGTACATAGGCCATTTTATGGTGTCATTGGAAAGCTAATGAGGTCCACTTAGCAAGTCTGAAGCATCAGAGGGCTGGTACAAAGCAGGTTTTGGCAGTACCTACTCAATCTCCTAGAGTGTCCATCCATCTTTCCCAACATAAAGCAAGCACCACGTGGTTGGTATGAGAAGATACATGCCTATCTGATTGCACATGGTTTTGAGAACAATCCAACTAAAAGCACCTTATATGTTAAGCATGCTAATGATGTGCTTCTAATCATTGTTGTCTATGTTGACGACATGCTGCTCACTGGTCCTATTGAGAAGCATATTGCTGATTTTAAGGCTGATTTGCATGCCTCATTTGAGATGTCTGATTTGGGGCATTCGCATCACTATTTGGGCATTGAGTTTATGTAAGTTGATGGTGGAATGGCTTTGTGTCAAACAAAATATTTTGACACATTATTGCAACATTTTTGCCTTGAAGACTGTAAACCTATTGCCACTCCTATGGAGACAGGTTTACGATTGAATCTTCATGATGCTAGAGATGCATTTGATGCTGTTCTCTATCAGCATGTTGTTGGATGCTTGATTTACTTATGCATTAAGGGTAACCTGTGAGACTTCCCAAATTGACAAGCACTACATTTATATATCACATGTTGTTTGGAAACATTGGGTATTCCAATTACACATTGATCCCTGCATAACTGCTTCAAGGTTCTTTCTCCTACATGCCCTAATTTTTGGTGCGAAATCTCAAGCTTTGAAAGTGTTTGATCTTTATAATTGTAGAGTGCAATATTGTTTGTGTCTTCTAGCTCAAACATGAAAAGTCTACCTGCTTTTTCTCCTTTAGCAATCCTCTTGAACCCATGCCTTGGATCCTCCACAAATGCTCCAAATTTGTTGAATCTGACGTGCAAACCTTTCTCCACAATCCATCCAACACTCATCAAATTTTTTGTAATGGTTGGTACATAGAGTACCCTACTCAACAAGTTCTAATTTCCATCACAAGTCTTAACATTTCCAACTTTAACTACTGAGTGCTTGGTGTCATCACCTGTTTGTACTTGATGCTTACTTTTTGGTTCCTCAGGATCAGAGAGTAGTGCTACATTGCCAGCCACATGATTTGAGCATCCTGAGTCAATGTAGAATAGGTGGTCATCATTTGTATCTGGTTTTGAAGTCATGTTCATGATCAGAAGAGAATCATCCTGCTCTTCTGTATAGTTGTTGTAGTCCTTTATGGATTTGTATCCTCCTTGGTAATTGCCATTCTAGTTGTTGTTGTAATTGTTGTTGTAATTATTGTTGTAGCCTTGGTGATGGTTGAATCTTCCTATTGACTGTGAGTATCCACTTCTTTGGTATCCTCTTCCTCTCTGATTCTTGTAATTCCTGAAACACTCATCTGTAGTATGATTTGATAAACCACAAATGTTGCATGGTGAGGAGTTATAGGATCTCCCCCTACCTTGCTTACCTCCTCTGCCCCTTCCTTTTGATGATCTACCTCCCCCTGCATAGTTGGCTTGGGAGGTAGTGCCTTCATCTTCCACCTTCTTGTTCTTGCCTTTATCTTTAGACTTTTTATCAGTATATAGGGAAAAAGAGTTATTACCTTTGGATGTTTCTCCATTCTTGTTGAGATTTGCTTCATGAGTGAACAATTGTCCAATGAGAGTTGTAAGATCTCGAATTTGCATGTCCATGTAAAGGTCCATGGCAGTGGTGAAGCTTTCCCATTTGTCATCAGCTTTGATCCCATTGATCACTTGCCTTACAATTTTCTCTTCTTCAATCTCTTCTCCTATACTTGCTAACTGATCTGCTACATCTTTAATCTTGGTTACAAACTCTAGAATAGCTTGCTCAGGTTGCTTCCTTAATGCGGTGAATTCAATCCACAACTGATTTTTTCTAGCCCTTCTGTTGGAAGAGAAATAAAATGACAAGGATTCCCAAGTTGCTTGGGATGTCTTACAGTTCCTAATATGTGGCAAAAGAAAATCAGAGATGGAGTTGAGTAAATAAGACCTTGCTAATGCATCCTTAGCACACAATGTGTTGAGCTTTTCATGTTCTTCCTTTGTTGGCAATCCTCTTCTTTTGAATGAGGGCAATTCATCATCTCCTGAGACGTATCCATAAAGACTCCTTCCTTGTAGGTATGTCTTCATTCTTAGAGACCATGCCTGATAGTTGTTCCTATCCAATTTATCAATAAATGAAGGAAAACCATCTCCCGTTTTACCTTAGTTTGCTCTAATACCACTGTTGGGAAAGATGGATGGACACTCCAAGAGATTGAGTAGGTACTACCAAATCCTGCTTTGTATCCGCCCTTTGATGCTTCAGAGTTGATAAGTGGAGCTCCTTAGATTTCCAATGACACCATAAAATGGCCTATGTACTTTGGAAATGATGCATGTAAAGATTGAATCAAGACAGATAACTTTGAACCTCAAGATCTCAAGAAAACCTTCTATTTATGTCTTGACACCTACTAGATCTTTTGCTCAGTATGACCAGCACAGTAGGAATTGGAAAAATTCCTTTTAGGGGTATCTAATTAGCTTAGCAAGCTAACTATTCCAAGTGGAATGATATAAAAAGATCAACTATGCTCAGAGAAATCAATTTAGCAAGTAAACCTTTACCCTCGATTTTTTAGGACTGTTGCAGACTTTGACCAGTGATCACCTCGACGAGCTTTTCTCTGAAATTGCTAGATAGAATCTCTTCAAATATTGATAGCATGTAGATAACTTTGAGCTGGTTCCAACAAGCTTTAGATCTTTGAATGTGGTGGAGAAATGCCTCAGGTATGCTCTTCACAAGTTAACATACTTTCAGGTAGTATGACAGGGAACTCAGAAATGAACAATGAAGATATATGTATTAATGAACACTTGTATATAATACCATTGGCATGAATATCATTGCCTAATGGTGTATATAGGTGTGGGCTAGAGTGTAGGCCTCACACACACTCAGAAACAGTAATGAGAATGGAGTGATGAGTTCTAACCGTGACTTTTTGATGATCACTTTTATAGTGATTAAGTAAAAATTTGAATTCAAATTCAAACTTTTGGCTCCCTATGATCAAGCTCCTATATCTTGGGAGATATTCTATCAATCAAAGCTAACCTTTTTTCCACCAATTCCTTTTGGTAGGTGTTTACAAAGATTCCAAGTCAAATGTGACTTTTACAAAGAGGTAAAGTGGTAATTAACCACTAGCATATGTTCCTATGCTTCTCCATGTGTGTATGGACTTCAAGGTATCCTTCAAGCCAAATGTGTAGGCTTGTGAATTGCACCAACAGGAAGCACCTCCCACATTCTCTTCGGTCTCATCACTAGGGGAGGGGTTGAGAGGCAGAGCAGATCACTACAAGTGGGGGAGGCCTCTTCGCAGTTTGTCCTCTCTGTTGTCGGTGACCAAGGGTTTGGCCATTATTATTATTATTGGACAAGGGAGGGGGAAGATCTCATGTTTTTCATTCTCATGGAGGTTTTTCTGAGCCTCAAGGGCTCTATGCGATCATTAGCATATTTGCTACCGATGTCCTAGAATCTAAGAGGAAGGTACGAATGTGTCCCTTGTAGGTAAATGGTGATTCAGAACACGGATGATAGCAGATCTGTGTTTGGCCCAGTAGTTCTCGGCTTGCCAAGAGAAGATCTTTTGAAGGAATTCGCTTCTGGTGTATACCCCAACAAAGATGAACCATGGATACTGTCAAAAGTCTTGCTTTGTTGAGTGTATCTACAAGAGGATTCATAGGGGGGAAAGCTCTATTCGGCTTGTCTCAGAGAGGTGCGCATGGGAAAGGGGCTTCTTCAATCAAGAGTTGAAGACATAAAGGAAGTGCTGAAGAGAGAGAGTTGTTTCAAGAAAGACACGCAGGTTGCAAAGAGAAGAGAGAAATACCACAGTTCCCATGTTCTTTTTCCTCTCTGCTTAGGAATTGATTATCAATGGCACATAGGAGACTTGAGCGGCAATATGGGTTGATAAGGGGTGGGCTGCTCGTGTGTTGCTCCGATGGGAGGCTGTGAAGGGGAGGATTAGACATGGAAATCCCGTCCTCTCAGGGCTTTATCAGAGGCTACATATTGGGAGGATGCTTCTTCTTGGTGAGTTTTTTGGGCCGTTATGTGTGTGTATTAGCAACGCAACAGTCCTCTTTTAGAGGAGCAATGTACTTGCTAAAAAAAGAAGGAGCTCAGTACTATAGCTTGCTCTGATGGCGAACTGTCATTATGCATGAGGAGAAAATATGAGGGCATATTTGATGGCAGGCAACATTATACAGGGATGCTAGCGCACAAATTATTGGGTTGATCGTGCTAGTAGTTATATACTTGTCTCAAAAATAAAAGCATTATGCCTATGTTGCTAGTCATATATCCTCATCAATTGCAAGGTGTGTCATATATGTAATTATCCATTGATTTTGGGAAGGAAGCATTGTGAATAGACATAGGCAGTATTCAAGAGAAAGAGGAAGATTTTGCACTGGTCTTTGGGAAAAAGAACCATAACTCATGGTGGATTCCCTCATATCTTGAGAAGGTTGCAGTGTGTTGACCTGTTGGAGATTAGGACGGGCAACAAAGAGAACGAGACTTGTGGAGGGCTACACGTAAGAAGAGCATTGGAGAAGGGAAATTGTCTTGTGATTTTTTTGGTTTTGTGATGTGTGTGCAAGGCCTTGTAGTCATGATGCGAAGGGAATTCTGCTTAGTTGAGGAACAAAGGGAGATGTCCAACAGTGTGCATGCATGTTGAAGGAGCAATGGAGTCGAGGTCTTACTCTCTTAAGGGGCTTTCTACTGATATGCCCTCTGTTGATGGTGCCTAACCCAGATGAATCTCTTTTCATTGGGGATTCGCTGAAGTCGAACGCTATGGCAGAAATGCTAGGAGTCTAGGTGAATTCACAACTAATACATAAAGATTGAGATAAGCAACATTGTTTGGGTAGCAATCAAAGGCACAAAACGGGACTCAAACATGGATAGGGCTTAATAATCAAGCAAACAAGGTGGGGATCAAGGATCCAAGCATTTTCTCATCCTCTCTTCCTCGTTGGATGTGTAGATGTGCTGGGAGAAGGGTAGTTTCTCTCTTGGTTTTCCTCAGTCATAGTAAGGAAGGAATGAGAGCTTGCTTTTGGAGATCCGAAGCATGATATGGCTTGATGAGCTTCTTATCTACAACACGGTGTAGATGAAGGGTCCTCCCAGGGGTTCTTGAAGGCGGAAGACTCTGAGGCAGTGGGATTTTCCCTCTACTCACATCTCACGTTTACAGCAAGGAGGGAGGCAGATCTGAAGGCAAGATTTGAACAACTTCGAAATGAAAAGATTGAAAATTCTTAGGGTGCAAATTTGTATTTGAAGAACATAGATGATCCAGTAGATGATGAAAAATTAAAAGAGTTATTCTCAATTTATGGAACAGTGACATCCAGTAAAATAATGAGAAGTCCACAAGGTCCAAGTATGGGTTCTGGATTTGTATTTGTCTCCACCCCTGAACAAGCTACAGTTGCAGTGAATGAAATGAATGGCAAGATGTTGCTCTAGCACAATGGTGAGAACCACGTTAAGAAGCTCCACCTCCTTAATGTCAATCCGCAGAAGAGATAGGAGTGATATGAAGATCGTGAACGTGAGATGAAGTGAGAGTGAAGGTGAGAAGCATAGAGATGCACACACACATACACACACACAACGAAGAGACAAGCAAGACACAATGGAAGGTGAGAAATCAACTCTATTGCTCAAGAACACTCTTACAAACTCAAAATAGCTCTAAGCTCTTCTCTACTCAAACAAGCTAACCTCAAAAATGAGCTCTCTAGCTCTTTTTATAGATTCTAGACTAGTTTTGACCAGTTTCACATCTAGTGACCGGCATAGTTAAAAAATAGGTCCTATGTGCTATTTGAGAGGGTAAACGGTGTCTAAAAATAACCAAAATTGGTACGCTCATTCTACCTAAGCTCCTCAAGCTCGAGGACTCCTCGGCTTGCACAAAATGGAGCTATAAATTACAAAAAGGGGTTTTTCTATTTACATATGGTACAAAAGTGATGAAAATCACTGTTGGAGGTTTTGAAAAGTATTTATAAAACATAATTCTTTGAAAAATGATTTAACTGGCTCCCTACTCTGTCTTTACATGCTTCCACGTCTTCTATGCCTCTGGCTGCTGCCAACACCCCCCTCCCTCTCGCTTTTGTCGTCCTCGACAGAACCTTGTTGTGCGGTCTGTTGGATGTAGTTCTGTAGGAGGTCTTGAGTGAGGGTCTGCTCTAATATTCGAATGCCTCGAGCCAGATGTGCCTCGAGTTTCTCCCAATAAATTGGCTGCGGTTCATCTGATGGCGGGAGTCAATAGTGCGTGGAATATACCATCTGTTCACAGGCAAATAGTTGAAGTAAATGCGTAGGCCTGCTGATGAACACTTCCAAATGGTATTCCCAGAAACCGGTTGTGAACATTTCTTCGAAGGTCTACTTGTAGCACGCAGGTAAGTATTTAATTTTGCAATGCCAGGCATAACACACTCGTAGCGATGGTGTTGTACTCATATCATATGGAAGATCTAGATTGCCGTGCTCGAAGCCCGGGGTGTTTACATGAGGTGCCTTGACGCGACGGAAGACTTTGAAAACCATCTGCATCATGTCAAATGTCTTGACAGTCATGTGCGCTGCTATATCGTCCATATGTTTCAAGCGAGGGAGCCAGTGACGAATCATGGCCATCATGTATCTGACTATAGGTGGTCCGGTGAGTGGCTTGAAATATGGATAATTTAACCAATCCTGGCATTGCTTGTTGTTCTGTACTTTAATAGCAAAGGCCTTCCAGGATCGACGACGTGGCACTGGTCCCCAACATGGGTTGTATTTTAAGTGTAGTGGCGCCTTAACCCAAGTACTCATCATCTCAGGATATTCTTGTAATAGATCCTTGCGCCAATCTGGTTGAAAGATTTCTCTGCGCTGCGCATCTGTTGGCAAATCGTCAGGCTCAAACTGAGTAGCGTGAGATGGTTTCTTGCCTATTTCTTTCTCTATGGCCAGCTGATATTCTGCCATTAACATAAAATAAGGTTTATACTGTAGCTCATGCCCAGAGATGTATCTGTGAGGGGCCAAGTGAGCAAAGTAGGGCGACTGTAAAATTCTTTCCTCAATCATTGCCATTGCGTGCAATTGCGCCTCTACCCGAGCTGAGTGGGTGGTTCCAAGTTCTTCAACCGTCTTCATCCATGCGGGAGTTGGAAGTTCGAAAGTAGTCTGGCCTTCGGCTGTGACTCGTCCGCCTGGGATGGGTTGTGGTTCATACGCTTCTCAAAATTTTCCTCCACCGAAATAGTCACTGTTTCTTCCTCTACTGGTAGGTCCAGTGGGGAGTCTAGCCTTGGGGGTGCTTCATATACTACTATCTGTGATTGAAGTGTTGACACCTGGGCCCGTAATGTGTTAAGTTCCTCTAGGATGTCAGGAGATGGGTCCGTAGGAGCTGGTAGTCCTTCTGGTATTGGTGCTCTTAGTTGAAGTAGTTTATGATCTTCTTTCAGCTTTTGAAACTCCTCATTCATGCTGTCGTACTCATCTAACAATCTTATATGATCATTTAACAACATTTTCATTGATTCTGAGGGCACGGCCTTGAAGCGACTAGGGCTTAATGGTTGGTCGGGTTGATCAAGGGAAGCTTCTAAATTTTCTCTGTTATGTTCTTGTAAGCGCTGGTTCTCTTCTTTTGCTGCTGCCAAATGTCGTCTGAGTAAGCCCATGTTCCTAGTGAGTGTCGCATTCCGAATAGTCTGTGCCCTTAACAAGTTGTCGATGTCGATGACGGCCTCTTTCATCTTTTCTTGAATTTCTAGTTCAAGTTTATGATATGCCTCTCGTAGCTCTTGGTAGCGGGTGTTCAGTGAGGCGTTCTCGATCGACAATGAATTAAGCTACGACTGTAAGTCGTTGGTTGTCCTTTGCAGCGTCTGATAATTATTTCCAAGAGATGTGAACTCATCTCTTACTTGAGTCATGCATGTGAACATCTGTCGGAATGTCGTATCTACAGTGGGTGATAATATTAACAATGTGCTAAGCGAAGATGCAGTAGGTGTAGATGCAAAGGGAATGGGGAATGGGGGTGGGAAAGTGGATGTAGTGGTGATTGTGGAAAATGGTGGTGTGCCTAAATATGGTGGTACAAAGGAAGATGTGAGTGGTGGTGCACTGGGTGGTGAGATATCCATGTCATTGGACGTGGTGTCAAGTGCGGTGACTGTGAATAATGGCGTGAAAGTAGGTGCGTGCGTGGGTGTAAATACAGGGTTTACAAAGGTTGAAGAGTAATTTACAGAGGGGTTTTCTAATGCTGCTTGGTGGAAAGGGGAAAGAGGAATGATGGTGGGTCGGGGAGGTGATACAGGGGAAAAAGTCATCGGGGTTAGAAATGGAAATAGTGGTCTCAGGGGTGTAGGAAAGGATGGAAAAGATGGATGGAGAAATGGGCTAGATAGAAGAGTGGATGTCCAAGGGGGAAAACTAGGTGGGGTGGGTGTGGACATGGTGAGAGGAATGGATGTTACCAGGGCTTCTGCTACTTCACCGTGGAAGGAGGTGGATGTTCTGGGAGAAGGAGGGTGTATGGGGGAGACTGGATGGATGGGAGGTGAAGGAGGAGCGGTTGGGGTGGTAGGTACTTCGACAACTGTGGTGGTATGTACAACACTAGTACGGGGTGGGGAGTCGATGATAAAGGTGTCTTCTACCAATGAGCCTTCAGGGACGAGACGTGCTTCCCTGGCCTGTTCTGAAGATTGACCGCCGGTGGGTACCTGAATGTATTCCCCAGGTTTGGTTAGTAAACAGACTCTGTGAGGGTCATACTACGGTAACGGTTTCCTCTGCAAATATCTTAAGGCTTTAGTGGATCCCACAAATTTAACAAGCTCTCTAAAGCCTCTGATGTATACTTCTTCAAAATCGCTTGAGACAAGTTCCTATTCTATAAGTGCTTGACTCTCTTCCTCAGTCAATTTCTTACGTGCCCAAACTTTCTCCATGGTGCGATATAGCTTCTTGATGGCTAGCATATAAGCTGTTGCTTCAAAGGTTTTGTCTTCGTGCGTACTGGTGTCACCTTGCGTGTCGGTCTGCTGTCCTTGTTCATCTGTTTGTGCATTTTCCTGGGATTCATGAGTGCCTTGGCTAGCTTCATCATCGCCCTCATCCTCATCTGTTTCTGTTCTTTCCTCTTCAGAGCTAGACACTACTTGTCCTTGTTGTTGATCTGGGGGAGTGGTAGGGTAGCTTGGACGTTCATATTCTTGAGAAAAGATCTGTCCTTCTAAAAACTAAAATTCATTTGAGAAAGCATCTGGCATTTCAAAATCAAATGTTGTATCTATGGGTTCTGCTTCCAAGTTGGGTATCGGAAAAGAAAAAGCCTCCGCACCAATAGTGGTGGGAACTTCTACTGTAGTGGTGGTAGGTTCTTGAACTGATGTTGCCTGTGAGGTAACTGCACTGGTAGTGCCTACTATAACGGCAGGTTGTGATAACCGTATGCGAATGGGTTGTACAGAAGTAGGGGCTTCTGTTGGAGACTGTTCTGGAGAGGGTTGCGGTGACGATGATTCAGGGACTTGTAGGCATGGGAGAGTACCTCTCATGCGCTTTCCTGCTCGTCCTTTGCTAGCCTTCCTAGCTTTCTTTGCTGTCCCTTTAAATGCTTTCAACTCCTCACTTGTCATTGCTCGCTCGATAGGTAAATCGTATGCCAAACACATATATATAATTCTCGTAAGAGCACAGCATCCATTGATGACCTTCTTTCTCTCCCATCTATGCTGGGCTAAGTATAGCTGATCAATGATCCAGCTTACTAGATCAACACATGGAATGATTGTTGCAAAACTAATGCAGGTCGCTAGACACCTACATGCTTCAGATGATGCATACATTTCTTGATGAGGTGTTATTACAAGTGATGTTGGGTTATAGTGTGTGGGTTTGTACAAGGTTCAGTTGTGAATGAGTTATTACAAGGTTGTAGATTAGTTGGGGTGGGAGTTATGTTAGATAAAGGGGTCGAGGACTTCTGGATACGTTTCGGTATCCACTTCCTAAGAGTTCGTGTGCGGGTGATAGGTTTCTGTTGAGGGACAAAAGATGAGATCGGATTTGGTGGTATTGAAAGGTGAAGAGATTTCTGAGGGGTATATATTACATGGCTTGAGGGTTGAGCTATGATACACTGCTTGGGTACCCCAATCTGCATGGGTGCGGGTCAGTTTGTAAGGTACTTCTTGGCGATCCAAATTTGTCGAGTGTTCATACTCGTAGAAGAAGGTCCAGTAGACTTTGAATACTGACTCTGCTTCTGCCTTGACTTCTTCTTGTCAATGTCTACTTTGTTGAATTCTATCGGTGGTTTCTGTCCTTTTGGCATCCATATTTGTCTCGTGCCGCTTGCTTCGTGATACTGATACTACTGCTTTCTTTGTGTCGTCTGATATTGTCATCGGCGTGGGTTCCTTCGTCGTGGTTGACTCCTTTGTGGTTGAGGTTGAGAGGTCCGATGGACACTTTGCTTTGGAAAAGAAGGGAGATCCAACACTTGTGAAACCTGCCCATTAGGAGCTGCTCCATTTTGTACTTTTAATCTAGGCCAGTCTGCAGTAAGTGTGGAAGGATGGGCACCGCAGGGTGTTTTGCCCATGTGGACGTTGATGAAGTCCACCTGACCGCTGATAGTGTCCATTTGACCAAGCGGTTGGTCGGTTGCCCCTTCTAGTTTGCAGGAAGCCCAAGGGAAAATCTCCTGACATCCTTGTGATTGACAACTGTCCATAGCCAAGCCCGAGTGGGTTGGTGTAGACGTTGTGGTCGCGATCTGAAATTGAAGCACGAGAATCAAATATGACGCATCTGTTTAAAGTCATCTGGAGGTTGATGCATCTAGATGATGCATACGTTGGGGTGGACATCATCGTGATCAAGAATCAAGACTCGGAAATAAATATATGCATGCAATGAAGATTGTCCAGGATTTCTCATTGATTTGCTGAGACGTCTTGGACAGGTTGCATAAGGAACCAGAGCTTTTGCGAGTTGATTTGAAAAAGATTAAAAGACAGATGCAAGATTTGGCAGTTGGGCATTACCGAGCGTTTATAGTTGCAGCTGAGGCATTGCATTCTATTGGTGAAGAGATGACATCTACTGATAAGCATTTGGAAAACTTGATCAGTGAGATTCCTCAGCTTACAAGTGGATGTAATGAGTTCGTGGAATCAGGATACCAGATTTTGGACAAGCGCAACCTGAACCAGATGCTTCTTACCAACCATAGCATTATTTTAGATTTACTGGAGATACCTCAGCTAATGGACACGTGTGTGCGGAACGACAATTATGATGAAGCTCTTGATTTAGAATCCTTCGTCAGGAAGCTGGCAACGAGGGCATTCCAATCTCTCTGTCATTCAATCATCAGGGGCAGATGTGAAGCAGATCAGGCGGTCTATGCTTTCTCAATTGCTTCAAAAGGGCGCTGAATACAGGGAGGTCTGAGCTTTTTGTTTCTGGAAAAGAGAAGCGCACGCTGTTAGCAAGGAGAGATCGTTGATTTTGCATAAAAAGGGAGATTACAGAAGCACTTCGGGTATCGGTGCCTAGGAGAGGAGAGGAGGCCAATTTTATATACATTATCGGGCAAGGAGATAGCAGAGGAGGAGGCAGAGAACAGGGGTGGCACACAAAACAAGGAGAAAGAGTTGGAGCAGACAAACAAGGGAGAACTGCGGAAGGACAGACTATTGAAAGAGAGTTAACATTATACTATGCATCGTTATCTGGAGCGGCATATGCTACCAAAGATGGAGAATTTTGCTGTTCCTCATCTATATGAATTTCGTTGCTGATCTCAATCAGAGACGTCCGCATGTGTCCTTTCTCGACTCTCAGCTTCATCGTGTCTACCTTGTATGATTTAATACATCGAGGAGGTATTTTTCATTATGATTCAGTTTCTCCTTATTGTGCGACACTGCTGTGGTGTACATATTATCTACTGATTCAATTTCTCCTTATTGTGCGACACTGCTATGGTGTACATATGATCTACTTATTACTTCTACATATGAAAGCCCGCATGCATGAACTTTGTATAGTTTCACAACAGCTTGATATTAAATTGCAATTTAGTACGACCACTCTTCTTGAGATTCTGATCTAACTGGCAAGACTGAAACTAATACTTTCAGTTTATGTAGGTGTCTATGCATTTTGTCATTTTCTTTTAATCTGCTTAATGATCAAGATCAAGATTCTTGTTTGTTTTCTTCATTGCGTCACTAAGTTTGCGTATTGTTCATTTTCTGTGTATAGGATGCACTTCCAAGTTTTCTGGACGACATGAATTGCTAATGCTTAATATTGTTCTTGCTTAGAATGTAGTGGTTGTTAAGGTTGCGTGAGATAAATTTTCTCAGGGACTCTAATTCTTGATGTATATGATTGCACTTCATTAAAATCTTCTCTCTATCATAACATGATATGTGTAAGAATAGGTTTTGTGTAGTTGCAGACATATGTGCATGTGAAGTAAATCATGTGTTCAACTGGCTGTTGATTTACTTTTGTGATAATTCAACTTTGCATATACAGTCACATAGACTCGAATTTCAATAACGTTGAAATGTAAATCTCCTCATTCAAACTCCCCTACATTTCTGATCACTCTTCTGATCACTCTGATATGTATTCGGTCATTCTAATGCTTTGATTTCATTAGCAAGAGAATCGCAAGTGAATAAGCGTGAAAAAGTACGATTGTGATGATGTGACTCATACATAGATTACTTACGTTCCTTTTTCTGAAAATGTATATATATTGTTATGATTTGCTTCTTTCATTTCACTTTTAAATATAGCAAAGCTTCCAAAATTTGACTATATATTCGGTATGTGCTTACAAAAATGGAGTGGTGATCTTGAGATATACATGGTGATTATGTAAGCTTTCCAAGCTAGTCAAAAGCCTGAACATGGAATTTGTATGAAACTCCTCCGTTATGACAGGTCATATTATATTTTAAGTGTCTTATCTGAAAGAAGTTTACATTCATGAGTAGTAGATTTTTTACTTCTAGTGGACTTGCAGTTGAAGAAAATACTGAGGATTTAAGGTATGGATGGATGCATACTTCTTCCCATTTTATCATGGCATATTTTATCTATCGTCGGATATCAGTTCCTGTATGGCTTTTCTTGAAAGAAAACTATGGCATACATGCATAACATCATTTTAGAAGTAAATAATTAATTAACGCCTTGGCACTACTTTCTCATAAACTAAATAAACTTGAATATTTGCATTCCATTTTCCTTTCAGCGTACATACGGTTTTAAGAAACATTATATTGTTTATTGTCTGTCTGCATCACCAGCTTCTTTCCATGAATGTCTACTTTGTAAATGAAGATTTTGAAATAAAATGTTTGAGACCTGTTGAGACTTTGGACACCGTCATTAGAGGATGATGGTGATAATGTCCCTTCCGAGCTGTTGTGAAGGAATGAATCCAATCACTCAAAGGATGCCCGATATGCTTCTAGTTTTGCCTGTAGAAAAGTGATGTTAGAGTGTTTACCTCTATTTGTACGAGTTTCATAGTTGACGAATGAATTCGTTGTTTATTTGAAAAATACGTTTTGTAGTTGTACTTGTAAAGTCACGGTTGAAAGAAGTGACTTCTGTTTGAACTCTTTTGAAAAGTGAGTTTCATTTCTCAAAACTAGAGATGGGATGACTTAGCTTTGTACACCATTCATTTTGACACTCACTTTGACGCCTTATATAATGGCTGTGTGAAAGGAATTTGAACCAAGAAAGACATGAAAGACTCTCTATCATATAAATTGAACGTAATAATGGCTCTATAGTGTATGTTAGGCCTTCATAAGCTTGAAGCCATATATATGAATTGAGCAATAATTTTTGTTTTCGAGATCTTCAAGTAGGCATCCTCTTTATGCAAAGGTGGTTTATGCACTCATGTCCATGGGACTCAATAGGTGAACCATGAATATCCATACTCGTTCACTTTCTCTCTCTTTTCTTCGAACCCCGCGACAACGTAGCGCGACTTATCTGACCAAAGATCTTTCGGTCTTCCGTCGCATGTTGTTGATAGGGTCTAGGGTCGCGTACTTCAGGCGAACAGCCGTTAGGGAAGTCAAGGGGTATCACTCGCTTCTGATCTAAGGTTCCAATCTATAAGGAGCCTTGTCTAAGATTTAGGTCCACTGAGTGATCGTATAGCCAATCTTGGCCAAGGATTAGGGGTTCTATCAAGTCGTCATCATGGCACACTAGTAGCTTTGTTGTCATAGTCACATCGTGTATGAGGATAGGAAGGTCCACCTCACCCATGCAAGGGGTTTCCATGCCTTCTATCCCTATGAGGTATGCCTTAATAGGCGGCATTTCTATTCCTGAGTCCTTATAGTGGGACCATCTAATCGCACTAGTCGTAGCACCTGAGTCAATTAAAGACCTGAGCTCTTGGCAAGGGTTGCCGTGCTCTAGCCTGACTGTAATGAATGGTCTCCGGTCCACTATGCTAGGATGAGTACTTGACTTTGCTTGACACATGGCCATGGGGTATCTGGGTGTTGTTGCCAGATGATTATAATGTTATTTCCCTAGTCCTTGTCTTCTTAACTTCATGCGCTTAATGTGTTCTATAGCTTCTGCCCGAGCTTCAACTCGTATTCTACTTTCTTCCTCCTTACGCTTCTTTGCCAACGTGAGTCTTCTAAGCATGTCCTCAATAAGAGGTTCCTGGTATAACCTGACTCTACAGCCACTAATGTAATTAGGCATTATGTCTCCTTTTAAGGTGGCTAATTGTACTGCTCCACTTGTTGAGAGTATGTTAATGATCATAGGTCCATAACCTCACTTTTCTAACTTCCATGCGTGCTTTTTCAGCGTATATACTAGAACTAAATCTCCTTCTTTCAAGCCTTTATCTTTCACATGCGCATCAAAATATGCTTTCTGTTGCTTCTTAGCTGCGTATATTCCTGCTGCTGCTTTCAACCTGGTTTCTCCTAATCGTTCCAAGTCCATTATTCTTGCTGATAATTCATGGCCGGTCCACTTATGTTCTTATGCAACCTTAAGGGTCGGTATCAAGAAGTCCAAAGGAAGCACAACATTCTAACCAAAAACCATATGAAAGGGAGTTGCATTGAGTACGGTCTTGTAGGCCACTAGATATGCCCAAACAGCATGGTGTAACTGTTTGTCCCAATCTGAACGTTTGTTGTTTACGAGTTTCGTCAGTATGTTACAAAGGATCTTGTTAGTGCTTTCATCCTCACCATTGGCTTGAGGATGATATGGTGCGGATTTCTTGTGAATCACCATAAAATCCTGTAACAAATATTCAATGACTTGGTTTAGAAAGTGAGTTCCTTGATCGCTCACTAACTCTATAGGCAATCCATATGTTGTAAAGACATTTTCAAATAAGAATTTTGCAGTCCTGTGTGCATCATTCTTTTTTGTGGCTTTTGCCTCTACCCATTTGGTAAGATAATCTGTCGCAACAATAATGTATTCTGCATGTGTACCTTTTGCAGGGGGGTTAATGGGTCCTACAAAGTCTATACCCCACTTAGAAAATGCACGTTCTCCCATCATGGGTTTCAATGGCATTTCATCTCTGCGAGTAGGAAATTGAGTTCTTTGGCACACATCACATCTCTTTACATAGGTATGTGCATCCATGTGAAGAGTGGGACACCATAATCCTGCAAAGAGGATGGCTTTGATGATCCTATCCGGTCCAAAATGACCTCCTGCGATACCTTGGTGTGCAGTCTCTAATACGCTCAAATAATCGCTTTCATGAACACATTGTCTTAAGTATCCATCTCGTCCTCGTTTGTATAGATTGTCGCCAATAAGTGAATAGTCTTGAGCTTCCTACTCTAGATTGCGTTGTCCTGCTAAGGTCATTCCTTGAGGGAATGTTTTCGTCCTACTCTAGATTGCGTTGTCCTACTAAGGTCATTCCTTGAGGGAATGTTCTGGTGTGAGAGACATGTGATATAACGTAGCATGTTCTACTGGTGGTCTTTCACAACAGACATGGCATTCTTTACACAACTTGTAGACATCTGCTTCCATCGAAGGCCAATATACTCCTAGTCTATGTAGAGTCTACAAAGTACGATGTTTCGAATGACGTTGCTTTAATGCACCTATGTGTGCTAATTGCAACCAATTCACATGTTCTGATTCATCTACACAACAAGCAAGAATCTTTTGATTATCCTGTTTGTATATGCTTCCTGCTATGATTTGATATCTCTGAGACTTTGTCTCTCCGTCCTTGATCCTTATCCTAGGATTCTTGGGTCCATATGTGAGAATAGGGACTATCGGCTTAGCCCATTCTGGTGCTATCTCAAGGTTGAACAAATATGCATCTGGTAATTCATCCGCTATTCCTTGAGGAGCTTCTCCTGAGGTTAGTATTGAAAGGTGGTCAGCTCTAAGATGTGTCTTTCCTTTCCTGACTACTACTTCAAAGTCATACTCCATGAGTAATAGAAACCAACGTATTAATCATCCCGTGTTACATGGCTTGTTGACTAAGTACAATAATGCTTCATGATCTATGAAGAATTTGAATTTGTTTGCCAACAAGTAATGCCTGAATTTATTTACTGCGTAGATCATTCCTAATCCTTCTCGTTCCGTCGTGGTGTAATTTCTTTCTGCTGCATTCAACTGTTTGCTCGCGTAAGCAATGGGGAGATCTATATTACCTTCATTCGTGGGTTGTGCTAACACACATCCTATGGCATAGTTGGATGCATCCACATGTACATGGAATGGCTTACTCCAATCTGGGGTTGTCAATATAGGTGCTGAGCACAAACATCGTTTAAGTTCATTGAATGAATTCTCACATTCATCTGTCCATTCAAAATTGGTCAAAAGAGAGTACACAGGCTTGCCTATGATTGCATACATGTGTATGAATCGTCTATAATAACCACAATGTCCCATAAATGCTTGTACCTCTTTTACGTTGTTTGGCCTAGGTAGATCTGCAATCACCTTCACTTTTTCTTCGTCCGTAGAGATTCCATTCTTTGACACAATGTGTCCTAGAATTTTTCCTTGTCTGACCATGAAAACACACTTTTCTGGGTTCAGACAAACCTGATATTCTCGACATTTGTCAAATACTTGTATGAGTCGTTGGAAAGTGGTGGGTGCATTTGTTAAGCCAAATGGCATTACACGAAATGCAAATATGCCCCATTCTATGGCAAAAGCCGTCTTGTCTTGATCTTCTGGAGCAATGGCTACTTGATTATAGCCTGAGAATCCATCAAGAAAGCTGTAAACTTCCTTGCCCGTAACTCTTTCCAATAAATGTTCCGTGATAGGAAGAGGATAATTGTCTCTAATCGTGGTGGCATTAACTTTTTTAAGGTTAATACACACGCGCAATTTTCCATTCTTCTTGGGCACAACCACAATGGGGGATACCCATTCAGTATGCTCAATTTTGTAAATGAATCGTGCTTCTATCAAACGATCAATTTCTTCTTTAATCTTCGCAGCGTAGTTATCATTGTACGTGTATGGTTTCTGTTTCGTAGGTTTTGCATCTGGAGTCATAGGGATTCTATGAGAACATATATCCGGGTCTACTCCTTTCAAATCTTTGTAACTCCATGCAAACACATCTCTATATTCTCGCAATAGGGCCACTAATTCTTCTTCTTCTTCATTTGTCAAATCATGCCCTATGTATGTACATTTCTCTTCTTCTCCTTCTATGGAAACTATTATTTTTTTGGTTTTCTCTCGGTTATCGTATACTTCTCCAGCGTCAACTTTTTTGTTAGGCATTCGTACCATGATTCATCTATCTTCTATTTCATATTTCTTGAAGTTCTCCGGTACCTGAAACAAAGATTCTTCTTCTTCTAACATGGCTTCTTTCTTCTTTCTTTTCTTACCTTCACTCTTATCAGTCACTTGTGTGGTTAATCTTACCTCATTCGTAATTCCTTCAATTTTCTGAGGGTGAGTCTCTACCTCGTAGAAATATTCTTCCTCTGATGCAAAGGGTGGGTCCATAATAATTGACTCTAAATCGAAGTCACTTGCATCCTCAAATGCATCAGTGCTAGGTTCACATTCTTCTAAAATTGAATAACACATGATCGGCTCTATCGTGAAAACTGAGATGTCATAGCCATCCTCGTCACAGTGGGGTGTCCATTGTTCTTCATTGATGGCTACATCCATGGTTGCTAGGATTTCTACCCAACCATGAGGCTCGAATTCTTCATCCGGAAACACTATAGGTGCGTACGCTGTGGAGGTGATCGCAATCCGGGTGGATTGGTTCGGGTCGTGGCACACACAGGGTGTATGAAGCTAATGAATGTTGGAAGGTTTAAGGACATGAAAGTGAAATTAATTTTGAGTATGGAGAAGAGAGAGATGTTGAAATGTTTATGGGAATGGGAATGTAGGAGTGCAAGTTAGATTTATGAACATGAATGATAAGAATGAAAGAGAACCATACACATGAATCAAATTTGGAAGGAAGAATGGTCCATTGAAGGAGCTTCTTAAACACTTCCTAATTCTAATCCATATGCATAGTCTTCTTTGGATGATATGTATGCATGACGTGAATAGATGGAATCCTTACACATAAATCAGTTTCGAAAGGAAGAATGGTCCAATATTGGAGCTTCTTATACACTTTCAGAAACTAATAAATATGTATGGATATGTATGGATTATATGCATGCAAGTGAATCATGATGGTAGAGTTTACTCACAAGCTCAATGAGACATCCTCACTGGTTCAACGCAATCGTGCAGAGCCTTCTCACACATAGAAGAAAATAGAAGACATTTAAAAATACTTAAGAGACTGAGAGACATGCGAGAAGAGATAAGTGACAAGTGACATGAATTAAAAGAATTTGAATTACGTTACATGTAAAATATCGTCGTGGTACGTCATGCTAAGCAGTCTACTGATCAAAGGTGGTTCCGACCCTCAAACCATGACAATTCAACCGAATGTCACACGTAAGAAGGTGAGTTCCACTCCAGTGACCCTATGTCTGTCTAGGCTCGTAACGTCTAACTAAAGCAGTCTAAGACTCATTAAAATCAGCTCTAACTCACTCACACGCTCCACCGAGGGTGAGTCAAGATAGAGATGCTGGTTTCAAGAGCCTATCCTAGATTGGAGTTCTAACTTAAATTTGAAACTAGGTTCTATACTCATACTAGCTCACCTTGGATCCTCACTCGCTCAACCGTAAGCTAGCATGAGCCCTATGGATGCCTAACAATGATGCTCTAGGAGTTTGGAGGGGGGTTTATATAGTTTTTTGAATGAATTTGGGCCCTTAGATCTAGAGAAATCAACTCTCAACTCTAGGATCACTACTTTTGATTACAACCATTTGATTAATCAAATCAATGGCTTGGAATTGTTCTTTCTATCAAATCTAGTGTAAAGGAGTGAAATTTAGGCGCCCTCATTCTCCACCATTGGATCTGGGGATGATCTGGACCGTCGGATCAGTGCTGACATCAACTCGGATAAGATAAGCCACTATTTTTGGAGAAAAGCTGCATTATTGATCTTTGATTGTAAAAAATTATCTTCTTTTATGGAAAAACTCGTGGATCCTCCTTGCTTTAAGCATAAGGGCATCTCCACCCTTGAATATGAGCTCATCTTGATCGTACAACATGGCTCAATCAGCTTTCGCCATGTGGTGGCCCTTCAACCCTTCAATTTGCTTAAACTAGAAAACTGCGGTGATCCTGAAAATTGGACTTTGTGCTCTTTGACCCTCCAAATAGGCTTTGATGAAGATGAAACTTTGTAGGACTATGTTTCCAAAGATCTCCTTCAGGAATATGCAGAAATAACTCCCATCTGAATCTCCCTTGTACAAGTTTGACTACATTTGGAAGCTTGCAAGGTGGCATTAAGGTCTCTAGGAAGCTCTGATGGCCTTGAAAATTGTAAAAATATGTAGCCACATATGATCTTTATACATGCCAAACCATATGGCTAACATAAATTTCTATACAAGAATTTGTAGGGTCAAACTAGAAAAATTACATTTTTACAAAATGAACATAGCATATCAATGTGCTACAAAATCCATTTTCTGCTGAAATTTGGGCTATAGACTGCCTTTGACAATCTTTACAAGTATATGGATTTTCATCTAATTTGGTGACAATGAAATTTTTGCCCTAATTTCCCAACTTTGACCAGCTTTGACCGCTACCATGGACTTTATTGATTTCTTTGAAACTTTGTATGTGAGCTTCCTTTGACATCCTTGATGCATCGTGGACTTCTCGGGGAATTCCGGCTACCTTCACCAAATATGTTTTTTAAAGGCCTTCACAAGTGAGAGAGGAGAGAAAATCTCGACGACATTCGCCCCCACTAAACGTGCGATTCCTCCAGAAGCGCCACTCTAGCATCTGTGAAAAACAAAATGTTCCAGGCATCAAATTCTTTTATAGGCAACATAAGAAACATGGAAGGAAAAGTGATTATATGCATGAATCAGTAGGTAACGTGACATGAAGCAAAATTTGCATGAAAGAAAGAATTGAAACAGGCAACATGAATATGCATGAACAAATAGGCAACATATATGCAAGTGAACAAGCAACATTGGCAACAAGAAAGAAAAAAAACAAGCATCAATATGAAGTGGAAGTGGATATATTGAGTCGTTTTAAGCATCAGTTCCTCTCATCCTGAAGAAAATTTTGTACCTTTTTCATAAAGCAATCTACCTTAAATATGATTATAAACAAAGATTTAGGATTTTCAAGAGACATCTTTCATCTTTAGCTTATTTTAGATCAACTCCTTTCCTACATAAATATGAATATGCTCTTTCTTTAATAACATGCAAGGAAATCTAACTAAACTCCACTAATGCATAAATCTGCCTATATAGCCCGTGATTATTCTACTATGCCTTTGGCTTGCTCTTTTTTTTTTTTTCGATGATGATGATGATTCGGCAACTTTATGGTTACGATCACTTTTTTGGGGTGGAAGAAAGTGTAAACTTCTTGGTAACATGTAGCATTTTTTTTTATTTTTATTTTATTTTATTTTTTTTTTACGAGGAAAAATTAAACCCCGATACAAGGTACAACCATTTTTGATGACGGAGAACAGTCCTTTAAACTCCGATACAAGTGTTGTGAGATGGACTAAGGATGTAGAAACATGCAGTAGCAGGAGCTAGGATTTCAACAATTATGCTTTCGATACACGATATATATGCATGTTTATATATGAAAGTCTTGTCACCAAAGTAAACCTCCAAATCTAGATGCCCTATCTTTCCACAATCCTAGATTATAAACAATTTCTTGGTAGATAAGTTACTACTTAAGATAAAATTTGACACAAGTAGAGAAATCACCATTTGCCCTATTTTGACTCAAGTGATGTGGATATGCAATGCAATGCAAAGACTGAAAAAAACATGCATCAAACAAGCATGGAAAAAAAATAGAATGAACTTGAAAAAAAAAACAAAGCAACATGAACTTGAAAATTAATGATGTTTTTTTTTTTTTAATAACATGGATACTCCTGTTTATGAATCGGCCTCATTGTTGTCATCTTCTTCAATGTCCTCATCCAAAATGTACTCGTCATTATCACGCTTCTTGAATAACTTTATCCTTTTACCTGCAATCAAAGCTTTTAGTGCAACACCATTTAATTCACAAAGAGCATACGTACCATTGTTGTTGACTTTTGATACTATGTATGGCCCAAACCACCGTTGAGTGAGCTTTTTGCGTGCATCATATTGAGAGTCGAATGTACTTTCATAAATGAGCACCCAATCTCCTACTTCAATTGGCTTAGGACGCAATCGATGAGTTTTATCTTGTTCTTCATTCTAGATTCTCTTAATTTTTCAACAGCATCATCAAGTCTTAATTTACCTTGTTCTAACTGTTTAATACGCAAATTCAAAAAATCATCAGTAGACATGTTTTCAGACCAAGGCAAATTTGACCATGCAGAAATATGAGACTGAATTGGAAACAATGGTTTTTGACAGTACATGAGTTCAGCAGGCATATATCCAGTAGTACGTGTGCATGTCATTCTATCTGCCCAAAGTGTAAAAGGTAAGAATTTAGGCCATTGTTTGATGTCACCATTACATGCTTTAGATATGGCTTTCACAATAGGTGGATGCCCTCTCTCTATTTTACAATTGGCCTCTGGGTTATATGCAGTAGTGAGAGACAAACGAATACCGTGACGCTCAAAGAACTCTTTAGCTTCTCTCGCATTTAACTCTCCATGATCGGCAACTACTTTCTCTATGTACCCAAAGCGACTTATGACATCTTCAAGCAAGAATTTGCAAACATTGTAAGTGGTCTTAGATCGTAGTGCACGTCCCTCTACATGATTAGTTAAGTCTTCTCTTGCAAGTACAATGTAACGCATTTTGTCAATACCTTTAGGCATAGTTACAAGATCTACTACCCACTTGTAGTGAATACAAGGTGGATAAGTAGGATGCAACGGATCTCTATGTTTGACTGATGAATGAAGTTGACAAGTAGAACATGTAGAAACATAGCTACTAATGTCAACATACATCCTAGGCCAATAATAGGTACTTCTTATTTTTTCATATGTTCCAAAAAATCCTTTATGACCTGCCCATAATGTCTCATGCATTTCCTTCATTACTTGCAATTTAAGCCCTCGTTTTCCTAGGACTCGTTGTGGATTCGTAACCTTACCCTTAGCATGTCTCCAAAGATAACCATTACATAGGAAAAAGTTATAAGCTCGTTTCCTAATGTTACGGAATCTATTCGTAGTCCAGCTAGGTAATGGTTGTAGTGTACTCAGATACTTTCCTATGTCTCTCCATTCATTTTCGTACTCAGACTCATGAAATTGCTCATACTCATATATATGTGGAACATAGTCAATTAAGTTCACATTCTTTATTAGATCACTTTCAAGATCATCATCAAATCTAGCTCTCGATAACATATCAGCAACTGAGTTTGACTTACCTGAAATATGAACTAACTCAGGATTTATGAACTTAATATATGAGATCCATCTAAGCATGGCTATATCAGGAGATGAGCAATTGGCTATCATTCCAATGAGAGGCAAACAATCAGTCTCAACTTTGACATTTGCACCAATGAAATATTCTTTGTCTATTTTCAAAGCTGTTACCATACCCCATAGTTCTCGTTTGATCTGTGGATATTTTCGTTGTGTTTCATGTAGAATTTTGGCACCAAACCTAATTGCATATCTATTCCCTTCACTATCGTCTTGACTTATGACCCAACCTATACCAATAGGACTAGTATCAACAGTCAATATAATAGGTTTGTTAGCAGAATAGTCTACACGCTTAAGGATGGGAGCTTCAAGCAATAATTTCTTCAATTTACGCATAGCTTGAGTGTGTTTGTCAGTCCAAATAAATTTTCGTTTCTTCCTCAACAAGTCATAAAGACAATCAGCAACATGAGCAAAGTGTGGGATCCAAATAACATAAAAGATGCAAGCACCAAGAAATCTACGTACCTCACTCACATTGTTACATGTTTCAGAAATCTTGCTAATGGCATCAACTTTTTGTGGGTATGGCTTTCGACCATAATGGCCACATAAATGTCCAACAATAAGCACCTCGTTGACACCAAAAACAGATTTCTCTATGGAAAATGTGAGACCTACCTCTTCAAATCGTTGAAATATTCTTTCACAATCAGAGATATGGTCAAGAACAAATTTACGACATCCAGATGAATCTACAGTAATGTCCTTTACACGTTCCTCACTCCCTTTAATTGGAATATTATCAATGAATGGCATAGTTATATGAGGGATAAAATCATGTAAGACCATATTCATAGCACTCATCATATGAGCCACAGAATTAGTCGCTCCTTGAGGTAAAGTACACATTCGCACTAAGCCTAAAGGAGTTTTCATTGTGGTTATGTCACGACTGTCAATTGCTAACTGGAATTGGTCATATCCAGAATATAAATCACCCATTGAATAGATAGAATGTCCTGAAAATGATTCAGCAAACTCATCTACAATGGGTCCTGTTCCTACATTCCTTATGGTGACTTTATTGACGGGTTGGAGATCTTGAATAAAACGTAGTTTCCCATTCTTTTTAGGCACAGTGAACCATCTGTTTGAGTAAGGTGCAAAAGATGGCTCTAAAATTCTCATGTTTATCTTCTCCTTAAGTAGCTTCATTAGCTCAGGTAAGTGAGCCTTTGGAACAGGTATAGGACGAAGATTCCATGGAATATGTGGAATAGTAAAGATTATCATGGGTGCAACTAGCTTAGGATCTACACAACCAATCTCATGAGGATACATAGTAAAGGCTTTTCCATGGCTACGTATGACTCTCTCAAATTTATCTCTCTCTGCTGGCAAAAGAAAGTCATCATCTCTACCAATTTTCACCTGTTTGATTGTCTCATCCGTGAATGTATGTCCTATGTTTTTGTTATCCCGAAGAATTGGATCATTTTTCACATCAATAATTTTTTCATTACTTCCTTGAGGTAATGGTTGAGCTATGGGTTTGATTTTTTTGTCTGCAGTTTTGTACTTTGTTTCAACTAAGGCATCATGTGTTTGGTTAAATTTTGAGCACTTGTCAACATTGAGAGCATACTCTTGGATTAGAGCATACTCATCAAGGGAAGAAATCAGAATAATATGGGAATTAGAATTTTGTTGAAGACATAACTCTAACTCCTCAAGAGTAGAGAAACAATGAGATGTCTCAATCACATGCTCAATGTTCTCATCATGTTCCATGATTTTGTTGTTTTTATAATTTTTTTGGGTTTTTTGGATAAAAGACTTGGACAATTGACTCTTATGAAGAAAATCTAATCTAGAATGTGCAAAACAAAGTGACAAACTATTGTACATGTTGGTTGGATGAGAGATGTCAAACCAATATCCACTGTTGTCCCACTCAACAATGGATTCTATCCGAAATTTTGATCATATGTAGCTCCAAACATGAATCGAGGTGCACAATCACTACAAGCATGCTCATGACCATGAGTAACAATAGGTTTCTTTCTAATTGACAATCGATTCCTAGGATGGTTCACTCCTACTGTCATGACTTGAAGTGATTGCATTCCATCCTTAGACTTAAATCTAGCATAGGTAGACCCATCATCCATGGCTTTAGTTTCCATACGACTCTCACAAATAAAGGGTTGACCTAAGAGAACTTCATAGGAGCAATTATCTTGAATAAAAAAGTGAAACTCTTCTGTGATTCCTCCTATGGATATGGGAACACTAGCACAAGCTCCATACAGGGTACCTACACCATTATCTGCAGTTCTCATACGCCATCCACAATCTTTATCTATGGGCCATCGAAACTTATCATAGACTTCTCTTGAAATCACATTGATTTCAAAGCCAGAATCTACTAATGCATTTACAGTGATAGTGTTCTTATCATTTCCTATTTTAGCATGCATCTCTGATGTACCTCTAGACCAAAATGTTCTTTTAAAGTGACTTTCAGGATTGTTTTCATGATTTTCATGGTCAGGTTGAATAGGTCCTAAGAAATTTTTATTAACATTTACTTCATCATCATCAAAGTCCTCTTCATCAGATTCATCAAAGTTCAAGGCTTCATTCATAGCTTGATCTTGATCTAGAGAATCTTGCATCTCAGTATCTAGATTAAGCGGAAACCTCTTCCTTTTAATTAGGCCGATAAAGTTATCTTTAAAAACAGGCTTTGCAATAGAGAAAACTTGTTCTAAAGACATAGTCACTTGACTCTTAAGCAAAATGTCATCTAAAATCTCCATAGGATCTATTTTTCTCTCAATTTCTGAAATCAAGATGGCTTTAGGTTTTCTCTTTGGTTTCTTTTGTTTTTGCTCAGGATTTTGTTTTTGTTCATGTTCTCGTGTTTGGTCTTCTATTTGTTTTGATTGTTCTTGTTTATCTAAAGGCTTTGGTTCTGTTTTTCTTTGCTTTGTCTTCTTCCCTTTTTGTTTCTCCTCTTGTTTTTGTTCATTGGGTTCCGATTCTTGTTTTTTATCTTTGGATTGTGATGTTTCTCCTTGCTCTATGATTGTTTCTATTCCCTCTGAGGTTTGTTTTCGAGTCACTCTTCTTTCACTAGGCTCAGCTTCATCTCTTTTTTGTTTTTTTTCTACATTGGATATGTGAGAAATAAGAGATTGATCTTCTATCGGTGACTCCCAAGCCGTTATTCTCCTAATCTCATCTCGTGCTCTTACTAAAGCCTCTATGGAAAAGTCAACTTCCTTTGTGGGTTTACTTGATTCTACTTGTTTTTCATCAAGAGCTTCTAGTTTCACTCCTCTAGTTCCTACATCCGTTATAGTTATATTTTCATAGTGTTTTTTCATTCCTCCCCTACCATAATTTCCTTGCAAAGGTAGCCTAGATCGATAGTCACAGATTTTCTTGTCTATGTCTATTACTAGTCGTTGCTCCTTAGTAGCCTTCAATAGTTCACAATCTCTCAAAAAGTGCTCTAACGAATCACACCAAGGACACCTACGAGGGCCACGCACAAAACCATTTTGATTTTGAGGATTTTGATTAACTTGTGGTGGGAAATTTTGAAATTGAGGATTTTGTTGATAAGGTATTGCTTGAACAGGATAATTAGGATTTTGATAAGGCAATTGATGTATTTGAGGAGCTTGGGGAGCAACATGTGGTACTTGAGGTGCAAGAGGAGCTTCCATATTATACGGTTGATGATTTTGAAAATTTTGATTTTGAGGATTTTGAAAAGCTATTCGAGAAGCTTGAGGATACATGTTTTGATACATTTGAGGATTTTGCACATGAGGATGAGGATTTTGCATTGAAGGATTATGCATTGGAGGAACTTGATATGCTTGAGTAGGAGCTACTTGTGGATTTTGATTGGTAGCTATAACATGTTGATTAAGCTCTTGAAAAGTCATTGGGTTCATTTGATTTTGGAAAGTTTTGGTGTAACTAGATTATAAAGCATCTATAGTCTTGGCCAAATTGGATTGTGTAGCAATAAGACTTTCCATTTGCTTAGTGAGAATATCCACTTGAGATTGTTCAACTACACTTTTATTTGGCTCTACTTTAAAACCTTGAGTAGGCTCCATCATTTGAGGAATAGGAGTAGAGTCAAAAAGCATAGCATGGGATTGTTCTCTAACTTGCTCCTTAGTTTATGGAAGGCTAGCTTGAGGAAGACTAGTTTGCTCATAAAGCATGGATTGTCTTTGATGTCTATGGGCTACAGCCTCTACTACTTTACGCACTTTTTGCCAATTGTCAGTAAGACCATAGCGCTTATCTGGTTCTTCTAATCGCCGTTCAACTTCCCTACGAGTTTCAGGATGAAGAAGCTTAAGAAAATTGATCACAAGATCAGGTTCCAAAGTTATCTTATCCTCATCGGAAGTTGCTCATAGCGTCTAATATACTCATTTTGTAAGTGAGTAATAGAGCTACTAGGCTTTGGGGAATTGACCCATCGTAAGAATCCATCCCGATTATGTTGGCTATAATCTTCAAGATAGAATTCTTTGAGCATCTCCTTTCTAAAATCACTCCAAGGAAGACTATCATATTGAGTGACACGGTTTATGATAGAGCTATCAACAATTCGTTCAAAGAATGATATCAAAAGATCTTCGGGAAGACCAAAAATCATAGCTTGCTCTTCAAACAAATCTAAGTAGCTTGTAATGTTGATGCCATTGAATTTTCCCTTCTCTCTCAACATAGAAGAGACTATTCTTTGGCCTTCTTTCTCAACAATAAGGGATTTGAATCCTTCCTCCATCTTATGTGAACAAGCAAGTGATGCACGATGCTCTAGATCTCTCACAAATGCGTTTACTTCACGACGAAGATGTGCACGATATTGTGAGAAATCCAGTGTAACACTCAAGGATGGTGATAATGATATGATGAGGATAAAAAATATGAAACAAAGGATATGGATCACAACCTCCCAACAAGATCAGAAGCAAATGCCACGAAGCGTTTCACGTCGGGTTCAAATGTGGAGGTGATCGCAATCCGGGTGGATCGGGTCCGGTCGTGGCACACACAGGGTATATGAAGCTAATGAATGTTGGAAGGTTTAAGGACATGAAAGTGAAATTAATTTTGAGTATGGAGAAGAGAGAGATGTTGAAATGTTTATGGGAATGGGAATGTATTAGTGCAAGTTAGATTTATGAACATGAATGATAAGAATGAAAGAGAACCATACACACGAATCAAATTTGGAAGGAAGAATGGTCCATTGAAGGAGCTTCTTAAACACTTCCTAATTCTAATCCATATGCATAGTCTTCTTTGGATGATATGTATGCATGACGTGAATAGATGGAATCCTTACACATAAATCAGTTTCGAAAGGAAGAATGGTCCAATATTGGAGCTTCTTATACACTTTCAAAAACTAATAAATATGTATGGATATGTATGGATTATATGCATGCAAGTGAATCATGATGGTAGAGTTTACTCACAAGCTCAATGAGACATCCTCACTGGTTCAACGCAATCGTGCGGAGCCTTCTCACACATAGAAGAAAATAGAAGACATTTAAAAATACTTAAGAGACTAAGAGACATGCGAGAAGAGATAAGTGACAAGTGACATGAATTAAAAGAATTTGAATTAAGTTACATGTAAAATATCATCGTGGTACGTCATGCTAAGCAGTCTACTGATCAAAGGTGGTTCCGACCCTCAAACCATGACAGTTCAACCGAATGTCACACGTAAGAAGGTGAGTTCCACTCCAGTGACCCTATGTCTGTCTAGGCTCGTAACGTCTAACTAAAGAAGTCTAAGACTCATTAAAATCAGCTCTAACTCACTCACACGCTCCACCGAGGGTGAGTCAAGATAGAGATGCTGGTTTCAAGAGCCTATCCTAGATTGGAGTTCTAACTTAAATTTGGAACTAGGTTCTATACTCATACTAGCTCACCTTGGATCCTCACTCGCTCAACCGAGGGTGATCGTCTCAAGGAAACCGTAAGCTAGCATGAGCCCTATGGATGCCTAACAATGATGCTCTAGGAGTTTGGAGGGGGGTTTATATAGTTTTTTGAATGAATTTGGGCCCTTAGATCTAGAGAAATCAACTCTCAACTCTAGGATCACTACTTTTGATTACAACCATTTGATTAATCAGATCAATGGCTTGGAGTTGTTCTTTCTATCAAATCTAGTGTAAAGGAGTGAAATTTAGGCACCCTCATTCTCCACCATTGGATCTAGGGATGATCTGGACCGTCGGATCAGTGCTGACATCAACTCGGATAAGATAAGCCACTATTTTTGGAGAAAAGCTGCATTATTGATATTTGATTGTCAAAAATTATCTTCTTTTATGGAAAAACTCGTGGATCCTCCTTGCTTTAAGCATAAGTGCATCTCCACCCTTGAATATGAGCTCATCTTGATCGTACAACATGGCTCAATCAGCTTTCGCCATGTGGTGGCCCTTCAACCCTTCAATTTGCTTAAACTAGAAAACTACGGTGATCCTGAAAACTGGACTTTGTGCTCTTTGACCCTCCAAATAGGCTTTGATGAAGATGAAACTTTGTAGGACTATGTTTCCAAAGATCTCCTTCAGGAATATGCAGAAATAACTCCCATCTCAATCTCCCTTGTACAAGTTTGACTACATTTGGAAGCTTGCAAGGTGGCATTAAGGTCTCTAGGAAGCTCTGATGGCCTTGAAAATTTGTACAAATATGTAGCCACATATGATCTTTATACATGCAAAACCATATGGCTAACATAAATTTCTATACAAGAATTTGTAGGGTCAAACTAGAAAAATTACATTTTTACAAAATGAACATAGCATATCAATGTGCTACAAAATCCATTTTCTGTTGAAATTTGGGCTATAGACTGCCTTTGACAATCTTTACAAGTATATGGATTTTCATCTAATTTGGTGACAATGAAATTTTTGCCCTAATTTCCCAACTTTGACCAGCTTTGACCGCTACCATGGACTTTCTTGATTTCTTTGAAACTTTGTATGTGAGCTTCCTTTGACATCCTTGATGCATCCTGAACTTCTCGGGGAATTCCGGCTACCTTCACCAAATATGTTTTTTGAAGGCCTTCACAAGTGAGAGAGGAGAGAAAATCTCGACGACAACGCTGGGTCTTGACGGGTTCGTGGATGTTTTTCTACACCTAAGGTTTTGGCTTCTAACCGTTCTTCCTCTTGTTTTGCTACTTTACACATCCATAAGTGAGTGTCCTCGTGTAACTATGAGGGTTCTAACTCCAATGAGTGTACCGATTCCGTTTCTACCTATGTCTTATGGATGGTATTCCATTGTATTGGGGGTACGTCCCGATGTGAATAGTCTTTAAGATTGACTTTGGTAGTCACTCCTAAATGTTGCAAGTACAAAGAATTAGTTCCCCAATCTTGTACAATTTGCAACTGACGCATGAATGGTCGTCCTAAAATCATCTCGTAAGCATGATTTTTCGCAAAATCACAAATGGCAAAAGTATGCTCAAACTCCACACCACAAGTGGTGAGAGATATGCCTTCTAGTAAGTCTAATGGTTTTTCTTTGTGTCCATCAGCCATTTGTAGCTTCATCCTGGTAGGTCTTAATGTTCGCTTACCCCATCGTTTCCATAAAGCAGTGGTAGCTATGGCTACTCCGGCTCCTGAATCTAAGATGGCTTTCGTGGTGTAGCCCTGATGGGTTATTGGAAGATACGTGTTACCTCCCTCTCCTTCGCTTACATCTCGGATCTTTTCTACGGGTATTTCTGGTACCTTCTTTTGTGATCCTATTTGTGAGGGAGTAGTGGCAAGCTCAGGGAATTGATTTGCTACGTGCTTCCACAATTCTGGTTTTACCTTTAATAATTCCTCTAGAGTGCGATTACATTGTACTTTGGCGTTCTTGATCATTTGCGTGTGTCTAGGGATCACTGGTTCTTCATTCCTCACTATTATCGTGGGTGCTCTCATGCTAATAGACTTAGCTTCCCAAGGTCCTGTGAACTGAGGTAATTCTTGTAAAGAATTAGATTCGAAACTTGTGTGTTCACTCAGTTGTTCTTCCTCTACATCGTCATAAATAGAGGGAATATATTGGGGAAATTGCTTTTGCAAGTCGTCTATTTCTTGAATAGGAGGATGGGTTCCTTGTTCTTTTCTCCACTTCTCTTCTTGGATTTCTCTCAGAAATTCGTGTGAATACCTATGTATGGAAGACAGGTTGTCTTGACTCTCTGTATTGGGTACTTGAGACAGGGATGGTGCCTTTCTTTCCTGTGTCTCTGAGACAGTAGGGTTCCTATACTGATTCCCTTTCTCCTTGCTATCAATCAAATATTCTAGCCTCTCCATTATTCCTTCAAAGTGTAATTCAAGTTTTGCCATGTTATTCCAATTTAGATATCTAGAGGCTTCAAACATAGCTTGTGCTAATTCTACCATCTTCATGCAAAGTTTAGTTCTCTCGATTTCTAACAGCTCGAGGGTAGTTTTTACTCATTTCAGCTATTTGAGGTCCTTCTTTTAATCTTGCTTGATACGCGCGAAACATCATGTCTAGGTTTTCCGATATGGGTTCTTCTAGAACTGATCCTGATTTCTGAGCTAGGTTCTCTTGATTCAATTCTTGAGAGGTCAACTCTAGGATTTTGGCTCTCGATTCTTTTAAACTTCCTTCCAGCTCAGTTATCTTTTTACTCCATTTTCGCTTGATTCTTTCTCTGCAATCTTTCCATGATTTTGTCTTTTTACTACTAGATTCTCCAACTTCGCTGGTTCTTGCTGTTTTCTGAGCGTTAGGCTGTTGATTCTGTAAGAGCGCTTGGGCTCTGGTTATAGCTTGGATAGGCACATATGTAGGGTTGGATCCATCTGCATTGTGCACAATACCTATCACGTTGATTGGTGTCACATTTGAAGAGTTAACTGGGTTCTTAGGACAATCTTTGATTATGTGCTCTTTGCCACATTCGGCGCAAAAGCCTTTTATGTTATAGTACTGTGAGTGTCCTGCTATTGGAGGATGTGGACAAGATCTCCTTGGCACCTAAAGCATGGTCCTCTAGGGCCCTGTGGTCTTGGCTGTCTTAATTGGGGCCGTGGATTCGGGTTTGCGTACATCACATTAGCATAGTCGGGCTCCCAACTAGGTTCCAATGGTGGACTACCGTAGTGATATGTTTCCATGTGTTCTGGTGACTCTGAGTAGTATGCGGGTGGACTATTTACATGAGTAGAGTCAAAACTGTTTGAGTTTGGATCACTGTCAGTAATTAGGGGTGAAACGGGAACTAAAGCTCTATTGAGGTTCTCTTCTGGAGCAGCGTATTTGACTTAGATGACATTCACTGGTGGGGGTGGCTGCTGAGCTAAGACAGGTTGAGCTCTTTGTTGAGCCTGATAAGGGTAGTTCTGAGGAGGCCTATAGTAATGAGGCTGAGCATTGTACTGACCTTGATACCTACCTGGCTGTGGGTATACTTGCGGGTAGTTCTATCTCACTGCCTGTTTGTTGTATGGACAGTCTTGAGCAGTATGATTCGTGTATCTTCTCTCAATTGTACAGTATTGGCCACTAGGGTTGGCTTGTGCATTGGGACACACATTTGCCAAATGATTTCCACCACAGGTGTAACAACGTACGTTAGTTGTTAACCTAGGCATCTGTTTGCTAGAAACTCCTAGTTTCTGGGCCACTTTTTTTGCTAGGTCTTCTATTGAGCTAGACAATTTCGTGGATGCTAGAGATGAACAATCTGAGTCCTTGTAGACTTTTGAGAGTTCAACTCGTCTCCTAAGTTGTCCTCAATGTCTATACGAATTCGTACACACTGCTCTAGCGTTCTGTGTTCCTTCAAGTATACATAGGAGTATAGTTTAGGGCTCAACAAGCCGTCTAGAAACAATGACACTTGTTTGGCTTGTGAGGGTAGCTCTTGCATTGGACATCTTTCAACATATTGCCTAAACCTACGTCTTGTGAGTCTAAGTGTTTCCTGAGGGGTCTGTTTAAAGCTATGAATCAACGAAGACGTGTCATGTCTGATCCCACTTTTAGAGAATTCAGTGATGAATGACTCTAAAAAGTGATGGATGTCTCTAAATTGCCTTTGTTGCAATGGTTGAAACCAAGTTAAAGCTGTATCCTTTAATGTTAGTCCGAATGCGTTATATTGCGTGAACATGTCTTCTACGTGCTCTGCTCGTAGCACTTGCTTAAATTCTGCTACATGGTCATAGGGATCTCCTATCCCATCGAAATAATTTTTCATGGACTTTACTAACTGAGTGGGTCTTAATATTCTTGCGTGTTCACGTGGTCTAGGTAGAGGAAAATCATCGCTACCACCTTGTATTCTCTGGTCTCTTTGTCTATCCACTCTATCGGTGTCTATAGTGGTTCTATCTCTCCGTATGGGATGATTGAAACTTACTTCCGGTCTCTCTTTGTTCTTCTCCCTTTGATTAACGTGGGCTGAGGATGTTCTTGCCCCTTGTTGGCTCCCATTTACGTTTGTTCGAGATGGAGGGAATACCAACTCACCTCTCCATGTGTAGGTATTTCTTGCATGGTCTCGTACTACAAACATTCTTTCTGAAGTTTCATCCAGGTATACCACCTTTCCAGGTGTATCCGGGTCCTTGAACTCGTAGATTATGATGGAGCCTACCTCACTAGGTTGTTCCGTTCTGTACCTCCAAAATGCTTCATCAGTTTCTTTATTCACAAACAGCTCTATGCTTCTATTGTCCTGAGGGATCCACTGTGGAACTAGTACTCGTGTCAGTACAGATTTCCCTCTAAGTGTCCTAGGTTCTTCTCCTACTGGTTCTTTTCCTTGGGATTTAACTTCCATCTCTAACTGAATTACGCCAAACTCATTCGTATGATTTGGCTAACTACTTATGATGTACATCGTTCCTTCCTTGTCTATGTACGCGTCTCTTTCGAATTTCACCACTGGACGTTCCAATCCAATGGGTTGGTCCGGGTTGTGCATTTGCACCACTTGTCTTCTCGAACCATCCTCATAGATACGAGCACCTAAGCGGTTGGTTCGGAGAAACTCTAATTGAGTCCTACAGGGTCCTTCAGGTCTTTCTAAATAAGCTACATTTGACCCTCCTTCTGGCCTTTCCGTGCTAAAAGCCATTTCTAATTCACTCGTATCTGAGCTCTCGTAGGGGTAATTACTATTCAATTGTTTAGCCCATGATCGTGAAGTAGTCCCTACACTTGCTTCTGATGATCTAAGGCTTCGTCAGTCTGACTTACCTATATGTTTGCCCGATCTAAGGTTCATTAATTTACTTCCTTGCACACCCACTTCACACTCAGATCGTCAATGTTTCTTGTTTTTAATTGCTTGGTTCTTTTTAAATTCCTTTAAGTTCTTGTTTTGTCTCAATGTATGCGTCAGGAATCGACTTTCTGTGGTACTTTGAGTTCTCGTTCCATCATACTTATGTTCTTTCCCTTAGGTTTTCGTATCACACACCTTTATCTTTAGTCTTAGACTTGATAAATTTAGATCTCTTATACTTGATGCATTCCTATCGTCGTTAATCCAATCCACAATGCTACCGTTTATCCTAAGCTAAAAATTGACTGAGGGGGTTGAGTAATCTTCCAACCTCGAGTCAGCTTTTCTAGTTGTTCTCATGCCCAAGAAGCCGCGCTTCCCAAGCCCTGCGTCCTTCACTGCCTTGCTTTGGTTGCCCTTGATTGTCCTTGCTAGACCTGTAAAAGTCCAATGTTTAGACCAATTCACAATGGATGATCAAGCACTTGAGTATATACACCCTTAAAGTTCCTTTCCCTTTTGCCCAAAATTTCAATGCTACCCCCTGGCTTTCTAGTCCCGACTGTGTCAACCTCAAATTATCCTCTCTAAAAAACAATGTATTCTTTATGAGAAAAAACAGTTGAGGTCGCGTAGTACTCGTAAAGAGCTTTCTAACGAGCTATAAAGCTCAAAAAACGGACTTCGGATGAAAAAGATACCGTTCAGGCCCTCGGGGGTAAAAACTGAAAAACAGGTTTTTCTTTCCCTATGAGCTAAGGGGTCTCCTATGAGTCTAATCACCCAAAAATTTTCAAAAAAGATAGCCCCAAAATTGGTCAAAAATTGAAACCCTAAAAATTGTGTTAGAGGTGGACAATTGCGATGGTCTGAGATAATCGCGATGGTCTGGGACCGTCGCGATGGTACAGGTGAACCGTCGCGATGGCGTGGCACAATCGCGATGGTCCGAAAAAGCGAACTGTCGTGATGGTCTGAAATGGATGACCGCGATGGTCTCAAAATGAACCGTCGCGATCGCTTGATCGGCGGACAATCGCGATGGCATCAGTCAACGGTCAACGCGAACCGTCCCGATGGTCCAAAGTGAACCGTCGTGATGGTCACAGATGCGATGGCGTGAGCCAATCGCGATGGTCCAAATTTTGAGTCGTCGCGATGGTCTGAGGGTATCGTCGCGATGGTCTAGCTTGCCACGTGGCAGCGTCGGTGCGATGGCATGAGCCAAATCGCGATGGCGTGGGGTGGACGAGATGGTCGCGATGGTCAAGGACCGTCGCGATGCTTCAAGTGAACCGTCACGATGGCGTGAGACCGTCGCGATGGTCCGGCCGAGCCGTCGTGATGGCATGAGCCGATCGCGATGGTGTGACACAATCACGATGATCTGAGCCAATCGTGATGGTCCACCAAAGTATGAATTTTGCAAATGCGTTTGTGGATCCGTGTATGCGCGTATGTCACCTACCTCGTGGTGAACTCGCTTACCAAAAATACCAAAGTTGGTAGACCATCGCGATGGTCTGACACACTTGGCAGATCTCTGATAGAAAGTGAATTTTTACCTTTTTGCAGCCTTCCTGATGCACTGGAGCACTATACCTGCAAGAAAACTCAAAAACACAATAGCACATGCAAGCACAAAAGCTCTCTCTCACTCTCTCGCATGCACAAATGAGGGGAAATGAGGAGAATGGGTGGATATGGTGAATTTTCTAATTTTTTTGGAGTGGAAGATGATGATGCGGTGATGAAGATGGAGTGTGGGGAAGGTGAAAAACACTAAAAACTCAGTGAAAACAACAACAAAACTGAAAATTTTACCTTCCAACGCCACTTCTTGCTATACTCTTACCGTCACACATTCGTCCTAGACTCGTTCCCCGGCAACGGCGTGAAATTTGGTGTTGCTCTAGCACAATGGTGAGAACCATGTTAAGAAGCTCCACCTCCTTAATGTCAATCCGCATAAGAGATAGGAGCGATATGAAGATCGTGAACGTGAGATGAAGTGAGAGTGAAGGTGAGAAGCATAGAGATGCACACACACATACACACACACAACGAAGAGACAAGCAAGACACAATGGAAGGTGAGAAATCAACTCTATTGCTCAAGAACACTCTTATAAACTCAAAATAGCTCTAAGCTCTTCTCTACTCAAACAAGCTAACCTCAAAAATGAGCTCTCTAGCTCTTTTTATAGATTCTAGACTAGTTTTGACCGGTTTCACATCTAGTGACCGGCATAGTTAAGAAATAGGTCCTATGTGCTATTTGAGAGGGTAAACGGTGTCTAAAAATAACCAAAATTGGTATGCTCATTCTACCTAAGCTCCTCAAGCTCGAGGACTCCTCGGCTTCCACAAAATGGAGCTATAAATTACAAAAAGGGGTTTTTCTATTTACATATGGTACAAAAGTGATGAAAATCACTGTTGGAGGTTTTGAAAAGTATTTATAAAACATAATTCTTTGAAAAATGATTCGACTGGCTCCCTGCTCTATCTTTACATGCTTTCGCATCTTCTATGCCTCTGACTGCTGCCAACACAAGATTCTAGGCATCAAGCCTCTTTACGTAGCTCATGCCAAAAAAAAGAGGATAGGCAGGCTAGATTGCACGCTCAATTTGCTCAATTACACAACTCAACTGTAAATGCTTCTTCTCTTGTGACTGGGGGCCCCCACCTATGTATCATTTTGAAGCTCCTGGGATGGGCCAGCAGGTGTTCTATAGCCAACCACCCCCTGCACTCATCCCTTCTCAGACAAATGGTCTTGGCTATCAACATTCGATGGTGCCAGGAATGAGGCCTAGTGCTCCACAAATGCCAAGTTACTATATGCATGTTGTCCAAAGGCCCAGCCAACAAGGTCAGCGGATGGTAGGCAGGAGAGGAGCTCAAAAAATACCAGGAACTTGATAGACAACGAAGCTCCCTGGAGTACACAATTTTTGAAAAGGAACTTCTTGACACACATCAAAAACTTGATGAGATTGAAGATGCTCGTGCAAAGGTGTCAGAAAAGCCTACTGCAATGTACAACAACATTCTAGAATCACATGAGCGCCTGAAAACCACTAATAAAGACTTGAAAAAAATCAACAAAGATTTGCAACTTCTAGTGAAGGATAGAGATATTACTGAGAGAGAGAGAGAGAGAGAACAGAAGCTATAGAGTCAGCCACAAAGGTTGAGCTTGATGTGCAAGAAATTGAAGAGAAAATCAGAACTGAGGCAAAAAGCAAGGAGGAGATCACAGAGGAATTGAAGGCCGTAGACACTGAGGTGCAGAGGTACAACAAAGAGCTGGATAAACTGAAGCCATTGTATGACAGACAATTGCTTGAGGACGAGGAGATAAGCAACAAGATTTTAGAATAAGAAAAGCATCTAAGCCTCCTTTATCAGAAACAAGGGCATGCCACCCACTTTGAGGACAAAGATGCAAGAGATAAGTGGTTGCCGACAGAAATTAATCAACTAAACTCTGCCCTTGCCAAGAATTTTTCACTGGTAGAAAAACTTGGTAAAGAAATCCAGCAACTTGATGAAGATGCCTCTAAATTATCACAAAACGAAGACAGTCGCTCTAAGAAATGCCAAGAACTAGAGGTTGTTATGGAAAAGTGCCACAAAGATTCTCTAGCCTTGAAAGCTAAGCGGGATGAATTACAGGAAGCTAGAAATTGGAGCAAATGGATCAGGGAAAACAAACTTTTTTCATGCTATTCGGTTTGTTCTTAGTGATCTTTTTCATAATCTAAGAGCAAAAAATAGACGAGCTCTTCTCCACGAGGGTGCAGGACATCAAGTTCTCTCAGCTTTTGTAGAGATTGTCTTTGACAATAGTGACAATCGCATTCCAGTTGATAGGGATGAAGTTGGACTTAGAAGAACTATTGGGTTGAAGAAAGATGAATACTAGTTGGATTAAAAAAAACACATCACAAAGACTCAGGTAATGAATCTCTTGGAGAGTGCTGGTTTTTTTCGGTCTAATCCATATTATGTTGTCCAACAAGGCAAGATTGCTTCATTAACTCTGATGAAGGACTCTGAACGTCTTGATCTACTGAAGGAAATTGACGGTACATGGGTTTATGAGGAGAGAAGGAAGGAAATCTTTAAGATCATGCAAGATGTAGAGAATAGAAGAAAGAAGATCCTAAATTTCAGGGACCTGCCCCCCCAGTCACTTGTGACCGACTTCCCTGTACTCTGACCCTCTTCTCTCTCCAGTTTTGTCAGACTGTTGTACATGCCCCACTCCCCTCTGCCCTGGTCAGATCCTGTGTCCACCACTCCTTCCCCCACTCTTCCTCTACTCTGAGACCCACTCTCCTCTGCCATTATCTACCACTTTCCCTTGCCTCACCCACGTGTACCCAAAGCTTCTACAGCCCCACATGTGGTCAAAGGATATATAACCTCTCCCCCTCTCCATTCTATAAAATTAGCACTCCTTGCCCAATAGAGGAGTTGGTTAGTGTGTTGTTCGATTATTCAAAAAAGAAAGAGGAAAGCACCAGAGTGAGTGAGAGGTTTCTGCAAGACTGAAGCAGGGGGGTGTCTATTTGGTTTGCATTAGAAGGGAGGGAAATATCAGTGATCTGTTGGGTGTGGGCATTCCAGGACACAGAAGGAGATTCGTTTCCCTGCTCAGAGAGAGATTGAAGGCTGTATGCATTCAGAATGGTGCAATTATGAGCCAATCTTTAGTTCAAGGAGACACCTGCCACTTCTGGCATTTCACATGTCAAGAGGAGTGCCTTGCTGCTCGTTTTGTGGAGGGTGCATGGGAAAGGGGGCCTTGGCTGAACTGATGAATTGAGGGGCAGATTATGCATGTGGACTTTAGAGGAATCGGTTGCACATTTAGTTGAAGAGGGAGGTAAAGGGGCTGTTCGGATCTGAAGGATGCCTGGGGATTTTTGGTTATGGTGCTAAAGTTGAAGCTAAGGTTACACTGCATAGATGTTAAATCAACGGTACCAGCAAAGGCTTCAAACTTTGATTCCAATCTCTACTTCGCAGGTTCACGTTTGCACTAGATTCCATAACTGAAGCTAATGTTATGAATTTTTCTTAGCACTGTAAGTTGAATGATAATCCTGATTGTAAGGAAAAACCATGAGACTTGAGCATACTATCACATTTTTGACCTCTGCGTTGTGGTTAACTATATGAACATCCCTCCGTCATAATTTTGTGGAACTACTTATCCTAGCGTTCAGAGGACGTTTTAGACTTCTGTTGTCAAAACTCTTGTTTTGTTTCGATCTTCCGTGTGCATCTCTATTTGAGTAAGCAGTTGTACGACAATGAGTTGACATGGATGTTTGGTACCGAGTAGGTAGTCATAAGTGACTCGGTGTATGAGTGTCATAACATGTTTTCACGAGTTTTAGAGCATGAGAGTAAGTCTGCCTGTTGTGTACACGTCCATGTGCATGAGGCATATGATTGTGTGGGAAACAGAGAAGGATTCTTGTGTTTGTGTACTTACTATGTGTGGGCCTTGTTTCATCTGAATTAATCCGAGTCAAAGAGAGAGGAAAAGAAATTGAATAAGGGAGCCAGAGAGTGATAAAGTGTGCATAGAGAACAAGATGTTGAGGAATATATATGTGACTGCATTTCAAGTGGGAGGTAAAGGAGGGGTGAGATAGTATAGAATTCTTTTGTTTCCTTTTGCATGAGTCATGGCAGAACATGTGTGGTTAAGTGTACAAGAGCGTCTCCTAAGTGTTTGAGCATCTGTATTGTAGAAATGGAAGATGCAACTGATGGAAAAAATGGTGCGTATTTGGGAAATGGAAAAGGAATATCCAATAAAGTGGTGCCAGCCATGATGATTTGAAATCGACTCATTTAGATCCAAGAAGGTTTCACATAGTTGAATGATAGCTCTCTCTACTTTACGTACCTTCAAGGCTAAGACAATAACATTAATGCATGATGGGTGAAAGATGAGGTCAATTGATAACTTGATGAATTGATGAAGGGAAAACCAAAAAAGGAACCAGATAGGGCTAGTTCAACGAGTGGTTGAATGCGGTCGAGTGTGTATGTTTTTTTTTTTTTAAAATGGAGGTTTGGCCGAGGCCTACTCCCCCGGGCTTTAACTTTGAAATTACAACTGTACAAGGAAGGGCATAGTACCCATGGGACCCCCCTTATCCCACAAGAACAGGGGTTAGACAGACCGGGAAGGACTTACAACGGGGTAGACGACCCGAAAGCACAACGGAGTGGCACGCCCGAAGGCAGTTTTCAACGCCCGAAGGCGGTTTTACATATCCCGCAGCACTGGGGGGTTGAACCCTCGCCCCCGCCTCAAGAGGCGAGGGACTCAACCGCTAGACCAGGCGTCTTGGGATAGAGTGTGTATGTTTATATGAGCAAGTGTTGGATAAGCAATTGCGTGTAACCAAAAGACAATGAGGTATGTCGAACCATTCATGGGTTTGTGTGAAAGTGTGTAGGAGTATATGGATGTGTAAGTGCGTGCATGATAGTAAGTGAATGAGACAGAGAGAGTAGGAAAGAAAGGAGGAAATATAAAAAATAGGAGAGAGTGTGGAAGAGAAGGGGGAAGTGAAAGGAAAGAATTAGGGAGGGGAAAGAGGGAAAAAGGAAGGTTGCGAGTGGAAGAAAGTAGGTATGCGGGAAAGAAGGGAAGGAAAGGGGTGAGTGTTAAGGTGTGTGCAAGGGAGAGATATTGAAGGGTATGTGTGTGTGTGTGTTTGGGTGTGTCTTTGGAAGTGAGCGTATGTGCGGTTGAGTGAGCATGTTAGGAAAGGAGAGAAAGGAAGAAGGAAAGGGAGAAAGAGAGTGTAAGTAAGAAGTTTTGCATGTGGGTGTATGCGAGGTGTGTCGGGTTGTTAGGTGTGTATGAGTACCTGAGTGTGTGTGTATGCAAGAGAGGGAGAGAGATTGTAAGATGGTGAGCAAGTTCATGTACTCGAACGTGTGGGTTTGAGCATGTGCATGCATGAGTGTGTGTGAGAAAGGGTGTGAGCAAGGAGAGAGCAAAGGGGAATCACAAGGGGTACCTTGGGGAGTGGATCTTCTAGTGGATGTGCAATAGGGCTTGTGTTCTCTTCTCTTCAACAACCACTTTCAAGTTCAACTGAGGACACAAATGAGAGAAAGTCGGTTTGTACAGACAAGTTAAACAAACTATTAGTGCACATAAGCAAATATCTGTATCATCTTTCTTGTGGCCATTAGGATCAACATTTTGGCGATCCTACTGGGGAGAGCTTGGTACGTCTCTACAAGAGAGTGCCATAGGTTCCGCTAGCCCCAGAAGTTGGCTGAGCTCTCGGACCCAGTGACTAGCACATGAGCAAAGAAAGCTCTTCCTCAAGAAGAACTAGAACTGAGAGAGAAGAGCGAGCTGCTTGGAGGGATGAAGCTCGAGAGAGGCATGGTCAGGAGTCATATGAAACCTCTTTGTACAGCCGGAAGGAGTTAGAAGAAAGAACATATTATCGGAGAAGAGTAGCCGCTCAACTAAGGAGACTCGAGGGAGTCTTGAAACCAAGGGCTCTGAACTTCTGGGAAAGAAGTGACATCGATATCACCCCTTTGTTTGAAATGGGTTACGGAATTCTGGTACATCTGGGAGACTTCCCAAGATTCTCAGGCCTCTGGGATGAGGACCCAGACAATTTCATTCAGCTTTTTGAAGTGAATTGTGAGGCGAATGAAGTCGTAGACCAAGGGCAGAGATTAAGAATTTTTCTAGCAACCCTTCGAGATGAGGTAGCAAACTGGTATGGGAATTTGACACCTCATAAGAGAGGAACGTATCAAATGCGAAAGGATGCCTTTTTGGCAAAATTCCGAAGGCAAGGGCTCCAAGACCGCCTTGCCCAACAAATGGACTATTTGTGGCAAGGAGTAAATGAAAGCATAGAGCATTATATCTAGAGAATGGAGAAGTTGGTAAGGAAGATGGGTGTAAATGCCCCAAATGATGAAACACTAAAGAGGAGGTTTATCGCAGGATTAAGGGATCCCACAACACAACAACATATAAGCCTTACGTGGCCCGCCAATTTGATAGCTGCCAAAGAGTAGGCTAGGGTATGGGAGGAAGTGCAATTGGGTCAAGAGAGGAGGATAGAGCTCCTATATGAGCCAACGGAAGGACTAGGGAGCGCACCAGTAATAAACCTTGGCCTTGGAAGCCCTACATTGACCACTCCGGCCTTTGTAGCTGCGACCAATATGCCAGGCGAGGTTAAGCCCACATTGACAGAGAAGCGAATACTAGAGTTAGTAACTCAAGCAGTAAAAGTGGCCACGCTCACCCAAGAAACATGCATTGTGAAACATGAGACCACCCTCGACCCTAATCAGGGCGTGTTTATGTCCAACACATGGTGTGGGAAGTGCCATGGCTATGGGCATCTGACGTCGGAGTGCCCCACAGTTTCAAGAGTGTTCGTGGATAGACCACCACCTAGACAGTTTTGCACTTTCTACAGTAGGCCAAACCATACAGAGGACCAATGTTATCATAAAAGGGCTTATGAAGGATGGGCCCTATAATCGGAAAACACCCAAAGGCATTCTTACACAGGACTGTCGGCTCAAAGCATCCCACCCTTACCTCGTTGGGAAACCAGACAGACTTATGGGCATGGTGCTCAAGGTCAGGTCGGTGGCTATCCTAGAAGGGGAGCACAGGCCCATGGAAGGGGGGCTGGTCCAATTCAATGTTGGAGATGCCATGGTTTTGTACATACTCAAACTAGATGCCCAAATGAAAAGAAACCCGCTGACTACACTCCAATGTGCAGGTACTACAGTGGAGAGGGCCACTTTGACGAAGACTGTCCAAAAAAGAAAGCCGACAATGGCAAAGGAAAAGGGCCAGTAGAATCCTCGAAATATGTTGAGACCCAGGCACATCCCACTCCTAGAGTAAAAGAACAAATCCCTACAATAGGAGTGGTGTTTAGGACACCCGATTCCCGAGAAGGACCTAGTTCTTCCATGCACTTCGTGGAAGCTGACCAAGGCGAGAGTGCAAGAAAAGATCCTATTGTGGCAGTGGTCACGAGGACCCAAGAATATGTGAAGAAGGATGCGGAAAGAAGTAGTGAAAATGCCGATAAAGAAAAATCACCCTAGCATAGGGAGGTAGAAGAGCAAGTGGAAGGACTTATTGACCAACGAGAATTTGAAGACGGAGATGAAATCGAAATACTTCCGCCCGTGACGAAGAAGTTCATGCCTGGCATTGCCCCATTCCCTGAGAGATTAAAGACCACAAAATGTCGTAAGGAAAGGAAAAGCACAGAGGAAATTGACATTGTGCAAATGTTGGCCAAAACAGAAGTTACTTTGGACATTGGCACCTTGCTAAGATGTTCCCCGACATATAGGAAGCAATTTTATAACGAATATATCAAGAAATCGAGGAAAGCTCAAGATAAGAAGAGACAGGAAAAAGATGTCCAAGGATTTATTCAAAGCATCACAACCCAAATTGATTCAAACGCTCCTTCTCTGGCCGTTGAAATTAAGGGATATGCAGTCCCAGGTGCTCAATTGGATAGCGGGGTAGCAGTCAACTTAATGACAGAATATATGATGAAGGCTCTTGGCCTAACCCACATGGAGGAGGGCTCCAATGTCCCTAAGAATGGCGGACCAAACTCAAGTGAAACCGGCTGGTCTTTTGAAGAATGTGAGCATAGTGGTTGGAGGATTAGAGTTTAGTGTCGATTACTTGATAGTCAAACCGAGGACTTCAAAAGCTACCATCTCAATCCTACTTGGACGGCCATGGCTTGTGCAAGCCAAATGTGTGCATGACTGGTGCACGGGGTTCATTACAATGGGGCCAAAGTCTGACCGCATGCAAATCCAAGTTTCCTCAAACTCAAGGGACAAGAGGCCAACAACAGAGGAGGAATTGAAAAAAAAAGGAGGAAGCAAAGCAAGAAAAAGCATGAGTAAGGTTTGCCCTGAACGCTGAGCCCTACAAGGATCTACTTCAGGATGGGTTCAATTTGCAATTATTCAAATTCTAAAGCACGAAAATGAGAGAGTATAAGAACCCATTAGCTTACAAGGATGATTCGGACCAAGAATTGCTTGGATGGTTGACACGCACAAGTGAACTTGAATGTTACATGATGTTGAGGGGGAGTCAAGCAAAAAGAAGAAAAAGAAAGAAGCTTCACTAAAAAGATCATATCTGAAGATACATCTCTGCAAGAAGCCCCGCAGGGGTGCAACACCCATCTCTGCACAGAGCCCCGCAGGGGCACACATCAAGGAAAAGCACGTAGGTGGGAAGGAGGGACCAAGGTCGGGAAGTATCCATGAAGAAGTGCAAGAAGATATCCGGCGGTTCCATAACCACACGAAGGTGCTTCAACCTCTTGATCTTTGGAAAGTCCAGATCGAAGAGGTTGAAGCACCTTTCGTGTGGTTATGGAACCACCGGATATCTTCTTGCACTTCTTCATGGATACTTCCTGGCCCTGATCCCTCCTGTTGGTGCATTTTACCCAAGCCTATATGCTTGATATGCTTGATATTATCCTCATTTGTAAGTCACATGTGTAGTCATGTGAACACCTCTTGTAAAAGAGTTCATTTTTATCTCTTGTATTTGAAAAAAGAAAAAAGGAAAAGGATGGCTTACCTCATGCATGATGTAAAAGCAAAGTCGTGGTTCTATCTACCTAAAACCACAAATTTTTGAGCCGAGGGAATATCTCCTAACTTTGGGGATCACTTTTAGGTGGAGCCATTCGAATTCGAATTCAAAACTCCCTCGAAGAATAGCTATAAAAAGAGCAAGAAGGAAGAGGCGATTAACAAGCCTTGTACGTGACCACTTCATGTCATTTTGTAGAGATTGAAGAGCTTACTCCATAGCTCTATCATTCTACTCCCATTATGCAAAGATTCATTTCTAATGTGGTTGTAATCATATGTGAATCTATACATTTATCTTTATCTACTTCTCTGTTTTGTTCTCTGCTATACTCACTCCGAGTAGTAACTTCAGAAGGTCATATCTCAAGTTCTACGCAACCTTTCTTAGTGTTTGAATGTGCGTTAGATGGCTCCTACTATCTAGTTTCTGCATATAAATTTTCATGGTCATTAGAACAACAGTTTGGGAGATATCTGCATTTTACTGCTCACTGGTCTATCTCTCCAAAGCCCCCAGAATGGTGGGCATGTTCCAAAAATTGATGAATCTTGTTCTCATTGCTCAGTCCATCATTTGAAGTGTTTTAACTTGGATTGGGAAGCTTGCTAAGTCTATTTGCTATGTCCATAAGGAATGTGTCTAATTCCTACCAGGTTGAGAGCACTGTTCAATTTTTCTAGCAGGTGTATGTCCAAAAAAAGCAAGTTTTTGGGAGCTAGTCATCTTGCAACTTGTCTATCTTGACTTAAACTTTTGGGATACATGTTCCAAAGTACTTGGCTGATATTTTGGTGGATTTAGGAAGCTCAAAGGGTCTACTAATCAACTCTGAAGTCTCAGTTGGCTGGTGTGAAGCTGGTTGTAGCAGCACCAACTCATCTTTGGATTGCATCCACCATCTCTCTTCACAGTGGTATCAAAGCATAGTCAAGCAACATGGGAGATGGATTTCCATCAACAATTGACAAATTGGATTGAAACAACTACCCGGCATGGTCTCTATGTATGGAGGCTTACCTTCAAGGGAGGAATCTATATGGATTCATATCCGGAGATGAAGCAATGCCAACCATGAGGAACAAAGGGCAACGATCACATGAAGAAGTGGAAGGACTTTCAAATTGGTGTTCTAAGGATGCACTTGCAAGGTCCTATATTCTAAACTCAGTCTCTGATTTTCTTTTACCTCATGTCAAGGGATGCAAGACATCAAGAGAGACCTGGAATGCACTTGCTTCTTTCTTCTCTTCCAAGACTCGAGCAAGGAAGAACCAATTGTGGATGGAGTTCACAACAATGAAGAAAAGCCCGAAGCAAAATGTGACTGATTATGTCACAAAGATGGAGATTTCCGACCAACTTGGAAGCATTGGAGAGGTAATTGAAGAGGAGAAAATCATTAGACAAATCATAAATGGAATAAAAGCAGACGATAAGTGGGAGTCATTCACAACAACCATGGATTTATACATGGATATGCATGTACCCGACCTCAACACACTCATGGGCCAACTCTTCACTCATGAAGCAAAGATTAGCAAAGGTGGTGAGTCCTCAAGAGGTAATCAAACTTCTGCCTTATATTCTGATAAAGCTAAGGTCAAGGACAAGTCAAAGAATAGGAAGAATGAAGATGAAGGTAGCTCTTTCCACGCAAACTTTGCAGGTAGAGGAAGAGCTAGAGGAAGAGGCAGAGGTGGAAAGCAAGGCAGGGGGAGATTCCAATCATCTCAACCTTGCAATATATGTGGCTTATCTAACCATACTACTGAAGAATGTTTCACGAACCCGAGGAACTCAAGAGGAAGAGGATTCAATAGAGGTGGCTTTATCTCTTGTATTTGAAAAAAGAAAAAAGGAAAAGGATGGCTTACATCATGCATGATGTAAAAGCAAAGTCGTGGTTCTATCTACCTAAAACCACGAATTTTTGAGCTGAGGGAATATCTCCTAACTTTGGGGATCACTTTTAGGTGGAGCCATTCGAATTCGAATTCAAAACTCCCTCCAAGAATAGCTATAAAAAGAGCAAGAAGGAAGAGGCGATTAACAAACCTTGTACGTGACCACTTCATGTCATTTTGTAGAGATTGAAGAGCTTAATCCATAGCTCTATTATTCTACTCCCATTTTGCAAAGATTCATTGCCAATCTCATTGTAATCATATGTGAATCTATACATTTATCTTTATCTACTTCTCTATTTTGTTCTCTGCTATACTCACTTAGAGCAGTAATGTCAGAAGGTCATATCTCGAGTTCTACGCAACCTTTTTCAGTGCTTTAACATGGGTTGGAAAGCTCCTACTGTCTAGTTTCGGAATATAAATCTCCATGGTGGTTTGAATAATAATTTGGGAGATATCTGCATTTTACTGCTCACTGGTCTATCTCTGCAGAGCCCCGAGAATGGTGGGCATGTTCCAGAAATTGATGAATCTTGTTCTCAGTGCTCAGTCCATCATTTGAAGTGTTTTAACTTGGATTGGGAAGTTTGTTAAGTCTATTTGCTATGTCCAAAAGAAATTTATCTAATTCCTACCAGGTTGAGAGCACTGTTCAGTTTTTCTAGCACGTGCATGTCCAAAAATAGCAAGTTTTTGGGAGCTAGTCATCTTGCAACTTGTCTGTCTTGAACTAAACTTTTGGGATACATGTTCCAAAGTACTTGGCTGATATTTTGGTGGATTTAGGAAGCTCAAAGGGTCTACTAATCAACTCTGAAGTCTCAGTTGGCAGGTGTGAAGCTGGTTGTAGCAGCACCAACTCATCTTTGGATTGCATCCATCATCTCTCTTCACACCTACGTGCTTTTCCTTGATGTGTGCCCCTACAGGGCTCTGTGCAGAGATGGGTGTTGCACCCCTACGGGGCTTCTTGCAGAGATGTATCTTCAAATATGATCTTTTTAGTGAAGATTCTTTCTTTGTCTTCTTCTTTTCTTCTTTTTGCTTGACTCTCCCTCAACACATGATGAACATAGACTCAGGGGAAGGCAAAGCTACCAATTCCTTGGAAATAGGGACTTCAGAAAAAGAATTAAGTTCCAAAGTAGTTTCATCGATGGAGGTAAGGCAATTAAGAGAAGAAGTTAGGGTTTTGGAAAAAGAGCTCCAAAAGAGACGTCAAGAGTCAGAGGTAGTGACAGAAAGGGAACCCAAGGTGCAGGAAAGGATTGCAAAAGCGGAACTAAGGAAATTGAGTCCAATTGGAAAAGAACAAACGAATGATTTATTGGCAAACCATGCACGTATGATCGGGGAGCATTTTCTTATCAAAGCAATATCAAGAGATGAGGGATGCTCGAGAGAAGATAATGCGGAAAAGTGGGAAGTTTTCACAGAAAAGTTCTTAAGCATTGGATTGTAGTTACCAAATGATGTGCGGGAAAGAATCAAATTAGTACTGAAGAATTATAGTATGGCCTTTGCATGGTCATATAGTGATCTGAGAGGAATTGATCCCCGAATTCGCCAGCATTATATAGACTTGGAAGAAGGCACCAGACCAATATGTCAATGACTTAGGCAAACAAATCTAGTCTACTTGGAATTGATCAAGCTTGAATTGGCTAAGTTGTTGGAAGCGAGATTCATATATCCCATCGCATCCAGCGAATGGGTATCACCAATTGTAGTTGTTCTGAAAAAAATAAAAAAATCCGCATTTGCATAGATTATCGAAAGTTGAATGAGCGCACCAAAAAGGATCACTTCCCTTTGCCATTTACTGACCAAATCTTGGATAGAGTAGCTGGCCATAAATTGTACTCATTTTTAGACAGTTTTAGTGGGTATAACCAGATCTAGATCCATGAAGAGGATCAGTCAAAAACTACTTTCACCACGGAATGGGGTACACATGCATATCGTGTTATGTCATTTGGATTATGCAATGCACCGGCCACGTTTTAGAGGGCAATGATAGCTGCATATCAAGACTATTTGCAGGATTGGATGGAGATATTCCTCGATGACTTTACAATCAAAGGCGACGATGAAAACATGATGGAGAGAATCGAAGCTATTTTAAGAAGAAGCATTGGAAAAGGCATCGCATTAAACCCTGAAAAGTGTACGTTTGGAGTACGAAGAGGATTGCTCTTGGGACATGTTATTTCCGAAAAAGGGATCTCTGTTGTTGTAGAGCGAAGAAGAGCAAAAGGTAGAGAAAAAGACGGGCCCCAAAATTTTTCCGATTTAGACACTCTATTTTTGTATTATAACCATTTTTGTAACATATTTTCCGTTGTAAATGCACTAGAGGAGTCCTCTAGATGCATACCCATGGAGATTAGTAGCTTACCCATGTAAATTAGTAGGAAATTAGCCTTTTAGTGAATAAAGTGCCAGTCTCTTGTGTGAAAGGACCATTTTTAGGGCACATGTATATAAGTCAATTTGTGACTCTTTGTAAAGACTTTTGGCCATTGTGAGAATGAAGAGCATAGAATTTCGAATTTGTGTCTTCTCCTCTCTATATCATCTTCTTTGTGAGCTTGTGTGCATGTGTGTTGCTTGAAAAGAGTGTTAGGAAGTGTCGTCTATCCATGAAAGCATTTGTTTGCTATTGTTAAGGTGTGTGTGTGAAGTGTAGGAAGTGCTGAAGTGTAGGAAGGTCATTCCCATGACTCAGTATTTTTCTCATAACTTGAAGTAGAAGTGTCAAAATTGAGTGAAAATACCACCATTGGATGCGTCCTCTCGAGAGCTTTGAAATGCATATGCTATTTCTATATTCGAAGTTCGGAGTTGAGAGAAAAGCTCAATTTATTGTTGGCTGTTGCACCAAGTATTGCGACACCATAACTGACAGTTGAAGTTGGTTTGGAATAGTCTTAGCCTTGTTTGCACTCTTTGGGAAGCTCATTTGCATTGATCATCATTTGAATGCATGTCTTCATACACTCGGTTAGGTTTTGATACTCCTCGGATTGATAAATAAAGCGTGAATCCCCACTATCTGCACTTGAGGGGGATTGAGGTATAGTCTCTTTCTCCACAAGTCCCTAGGATTGTCCTTAGGTACACACGTTTTTGGCACCGTTTCCGGGGAATGTCGAATCAAACCGAGGCATCCGTGTGATGGTAAGTAGCTCTAGCATCGAAGCGAGTAGAGGAGTTGTGAATTTCTCTTCTTTGGTAAGTCACACTCATCCGCACTTATTACTTCTCACTCTTGAAGTGTGTGTAGTGAGTTATTAGTCTAGAGAAGTGAGTGGAGTGAGTAGAGTAGGAGGAGGAAGGGAGTAGTTAGGGAGTTAGAGTAGCCATTAACTCTAGTCTTGTGAGTCTTTTTAGTTAGGAAGAACTTTTCAAAAAGTATAAAACCCAAAAAATTGTCCCTTTTAAAATCACTTGTCTCTAGAACAAGTATCGTGAAAATCTGCAGTCGGGTATCGTGAGTTGAGAGCTGGGTATTTGAGCTGTGCAGAGCGAGTGGAGGAGAGTGAAGAGCTGGAGGCTAGTATCCAAGGTGAGCACATTGATCTATCATTCATCTTTCCCAGTTCAATCAAGTAACTCAATAGAACGATCGGCGGCAAGCATCATGAAAGACTGAACTAGGGTAACGAGAGTTTATTTTGTGATACATACTGAGGGAAAAGGGTAGATGAACACTAGGAACCTGTATGTGTACTTAGGATTCAAACTCACTTGCAAAAAAATTGAAAAAGTGTCAAGTATCGTGTTCTCCCGCGGTTGAGGTATCGCGATACCTGAGTATCATGATATCCTGTGGTCAAGTATCGCGATACCTGGACTGAATATCATATATCGTTGAACTCGCTTCACGATACCTGTCAAGTGTCGTGTATCATTGAGAAATCTTCACGATACTAGTCGGATATCGCATATCATGTATCGTGAAATTTAGATGGCGATACTTGTTGGGTATCGTGTATCGTGAGTCTCTGATCGCGATACTTGCTGGATATCGTGTATCGGGAGGTAGCCTTCCCGATACCTGGCAAATATCGAGTATCGTCGGGAGTTTTCTTGCGATACTTGTGGACTATTGTGTATCGTGATAGACACAGCAAGGTCAAGTGTCGAGTATCGTGGAATTTTTGTGGTGGATTATCGTGTATCGCATATCGCAAATTTTTTATCGCAATACCTGTGAAGTATCAAATCCCATGGCTTCAGAGGATATGCAGAACACTATACCAATGATTGGCATGATGTCAATTATTGAGGGAGAATATCAAACATCTTTGGAATATGTGAACACCAACCAAAATGAGAAACATATCTACCTAGATGGTCTAAACAGATGAGTGGCCAGGCTGAAGAAAGCTACAGAAGCTTACATAGTACCTAGGCCAGCAGTTAAATATACAGGAGGATTCTACATGGATAAGAGAGACATTCAGTATGTAGTCACGGAGTACCCTGAAAATATCAATGAACAAGGGGAAGAGGGTAACGTCCATCACCCTAATGAAGGAGGACATGAAGAACAGGTAACCACCCCTAGGGGAAGGTCCACGGTTGTCAGGGTTTGGAGAGGAGATTTAGTTCCCCAAGATGATTCCCTAATGGATGTATATTTGATCAATGGAATGGAGCATCTCCTGAGAGCCCACTCTTCACTATGGGAAGTAGCCACTAACCCAGTTACTATCTATGAGTTACAAGATCCTGAACTCCCCACCATTATCACATATTTGGATAAAAACCAGAGGAGGTACTGGCCTCTAACGGAGTTAGAAAGAGCAGGGTTGAAATATCAGAACATTCCCGTATTCCCTCCTAGGGATCAAGCTACTACTCTCAGAACCCTCAAGGAACTTTTCAAGATAATTCATATCAACAGTCTGTACAAACACAACAAACGTATATACCTGTCAGACCACATGTGCAATTTGCTATGCCGGCCAATAACCCTAACTTTCGGCCTCAACCCCCTATTGACCCAAGGAATAGAATCCATGTTCCAGATAGACCACCTCTGGTAAGAGGACCTGGCATACCCATAGGAAGGCCAGTTTTCCCAGTGATGCCTAGACCACCTGAAGTAGGAAGAAGATTAAGGCCTATTCAAGTTGCGAAATGCATGAGAAACCATTATGATGGCTCTAGTGAACCTTACAATCATATAGCTGAATTCAAGCAAGTAATCAGAGCCGAACAAGTGGAAGATTTCTTGATCCAATATGAATCCTTTGGTCTAACTTTTACAGATATAGCTTTAGCTTGGTTCCAACCATTAGACCCTAATAATTTTCAAAACATGGAACAAGCCTATCAAGAATTAATTGAAGAATTCACTAAATCTGGGATTAAAAACAACTCCTCCTCATTGATCCATAGTTTTAAGCAAGCTCCTATAGAATCAGTAAGATTGGCAGCAAGGAGATTTAAGCAATATGTGGATAGATGCCTAGTTGAAGAGAGACCCACTCAAAACAAGATGGTGTCATTATTTTTGGAAGGGTTAGTGAATGGATCATTAAGATCACTGGTATATGTGAAAAGAGTTCAAACTTTGCAAGAGTGTATGAAAGAATGTATTGACCTAGAGGACAATCTAGCAGAAGATCTGAAAATACCTCAAGGTAGCGTGAAAAGTGAAGATTCTGCCAACAGTGCATCAAACCCTAAGAACAATGTGGAGGAAATAGCCGACTTAGTAGCAAAGAAATTGAATGTTCAAGGACAGAGGAACTACCCAAACAACCCAATGAGAGTACCCATGCTTATAAGATGTATGCATTGTGGAGGTGATCATCCTTCTCATATGTGCACTAAGGGAGTAGTCCCACCACCAGCTTATGCTTACAATAGACCACCAGTCCCGGGCCCTCTACAATATTGCAGCATAGAACAAAAATACACAAATCACAGCACAGAAAATTGTCCTTACAATAGGCAATCAAGACTGGTACAACCTCTCATGAGACCTTATGGATACCCTCAGAGAGATCAAGGAGGAGAAGACTTTAGATATCCCACATATCAGCAGCAGGGACCAGTACCACGACCGTATGCTTATCAACGTTACACTCAGCCACAACCGGTGTTAGGGCAATAGCCGCCCCATCCTCAGAATGTTGTCCCAGTAAAAATGGCTCAACCTGAAGAAAACTTAGAGAGAGCAATAGTTCCAGCCACGCCTTTGACTAGTAACGAATCATATGATGCATCTTATGACCATAGTCAAGAAGGTTATTCTGCTTATGAGAGCACTATAATTGAATATGGACAGATGTACGAACCATATGCATATGGTATGGAAGTACCAGATAGTTCCTACGGATATGAGCAGGATTATGTGTCATTGATGTACACAGCTCCCAGAGCACCCATACCCCCCCGACCTATGAATAGGCCACCTGTACCTAGAGAACCATGTTACAGATGCGGAGGTGACCATTATATCAGAGAATGTACACTACCAAACCCACTACCACCACAACGAGTTTGGGAAGGATACTGTAGTGATTGTGGCAAAGAACACATTTTTAGAGATTGCCCCAAAAACCCCAATAAAGTTAACTCTAACGTGCAGATTGATGTGATAGAGGTGGTCGAGTCGTCAGGGAGTGATAAGGAGTACACCGTGCCATTGAAAGCAATAACAAGAGCTAAAGCTAGAGAGACATCAAAAAAAACTAGGGAGAATGACCAAAGCGACAGAGAGGTGAATACACCCACACCTCAAGGAGTTGAAGACTCGAAAGAACCTGGGAAAAGTGTTACAAGTAAACGAACACAGAGATGGAAGAATCGTAGAGATAGGATAAAGGAAAAGAAACTACAGCAACAGATGGAGAAGGAAAAAAATGAACAAGATCAAAAGGAAAAACAGAAACTTGAAGATGAAAATAAAAAAGGAAAGTATAAAAAAGAAGAGGTAGGATCAGTTTTAGCAGATCCCATGCCGGAAGAGTTAGCCATGTGGATTCAGGCGTACCAGGCACGAATAAGAGCAGGATCAACCATTGAACAACATGAAAAAGAATATCCTAGAGGTGACTTAGAGAAAGAAAGGTTGGAGATATGCAAAACGTTAATTGAAGTAGCTCAACAGACCTTAGAAAAACCTGTTCTTCAACTACCCAATTCACGAATTCCAAAAAGGGAATTCCAAGCGTGTGTCATCCTTAATGACCCTGAGACCCCCAAAGACGGTGAGACACGTAATGAAAATCACTGCAAGGATAAAAGGGAAGGATCCATTATCCCCGAAGTAGATGGAGAATGGCCTAAAGACTTGTGGGCAAAAGTCCAAGAAGACAAATGGAAGAAAGTGGAAGGAATTGAGCCACCCTTCGAGGAGCTAGAAGTAGAAGGTGAACTCGAAGACTCAATACCTGAACTGAATTCAGAAGGACTAGTACAATTTGACAAGAGCGACGAGGAGAATGACAGTGTGAAGGTTTTGCCAAATTACACAGGAGAATACGAACATAATTCGGAATTGTATTGCATTCCCTAAATAAGAAAGAAAGAGCAGAACCCCTCAATCCAACCATCGGACATCATACAACACCTTAGAAAAATAAAAATTCCTTGTACTCTGACATTGGAAGAACTTTTAAAGATAAAACCACATTTGAAGGAAACGTTAGCCAACCAACTGGAGATCAAGTCAGAAGAGAAGGAGATGCCTGATGAGGTAACCACAGTAAAAATTCCAGTCGATAAGGTTGGAGATTTCAGTGAGGGAGATGAAGGAAACACATGCCTCCCAATTACCTATAGGGGTTACACCACTAAGGCTATCTTAGATTCTGGAGCTGGATTAGGAATCACTACTAAGGAAATATGGGAGAAATGGGGAAAACCAGACCCACACGCATGAAGATACAAATGGCAGATGGACACATTGAACAACCCTTGGGATTAGTGGAAAAAGTAACTTTTACCACCTGCGGAGTTGAATTTGAGCACACCTTAGCGATCTGTCAATTTGAAAGGGCCAGCAATTATGAGATGATACTTGGAAGACCCTTCATGAGACAGCTAAAGGTAGTGCAAGATTGGGGAAAAGACGCAGTATACTTACAGCATGAAGGAACCACGACAAGAATAAATCTCCACACATACACAGATCAAGATGTTCCCCCATTCCAATGGAATCTGATTCATAAAGAGGAAGACAATCAATCGATTCAGAGTATAGTTTCAAGTGACCAATCGTGGATGAACGAAGACACTCATCTATGGATATGACAAACTACAAAAAATGAAGAGGATAGAAGGAGAGGATGGCAGCAAAGGAAAGGAGTTGCTAGGTCTGTACAAGATCCAGCCTACATGCCTCAAATGTTCCTAGATGAAGAATTCGAACCTCATGGTTGGATGGAGATTTTAGCTACTCTAGATGTGTGTGTGAATGAAGAAGTGATAACTATGAATGAATGCATTGAAGAGGAAGGATATGACGTTAGTCTATACGTGGTAGTTCTTCAAGAGGCAGAAGAAGGAGAAGTAATCGAAAAAGAATGGAAAGAGGATTATGAGAGCATTGAAATGGAGCAAGAGCCAATGGAAACAGAAAGTGGAAATCAAGAAGTAAGTGTCATAGCTAATGAAATAAATCAAGAAAGGACACAAGAAGAAGAGCTTGGATTAGATAAAGAAAAAGATGATGAAGAAAACAAGCCTCAAGATCAATTTGAAGTGCCTGCCCACTTCAAAAAATATGAAGTAGAAGAAAGGAAAATTGCTATTCAAATGCCAAAATGAGAAGCACGGCCAGGAATAGCATATGACAACAAGGAACAGACCAAGAAAATTGTAGTAACCTTAGAGGAAGGAGAAGAATGATGTACTTTTATAGGTCAAGATGTCTCAATGGAAGAAGAACAAGAGTTGATACGACTCATTCGAGAATATAGGGATGTCTTTGCCTGGACATATAAGGATTTGAAAGGAGTAGATCCTTCTATATGTGCCCATAGAATCCCTATGACATCTGAAGCTAAACCTTCCAAACAAAGACCATACACATATAACGATGTATACTCAGCAAAAATTAAGGAGGAAATAGATAAGTTGTTAGACGCTGGGTTCATTTATGAGATCAAACACACGGAATGGGTGTCACCTTTGGTGGTCGTACCAAAAAAGAATGGTAAGCTAAGGGTATGCATTAATTTGAAAAAGGTAAATGCTGCCACCATAAGAGATAGTTACCCATTACCCATCACTGATCATCTTTTGGAAAGAGTGGCAAGAAAGGAAGTTTATAGTTTCTTGGATGGCTTTTCAAGGTATAATCAGGTAGCGATTGCTCCTGAGGACCAACATAAAACAGCCTTTGCAACTGAATGGGGAGTATACGCCTTTAGGGTTATGCCTTTTGGTCTAACCAATGCCCCAGCCACATTCCAAAGATTGATGTGCCATGTATTCAAGGAGTTCTTGAGAAAGATTACGGAGGTATACATGGATGATTTATGCACTTATTCAGCTATACGATCAGAACATATCCCTGAAATAGGAAAGATCTTTGCCAAATGTCGACAATATAGAGTATGCCTCAATCCAAAAAAGTGCATCTTCATGGTTCGACAAGGAAAGATATTAGGACATATTGTCTCTAAGAATGGAATCTCAACAGATGAAGACAAAATCAAAGTGATTCTGGATTTACCGAGACCAAAGACTGCGAAAGAAGTACAAGCATTTATGGGACATTGCGGATACTACGGAAGATTTATACACATGTATGCCATAATTGCTAGACCTCTTTATGCATTATTGTCTCAATTTAATTGGACAGAAGAATGTGAAAAGGCCTTTAACGAATTAAAGAGTCGATTGAGTTCAGCACCAATCCTTCGAGTACCAATACCCACATTAGAGCAGACCATTTATCAAGAATGACACATGGAGAACCACCCACGGGAGTACCTGATGATCTGCTAGACACTTACCTTTTTAACCTCGAAGTATGTCCCCAATGGGTAGAAAAGTTGATCCCTATACTCACATATGGACCTAAACATGGGATCACAGCGAATCGAAACCAAGACCTATGGAAGACTAAAAACCTTCATATCATTGCTGGAAGCCTATATCACTAAGACTCAAGTGGATTACTCATGAGATGTGTAGAAGAGTAGGAACAAGAAATGTGGCTTCAAAAAGCACATGTAAATCAATGGAAAACTCATTTAAATGCGAACGGAACATGGCAAACATTGAAGAGATTAGGCATATATTGGCCAACCATGCAGAGGGATACATATAACTATGTATCAGCTTGCCAAAATTGTCAAGAATGAAATCCAGAAGAGAAATCTACTTTATGCTACTCCACAGTGGCACCAAGATGGAGCATGCCTCTGGTAAAGTTCTTGAAGACCCAAGAATACCCAGAAGGAGCCACTCTAGCAAGGAAACGTGCACTCACAGAATAAAGCAAGGACTATGCTCTCATAGGAAAACAACTCTTTAAGCGAGGAAGAGACAATCATTTACGAATGTGTATTCATGAAGACGAGTATCTTGCTGTCTTAGAGAAGGCACATACAGGAGCTGCAGGAGGACATTTCTCTGCAGATAAAACTGCAAAAATGATTCTCTTTGCAGGGATGTGGTGGCCAACTCTACATCAGGATGTAGCCACATACGTTCAATGTTGTGATACTTGTCAACGAACGAAATATCCAATTAGAAGAGATGAAATGCCACTGAAACCCATGATAAGTGCTAGAGCCTTTACTAAATGGGGAATAGACTTCATAGGACCTATTAGCCCACCAACTAAAGGATCCCATGCTGAGTACATAATCGTAGCCACAGACTATTTGACCAAGTGGGTTGAAGCCAAAGCAACCAAGAAAAACGATGCAAGGACTACGGCCAAGTTTCTCTTTGAGAATGTATTCACTAGATTTGGATTGCCTATAGAAATTGTGAGTGATAGAGGCACGCACTTTGTAAATGAAGTGATAGAAGCACTACTGAATGAATTCTTAGTAATTCATAAGAAATCAGCCCCATATCACCCACAAGCCAATGGACAGGCCGAAAGTTCAAACAAAATCTTGTGCACAGTTCTCACGAAAATTGTGAACAATGGTAGATTGGATTGGGATAAACAATTACATCATGCTTTATGGGCATTCCGAGTAGCTTACAAGACCGCCATAGGAACTACCCCATTTAACTTGGTATACGGACAGAATGCTATTTTGCCAATTGATTTCTTAATACCCACTCTCAGAGTAGCAACAACTTATGAGTGGACTAGACATGAACTATCAGCTCAATTGGAGCAAATAGAAAAGTTACATGAAACTAGATTACAAGCGGTAGCAGGAATTTACGCTGCGAAAAGGCGACAGAAAGCCTATTTTGATGCTCATATTAAAGATAAAAACTTGAAGGAAGGAGATTTAGTTTTGGTATATACTCTGAAACAACATGCTAAGAAACTGCAAAAAAGGGGATATGGCCCATTGATCATCAATCGCATATCCACCAGCGGAGCCATCAGTTTAGCAACCCTAGATGGAGACGTATTGCCAAACTATATAAGTGGATGTCGAGTGAAAAAATATTTAGAGCCATTGACTGAAGAGATAATGTCACGATTAATAATGGGTAAAAATAGGCGCATAGAGGAAGAAAAAATACGAGAAGAAGCTAGGCAAGAAGCACTAGAACAAATCAGGAAAAGAAAAGAGTGGATGAGAGAGAGAGATGAGAGATATCGACTAGGAGAGGAACTCGTCCCAATGGCTAATTTTAGAGCCACTGAAAACCTAGGTCAGCAAATGACGCAACCTTATTTGAATTTGGGTGTTGGAACAAAAGAGTACCACTTGGTGGATGCTCTCATTGACATAGGAGCCGCTATAAGCTGTATCACATTCTCGTTGATCCAAAAACTCAAGGAAGAATTACGGCCCTCTAAGGCACAACTCATTGGACTAGAAGGGAAAATTACTCAATGTATAGGTGAGATTACCTTACCTATACATCTCGGAAACAACACAATGGAACAAAAATTCTTAGTGTGTCAAGATCAGGACTTATTGGAAGAACTCGTGCTAGGTCAAGATTGGATATATGAATATGAAGTGACTATTCAATTGGCCTTGGGATACGTCTCGACCAAGATAGGACATCGTGAAGTGTTCAGCATGCTAGATGAACGACCAATCAAAGCCAAAAGTATAGAACCAAGAACTCACTTAAATGAACACAATGTTGAATGTATGTTCACTCACACTGTGGAAACCCCTTCATCGAATACTTCATGTGAGGACACAACGAGTCTCGATTGCACACAATCTTCTAATCCAGTAAATCACATGATTAGTGTTCTAGCCAAAAATAGCCTCAGTGAAGAACCAAGTACCAGAGAGACAAGTCAGCAAGACCACTACGAATCTCCACATATAAGGATATACCCCGTTCCTTACACTAGATAGGCTTGGATCAGAAAAGATCAAGTGATAGCATATCTTCAACAAAAGAACTACTCACAACATCAGAAGGAACGACAGAATAAAAATACAAGTCATGTTGGACGCCCAGAAACACCAAAGGTTACTAAAGTATGGATACCGAAGAAAGTGATAGCCACTTAGCTGGCCCAAATGCAAATATGGATTCCCAAGTCTTGTGCCCAGTAACAATCATCAAGAAGGACAAGTCAAGACATACGGAGAATCAATATGATCTAAAAGCAAAACAACCAAAGATGAACAACTACAAGACAGAACACGAGTCTACATACGCATTAAAAATCATTCCAAGATTCAAAAAGCAGACAAAGCAAAAGTACCACATGAGAAGCACCACATTCACCAGGAATGTTCGGAATACAATCTGTCCCAACAGAGTAAAGCAGATTTGGATGCCGAAAGGTAAGACAAGCTGTATGCATCAACCAAATAATTCGAGTTGCACACATTTGGAGTTGCCAGAACCCAAAGTATGCATGATAGGGCCACATTACAAGGCCAAGCATTCGGCACATTTTTCTTCTATTTCAAGATAGTGAAGCACATTTCCCTCTTGGGAAATAGGAGAGCACTTGTACATAATCTATGAAAATCACTCAAGATTCAATAACCGCATTCGCTATGAACTAACGTTTCTGTTTTTCTTTCAGACAAAAACAGAAAAATATATATAAGTATGAAAAATTCCAGGTATTACCTTTCTCACACCCACGGGGAAGGGACGACACAATTCACGCGGAGCGTTGCCAATCTAATGAAGGATGATTCTTGATACCCTCTTGCCACTAATTACTGCTCTATATTGAGTGCAGATGGCATCTTCTAATTCCGAGGCTACGCAAGAGGAAGAGATCCAACTTCTTCCCTTGGAATCAATAACGAAGGCAAGAGGTCATTGGTTTCTTGATGATCAACCAGTGTCTGGACTCATTTTCATGGCGACCATCAAGATCATGGATAGGGATCACTACTTTCCTATCATGTCACAAGATTTCAAAACTATCATACAAGGATTACCGCGCATGACAGATGTCTGGACACAAGCAAGAATTGATGCATTCCTAAGACTGCCAATCTATCTGCCAGATTTCTAGAGATGTACACAAGTGATGAATACACTACAGTCCGCATCGAATAAGGCATCAGTCCCGGAAGCAAGAGTACTTGACAAAGTTGGTACCTGGAAGACAATTAGACTCACTCATGAAGTAATCAACAGAGCTTTTGGATGGAACCAAGATGGACTCAGCAATGTCAAGGATGAGTGTCATGATTCGAAAAAGAGAACATTTTTGGAAATCAACAAAACGGATATTGAAGACTGTTCGTTTAGTTCACCAACATTTCTGTTTCCCTAGTATGCATAGATACACAACACCTCAAAAGATCGTTGTACAATTACTCTCACATGCTATGAGACAGGTGGGAAATCAAGTAAACATGACTCCATATATTCAAGACCGCCTATTTGAAGCAAAGAAAAAGTGGGGTCATAAAAAGTTCTTGAATGGAAGTTCAACATTGACATTACTCATTTATGAGGTTCTTGAAATGAAAGACTGCTTAAGCTTGATGCCGACCTCAACAGAGCTTGCAAAATATGCAAAGTCTGCAACAGTTCCAAAGAAAAAGAAAACAGTCGTCTCTGTTGAAGAAGTAGGAACCAGTTCAAATAAACCCATGAGAGGGACTAAACGCATAAGAGAGGAAGAAGCTCAAGAGACACCACAATCAAAGAGAACACATATCTTGCCAAAGATTCTTGTGACACAACAACCAATTACAAAAAGAGACCTCTCTGCAGCCTTGGAAGAAACGCATCAGTACATGCGGGGGCAAGTAAATTTAAATGTTCAAGGTCATCATTATAGATAGGCAAGCCAGGAAAAGAAACAAAAAGATGAAGAACAGACCCCAGAACACGCTGCCAGGTATAAAGCTCTGGGATTAGATGATTCGAGTTCTAATGAGGAATCCATCCCAGAGAAAGACACATTAGACACTGACATAAGAGCAGAAATGAACAATGAAGAATGGACAGAGATCCATCAAGTCGTAGTTACACCGGACAACCAACAGGCACAGCATAAGAGCATAGAAGAATCCACTGAACCAATGCACGTTATTCAACTGAATGATACGTCCAAGATCAGCATCAAGGAAGCTCCAATCACAACTCAAGATGCAGTGCCACTTGTAAAAGAAGAACTACAAACATGCATGGATCAACAATAAATGTACCTCAAAATAAGGAACAGATTGTGATTGAAGTACGTGACGATACGCCACAAGGCAAGATTGACCACAAGGAGGCTGAGCCACGGATACAACTCCATATTCGGCAGCCCCATGACACTACACTACATGTAGCAAAAGGAAAGATGTTATCACAGGTGAAGAACCTAGCATCCCTACCACCTGGTTAAATGTTGATGTTACTCAACTAAAACCTGTGGTCAAGCAAATGATACAAACGGCCATGGACACGCAACAACAAATGATGGAAACAGATGCAGATTACGACAAGGCCATGCGGGAAAAGAATCAGTTTCAAGTCATGAGTGAGCAATTGTCCGCACAACTCATTCAGGCCCAACAAGATATTTCAGTCAAGGAAACAGAGATAATTGTAGTTAAAGAACAATGCAATACCTTGATGAAATAGCATCATCAGCTCCAGACACAACTTACGGAATTACAAAGAGAGCATGAAGCTAGTGAAGCAGACAAGGAGAGAATGAAAGCTAGAAGCAATCTGCTTGAGACACAACTTAAGGTATATATGGAGGAGAATAATAACTTACGAAGCAGAAACAAATAACTGATGAAGGCATTACTGTATGACCAACCTATAGAAAAACCAGAAACATCAGTCACTGACCAGAAAGAATTGAAAGATCAGATTGAGAAATATGCAGATCTGCTAAAACAAGAGCAAGCACGAACAGAGGAATGGGAAAACAGGTACATCAATGAAACAAATGAACTTAAAACGCAACTACAAAATGTGAATTCCAAACTTGTAAAGAGTTACAACGAAAATGTAGACCAAGTAGCAAAAATTGGTAATGAACTGCTTGCGGCCAGAGAGGCACTCAGGGCAGCTATGCAAGAAATTAAAGAAAAGACTGCACGCCTTGCACAATTAGAAACTAAAGCAGAAGAGAAAGTACCAATCGGGACACCAGTAGAGCCAATACAAGAGAGTCCTACTGACGAGATAGAGGTATGTTGTTGCAGAGCCAAAGGGCGCACAAAGCAGAGAAAAAGACGGGCCCCAAAATTTTTCCGATTTGGACCACATATTTTTTTGTAACATATTCATTTTTGTAATATATTTCCCTTGTAAAGGCACTAGAGGAGTCCTCTAGATGCATTCCCATAGAAGAATAGAAGCTTACCCATGTAAAATAGTAGGAAATTAGCTCTTAGGGAATAAAGTGCCGGTCACTTGTGTGAAAGGACCATTTTTAGGGCACTAGTATATAAGTCAAATGTGACTCTTTGTAAAAGACTTTTTGCCATTGTGAGAATAGAGAGCACAGAAATTCGAATTTGTGTCTTCTTCCCTCTTCATCTTCTTCTTCGCGAGCTTGTATGCATGTGTATTGCTTGGAAAGAGTGCTTGTGAGTGTGATCTATCCTTGAGAGTGTTTCTTTGCTGTAGGAAAGGTGTGTGCGAGGTGTAGGAAGTGCTGAAGTGTAGGAAAGTATTCCTGCGACTCAGTATTTCTGTCATAACTTGAAGTAGGAGTGTCGGAATTGCGTGAAACCACTGCCATTGGATGCGTCTTCTCGAGAGCTTCGAAACGCATATGCTATTCGCTATGTTTGGAGCTCGGAGCTAGGAGAAAAGTCCAAAATACTGACGGCTGCTGCACCAAGTATCGTTTCGTCTTGACCTACAGTCGAAGCTTGTTAGGATAAGTGTTTTCCTCATTTTCACTTTTGAGTAATACTTTGGCATTGACCATTACGCATTTGCATGTCTTCATACACTCGGCTAGGTTAGTATACTCTTCGGATTGATAAATTAAAAGCGTGTATCCCCACTATATGCACTTGTGAGGGGATTGAGGTGTAGTCTCTTTCTCCGCAAGTCCCTAAGTTGAAGCTTAGGTCAACACACTTTTTGGCGCCGTTGCCGGGGAATGACGAATCAAACCGAGGCATTCGTGTGATGGTAAGTAGCTTTTTTGCTTTGAAGAACGTGGAGGAGCGGAAATCTTCTCTTCTTTGGTAAGTCAATTTCAGCCGCACTTGCTACTTCTCATTCTTGGAGTGTGTGTAGTGAGTTGTTAGATTAGGGAAGTGAGTAGAAGAAGTAGAATAGGAGTGAGTGGAGAGTAGAGTAGGCTTAGGTTTGTTCAAGAATTTTCATTTTTCTGTAAGCTAGTAATTCCCAAGTATAAAAGCCAAAAATTTTTCATTATTCAAGTTACTTGTTGAACAAGTATCGTGGAGAGCTGTGTCGAGTGTCGTGTGAGCCCAGCGATCGTTTCGAGGAAAGCAAGCAATAGGGGAGATTACTGAGCAAAGGAGTTGGACCAAGAGATCATGGGAGCTTCCAAGGTAAACTAAACCACCTCCTTGCTCAAAAATTTCAGCATTTCAACCTAGGAAAAGGAAAAAAACGACCTGCACTGAGTGTCGTTTGGGACTTCAGGGGGTTAAAGGTCTTTTGTTGATTGCTACTGTGGGTAGGGGTAAGAGAGAGAACCTAGGAGAGAAAGGGGGAAACATCCAAACCTCAAAAAACAACACAAAAATTTGAAAAAGGGTCAAGTATCGCTTTGCTCCTGCGGTCGAGTATCGTTTTACTCCTGCGGTTGAGTATCGCGATATTTCCCAGCGGTCGTAGATCGTTTGAGACAGAGGTCGTAGATCGTTTTGTTAGAGATCGTCTCGTTAGAGATCGTTTCAGGCAGCGGTCGTAGATCGTTTCGCTAGAGATCGTTTGGATCAGAGGTCGTCGATCGCGTATCGTTTGCCAAGTATCGTTGTCCCAAGATCGCGATACTTGTCAAAGGTCGGTATCGTTTCAGTTAGGTATCGTCGATCGTTTCGAGTGAAGGTCGTAGATCGTTTCGGCCCAAGTATCGCCGATCGTTTCTACTAGAGATCGTCGGTCGTGTATCGCTATCTGCCAGAGATCGTTCTGTTAGAGATCGTTTAGTCAAAGATCGTTTTCCAGCGATCGTTTTGATTGAGTATCGTTTGGATCCAAGTGTCGATTTCCAGCGATCGTTTTGATCAAGTATCGTTGGTCAGCGGTCGTTTTGGGTCAGAGGTCGTAGATCGTTTTGTTGAGAGGTCGTGTATCGTTCCCAGCCAGAGATCGTTAGGAGAAAGGTCGTTAGTCAGCGATCGTTTCTTCCAAGTATCGTTTGTCAGCGATCGTTACACCCAAGTATCGTTTGTCAGCGATCGTTTTCTCAGAGGTCGTGAGAGTCAAGTATCGTGACTTGAAATTTTCTTTCAGTCACATTCCAGCCCAAGTCTTCCTAGACTTCTAAACCATAACTTAGAACTCTAGAGACTAAAGGTGGACAAGATTTGATTAGAGCTCTTAAGTGAATGAACTTGAGATCAGGAAGAACCCTAGGAAGCCGAAGAAGTGTAATTTCTTCCGTAGGGAGTGTTGCCGAACCAGGTAACCGTTCACACTATTATGAGACCTCCAGTGAGTCAGAAGGAGAAATCCCCATGGCTTCCGAGGATATGCAAAACACTGTGCCCATGATTGGCCAGATGTCCATCATTGAGGGCGAATACAGAACTTCCTTAGAATATGTGAGCACTAACCACCATGAGATCCCTATCTATTTAGATGGTCTAAACAGATCAGTGGCCAGATTGAGGAAGGCTTCAGAGGCCTACATAGTGCCAAGACCAGCAGTTAAGTACATAGGAGGACTGTACATGGATAAACAAGACATTCAATACATGGTCACCGAACACCCGGAAATCATTAATGAGCGTGGTGAGGAAAATGACACTTCAAGTTTAAATGGACATGGAACTGAGGAACAAGTAACAACTCCTAGAGGTAAATCGACAATTACTAAACTTTGGAGAGGAGACTTAGTTCCCCAAGATGACACTCTAATAGATGTATATTTGATCAATGGGATGGAGCACCTGCTCAGAGCCCATTCCTCTATTTGGGAAGCTGCTCCTAATCCAGTTACCATCTATGAATTACAAGATCCTGAATTCCCCACCATCATCACATATTTGGACAAAAACCACAGAAGGTATTGGTCAGTCACTGAATTGGAAAGAGCTGAGCTGAAATATCAGAACATTCCAGTGTTCCCCCCAAGGGACCAGGCAACCACTTCACGGAACCCACATGGAACTTCCCGAAATGATTCAAGTCAACATTCGGGACAAACACAACAAACTCAACAAACCCAGATCCCTATCAGACCTCATGTACAATTTGCAATACCTGCCACTAATCCTAATTACCGGCCATAACCAGCTATGGACCCAAGACAAGGAGTTCGTGCTCCAGTCAGACCACAGGTAGTACGAGGACCAGGCATACCAATAGGAAGACCAAATTACCCTGTAATGCCGAGGCAACCTGAGGCAGGTAGGAGATTAAGACCGATCCAAGTGGCCAAGTGCATGAGAAATCATTATGATGGCTCGAGCGAACCCTATAATCACATAGCAGAATTTAAACAAGTAGTCAGAGCCGAGCAGGTAGATGACTTCATGATTCAATATGAGTCCTTTGGCCTTACCTTGTCAGACACAGCCCTGGCCTGGTTTCAGCCATTGGACCCCAATACCTTTCAGAACATGGATCAAGTGTATCAAGAAATGATTGAAGAATTTACCAAGTCTGGAATCAAGAACAATTCTTCGTCATTAATCCACAGCTTCAAACAAATTCCAACTGAGTCAGTCAGATTGGCTGCCAGGAGATTCAAGCAGTACGTGGATAGATGCCCTGTTGAGGAGAGACCCACTCAAAACAAGATGGTATCATTGTTCTTAGAAGGACTATTAAACGGAACCTTGAGGTCGTTAGTGTACGTGAAGAGAGTTCAAACTCTGCAAGAGTGTATGAAGGAATGTATAGACCTGGAGGATAACCTTGCAGGAGACTTGAAAATACCCCAAGGAAGTGTGAAAAGTGAAGAGTCATCAAATAGCACATCAAACCCTAAAAACAACATAGAGGAAATCGTCGACTTGCTAGCAAAAAAACTGAATATGCAAGGACAAAGGAATTATCCCACCAATCCTATGAGAATGCCTATGCTTAGAAGATGTATGCAGTGCGGAGGAGATCATCCTTCTCACTTGTGTACTAGGGGAGTAGTCCCACCACCTGCCTATGCTCCTCAGAGACCCTCTGTCCCAGGACCACTGTAGTATTGCAGCATAGAGCAGAGATACACAAATCATAGCACGGAGAACTGCCCTTACAATAGGCAAACCAGACCCACCCAGCCTTATGTGAGACCATATGGATATCCGCAGAACCAGCAGGGAGGAGAAGCCTTCAGATATCCCTCATATCAGCCACAGGCACCAATAGCACGACCATACACATACCAAGGATATACACAGCCTCAGCCAGTGCTAGGACAACAACCGCCCCACCCTCAGAACGTTGTCCTAGTTAAGATAGCGCAGCCAGAGGAAAACTTAGAAAGGGCCATAGTGCCAGCAACACCGTTGACTAGTAGTGAACCATATGACTCATTTTACGAACCTAGTCAAGGAACATACCCAGGTTATGAGAGCTCAACAATGGAATATGGGCAACAATACGACCCATATGCTTATGGCATGGAGACACCAGAGAATGCATACAACTACGAGCAAGATTATGTATCATTAATGTATACAGCTCCTAGAGCAACCATGCCACCTCGACCAATGAATAGACCGCCTGTACCTAGAGGACCATGCTACAGGTGTGGAGGTGACCACTATATTAGAGAATGTACATTGCCAAACCCACCACCACCACAACGAGTTTGGGAAGGTTACTGTAGCGATTGTGGAAAGGAACATCTTTTCAGAGATTGTCCCAAGAACCCAAACAAAGTCACATCTAACGTACAGATTAACGTGATCGAGGTAATTGAATCGTCAGGGAGTGATAAAGAGTACACTATACCTTTAAAAGCCATAACAAGAGCAAGGGCTAGAGAAGACCCTGATAAAACCGCAGAAAATAATCAAAGTGACAAAGAGGGAAATACACCCATCCCTCACAGAGTAGAAGACTCAGAAGAACCAGAAAAAAGTATCACCAGCAAACGATCCCAAAGATGGAAGCAAAGGAGAGACAGGATAAAAGAAAAGAAATTGTTGCAAAAGAAGGAAAATGAAAAGAGTAAACACAATTCAACAGAAGAAGCACGAGTGGAAGAAGAAAATAAAATGGAGGAAGAAAAGAAGGAGGTAGGATCGGTATTAGCAGATCCAATGCCTGAAGATTAGCTATGTGGATTCAGGCATACAAAGCGAGAATAAAAGCAGGACCTACCATAGAACAACATGAGAGAGAATATCCGAGAGGCGACTTAGAGAAAGAAAGATTGGAAATCTGCAAAAAATTGATAGAAGTTGCCCAACAAACGTTAGAAAAACCCGCATCACCTTTACCAAACAATCGAATTGGCGAAGAAAAATTCCAAGAGTGTCTAAACAATCAGGAAAAGCCTAATGTAAATAGACCTCGGGATGATGAAATTGGTATTGAGAGAAAGGAAGGATCCATAGTCCCTGAAACAGAAGGAGACTGGACTAAGGATTTATGGGCGAGAGTTCAAGAGGACAAGTGGAAAAAAGTAGAGGGAATGGAACCGCCTTTTGAAGAGTTGAAAGCAGAAAACGAAATGGAAGGTTCAATACCTGAATGTAATTCAGAAGGGATTTTTCCGATGGATGCAAGTGACAAAGAAGTGGAAGACGATGTAAAGGAACTACCTAATTACACAGGGGAATACGAGCACAACTCAGAATTGTATCGCATTCCATCAATACAGAGACGAAAAACGAATCCATCAGTTCAAACATCGGAGATCATACAACGCCTTAGAGAGGTGAAAATCCCATGCACCTTAACATTCGAAGAACTGTTGAAGGTAAAACCACATCTAAAAGAAAAATTGATCAATCAGTGGGAAGTCAAGGAAGAAAAAAAGGAGGTAGATGACGAAGTGAAAACAATGAGAATTCCAGTGGATAAAGTAGGAGACTTTAGTGAAGGAGATGAAGGAAATACCTGTCTTCCAATCACCTATAGGGGTTACACAACCAAAGCCATATTAGATTCAGGAGCTGGTGTTGGCATTGCTACCAAAGAAATTTGGGAGAAATGGGGGAAACCAGCATTGAGACCAACACGTATGAAAATTCAGATGGCCGATGGACATACGGAAAGACCCTTAGGATTGTTGGAACGAGTAGTTTTCACCACGTGCGGAGTGGAATTCGAACATACTTTAGCAATATGTCACTTTGAAAGGCCGAGCAACTATGAGATGATCTTGGGAAGGCCATTCATGAGACAGCTAAAGGTTGTACAAGACTGGGGAAAAGATGCAGTGTACCTACAACACGCAGGAGTCACCACTAGGATCAACCTACATACGTACACATATCAAGATGTCCCACCTCTGCAATGGAATCAAATCCATAAAGAGGAAGACGATCAATCGATTCATAGTGCAGGTTCTAGTGACCAATCCTGGATGAACGAGGATACTCATCTATGGATATGCCAAGCTGCAAAAAAGGAAGAAGAGAGAAGAAAAAGTTGGCAGCAGAAACAAGGTGTAGTGAGATCGGTGCAAGATCCAGCGTATATGCCACAAGTATTTCCAGACGAAGAATTCGAACCTCATGGTTGGATGGAAATCTTAGCCACCCTCGATGTTTGTGTAAACGAAGAAGTGGTAACTATGAACGAATGTATTGACGAGGAGGGTTATGACATTAGCCTGTATATGGTAGTCCTTCAGGAGGCAGAAGAAGGAGAAGTATTTGAGAAAGACTGGAAGGAGGACTACGAGAGCATTGAAATGGAATCAGAACCCCTGGATCTAGGAATTAGTACCACAAACATGGATATCATGGCCAATGAACAACATGAGGATCTCACACAAAAGAGAGAATTAGAAGTTGAAAGGGAGTTAGAGGATGAAGATAATAAGCTTCAAGACCAATTCGAGGTACCAGCTCATTTCAAAAAATATGAAATAGAAGAGAGGAAGATTGCTATTCAAATGCCTAAAAGAGAGGCACAACCGGGAATAGCATATGATAATAAAGAGCAAACCAAGAAAATAGTTGTGACCATGGAAGGAGGAGAGGAACGATGTACTTTCATAGGACAGGATGTCTCAGCGGAAGAAGAGCAAGACTTAATTCAACTCATAAGAGAATACCGGGATGTCTTTGCTTGGACTTATAAGGATTTAAAAGGAGTAGATCCATCTATATATGCACATAGAATCCCCATGACGTCCGAAGCCAAACCTTCCAAACAGAGACCTTATACTTATAATGAGGTGTATTCAGCCAAGATAAAAGAAGAAATAGATAAGTTATTGGATGCCGGATTCATATACGAGATAGAACACACAGAGTGGGTATCACCATTGGTAGTAGTGCCCAAGAAAAACGGAAAATTGAGAGTGTGCATAAATCTGAAGAAGGTGAATGCAGCCACTATACGTGATAGCTACCCATTACCGATTACGGATCATCTGTTGGAGAGGGTAGCAGGCAAAGAGGTCTACAGCTTGCTAGATGGTTTCTCCGGATACAATCAGGTGGCTATTGCGACTGAGGACCAACACAAGACAGCTTTTGCCACGGAATGGGGTGTGTATGCATTCAGAGTGATGCCCTTTGGACTCACTAATGCACCGGCCACCTTCCAACGATTAATGTGTCACGTGTTCAAGGAATTTTTGAAAAAAAGCATGGAAGTGTATGTAGATGATCTTTGCACGTATTCCAATCAAAGACCTGACCACATACCTGAATTAAGGAAGATATTCAACAAATGTAGACAGTATAGAGTCTGCCTAAACCCAGAAAAATGCGTCTTCATGGTAAGACAAGGAAAAATACTAGGACACATAGTCTCAAGAAATGGGATATCTACGGATGAAGATAAGATCAAAGTCATATTGGACTTACCAAGACCCAAAACTGTGAAGGAAGTACAAGCCTTTATGGGACATTGTGGATATTACCGTAGGTTTATTCACATGTATGCCATAATAGCCAAGCCCTTATACGGTCTATTAACTCAGTTCACATGGACAGACGAGTGTGAGAAGGCCTTCAACGAGCTTAAAAAGAGGCTGAGTACAGCCCCAATACTAAAATCACCCAACTGGAATAAGCCTTTTCATATTCATGTTGATGCTTCGAACTACGCAATTGGATGTATCCTAGCTCAACCGGCTGACGAAGGAAAACTTGATCATCCAATCGCTTATGCGAGTCGACAATTAAACCAAGCCGAAAGAAATTACACGACTACAGAAAGAGAGGGCTTAGGAATGGTTTATGCAGTCAAGAAGTTTAGACATTACCTCTTAGCCAACAAATTCAAATTCTTCATAGACCATCAAGCTTTGTTGTATTTAGTCAATAAACCTTGTAGCACGGGAAGGTTGGTACGATGGTTCTTGTTACTAATGGAGTTTGACTTTGAGGTAATAGTCAAAAAAGGGAACACACATGTGAGAGCAGATCACCTTTCTAGGTTAAAACACGGGGAGCCACCTAGCGGAGTTCCTGATGATTTGCCAGACACCTATCTTTTTAACCTGGAAGTATGTCCTCAGTGGGCCGAAAAGTTGATCCCAATACTTACACATGGACCTAAAGATGGGGTCACGCCAAACCGAAAGCAAGATCTGTGGAAGACTAAAAACCTTCACATTATTGCTGGAAGTTTATACCACCAGGAGTCAAACGGACTACTGATGAGATGCGTGGAAGAAGATGAACAAAACATGTGGCTTCAGAAAGCACACATAAATCAATGGAACACTCACTTGAACGCAAATGGAACATGGCAAACACTCAAGAGATTTGGCATATATTGGCCAACCATGCAACGAGATGCACATCATTATGTGTCAACCTGTCAGACCTGTCAAGAACAAATTCCAGATGAGAACTCTACGTTATGCTATTCTACAATAGCACCAAGGTGGAGCATGCCTTTAGTAAAGTTCTTGAAAACTCGAGAGTACCCTGATGGAGCTACCCTAGCAAGAAAACGTGCTCTTGAAGAACAGAGCAAAGATTACGTCATCCTAGGAAAACAACTCTTTAAACACGGAAAGGATAACCAGCTAAGACTGTGCATTCATGAAAATGAATATCTCTCTGTATTAGAAATGGCACATGCAGGAGCTGCAGGAGGACACTTCTCAGCAGACAGAACGGTCAAGATGATTCTCTTTGCAGGCCTGTGGTGGCCAACTCTACATATGGATGCGGAGACATATGTAAGAAGCTGCGAAACATGCCAGAGAGCAAAATATCCCATTAGAAGAGATGACATGCCTTTAAGACCCATGGTTTGTGCGAGAGCCTTCACCAAATGGGGTATTGATTTCATAGGACCTATCAATCCACCTGCGAAAGGATCACATGCAGAGTACATCATAGTAGCCACCGACTACTTGACTAAGTGGGTAGAAGCAAAAGCCACTAGAAAGAATGATGCTCAAACCACAGCAAAATTTCTCTTTGAGCACATATTCACACGCTTTGGACTACCGATCGAGATAGTGAGTGATCGAGGAACTCATTTCTTAAACGAAGTCATTGAATCGTTAATGAATGAATTCTTAGTGATTCATAAAAAATCAGCCCCATACCACCCTCAAGCTAATGGACAAGCTGAAAGTTCCAACAAAGTACTTTGTATGGTATTGACAAAGATTGTCAATAATGGAAGGTCAGATTGGGACAAACAATTGCATCACGCAATTTGGGCCTTCCGTGTGGCATACAAAACGGCCATTGGAACTACACCTTTCAACCTAGTGTACGGGCAAAATGCCATTTTGCTGTCCTCTCGGCCAGAATAGGACCTCGTGAAGTATTTAGTTTGCTAGACGAACTACCACCCAAAGCTGCTATTATAGAGCCAGAAGTTCATCCTAATGAACAAAGTCATGATTGTATGTTCACTAGCAATATAGGAACCCCATTGTCAAATACTTCATGTGAAAATACTGTGAGTCCTGTGTGCACTCCATCCTTGAGTTTAGAGAGTCACAAGAGTGCACAAGCACACGAAACCAAGCACAGAGAACCACAAAGCACAAGAGAGACTATTCCTCTGCAAGAAGTGAAGTCTACACCCGTGAAAGTGTACCCCATTCCACACTCTACACTAGCTTGGATAAGAAAGGATCAAAAGAAGGCATATCTCCAGCAACAGAAACGTCTTCGACAGCAGCATGAGCACTTGTATAAGAAGACAAAGAATTTCGGACACTTTCAGCAACCACGACTCAAGAGCATATGGATCCCAAAGAAGCTGATAACTGCACAACCTGATCGAACCAAAATTTGGATCCCAAAGTCACGTACCCAAAGGACGACCATCCCAAACAAGGAACATCCTCAGAAGAGCTATCATAATCACATTGGTCAACAGACACATCAGACGAGGGAAAGGACATATTGGAGGAAGAAGGAATCTACAGATGCAATGCAAACCAACCTGAGATTCTCAAAAAAGAATCAGCAGACATACTACCGAAGACGAACCGCATTCGTCAAGAAGATGGAGAATACAGTACGTTCCACCCAAGTGAAGCAAATCTGGGTGCCGAAAGACAAGACAAGCTGCATACATCGAGCAACTACTTCCAATTGCACACATGAGGAATTGTCAAGGTTCAGAGTATGCATGATAGGGCCACATTACAAGGCCAAGCATTCGGCACGTCCTTCTTCTACTTTCGGATAGTATCGCACATTTTCCCTTTGGAAATAGGAGAGCACTTGTACATACTTAAAAAATAACTCCAAAAAATTTACTAATCGCTTCGGCTTTGTACTAACTTTTATGTTTTCTTTTCAGCAGAAAATATAAAAATGCATGAAAAACTCAGGTATTACCTTTCTCACACCCACGGGAAAGGGACGACACCATGCACTCGGAACTTCATCGAATTATTAATCAACATATGGAGGAGGATTTCTGAAAAAAAACATGTGGATACTAATACATCCTCTATATTGAGTGCAGATGACATCTTCTGACTCAGAAGCTACACAGCAGGAAGAGGAACTACTTCTTCCATTGGGGTCAATAACCAAGGTCAGAGGACATTGGTTTCGAGATGACCAACCTATCTCGGAACTTCTATTCATGGCAACCATCAAGATTATGGACAGGGACCACTACTTCCCTATTATGTCACAAGATTTCAAGACCATAATACAAGGGTTACCACATATCGAGGAAGTATGGACTCAAGTTGGCATTGAAGCATTTTTGAAGATACCTATATGCGTACCAGACTTCCAAAGATGTACGCAAGTGATGAATACCATGCAGCCGGCTGCTACAAAGATTTCGGTTCCAGAAGCAAAGGTTTTGGACAAGGTAGGTGCATGGAAGACAGTTCAATTCACTCATGAATTGATCAATAAGGCCTTTGGATGGAATCAAGAAGGCATTACCAATGTCAAGGAAGAATGCCATGACCCCAAGAAAAGATCCTTCCTGGAGATTAACAGAGTAGATATCGAAGATGCAGTACGTTTGGTACACCAACACTTTTGTTTTCCTGGCATGAACAGATACACTGCACCTCAGAAGATTGTAGTTCAGTTACTCTCCCATGCCATGAGACAGATAGGAAACAAAGTGAATCTCACAGGCTACATACAAGAGCGATTGTTTGAAGCTCAGAAGAAATGGGGGCAAAAGAAGTTCCTGAACGGTGGCTCAGCCTTGACCTTACTGATATATGAAGCCCTAGATATGAGACACTGCTTACGAGAGATGCCGACAGCAGAAGGGCTAGCAAGGTATGCAAAATCCGCTTCTGTCCCTAAGAAAAAGAAAGCAGCAGTTGTAGTGGAAGAGGCCGGAACCAGCACGCAGAAGCCCATGAGGGGTACAAAACGCTTGCGAGAAGAAGAAGCCCAAGCAGCACCTCAGTCCAAGAGAACGCATCTCTTGCCTAAGGTCACGACGGCTCAAATGCCGATTTCAAAAAGAGACTTGTCTGCTGCCCTCGAGCAAACACACCAGTACATGCAAGGGCAAGTGAATCTAAATGTCCAAGGACATCAATATAGACAGGCGAGTCAAATTCAGCAAAAAGAGAGTACCGAAAAGACTCCAAAACAACCTGGAAGATACCAAGAATTGGGCATTGATGACTCAAGTACGAATACGGAATCCACTCCTGAGAAAGACACGCTAGATACTGATATCAGGACAGAAACTTATGAAGACGAAGGACCAGAAGTCAATCAAATGGAAGTAACACCAGACAGCCAGAAGGAAAAAGAAAAGAAGGTGGATGATGCTCAGGAATAGGAGCATGTCATTCAATTGAATGACACTACCAAAGTAAGCATCAAGGAAGACACAACTACTGGGGTTACACATGTCAAAATACCTATTAAAGAGGAAGAACAAACCCCAAAGAATATGGATGCGGGAGAGGTCCCACAAAAAGGACAAACAATAATCGAGGTGCCTGATGACACACCTCAAGGACAGGATGAAAACATGAGGGCCGAGCCAAGGATTCAACTTCAAATCAGGCAGCCCCATGATACCACTTTACACATTGCTCAAGGCAAAGACGTGACTACAGGAGCAGAATCCTCAATACCGAAAACATGGCTCAATGTGGATGTAACTCAACTGAAACCGGTGGTAAAACAAATGATCCAGACAGCCATGGATACTCAGCAGCAAATGATGGACATAGATGCAGATTATGACAAAGCCATGAAAGAAAAGAACCAGTTTCAAGTTATGAGTGAACAATTGTCTGCACAACTGATTCAGGTACAAAAAGAGATAGCCACCAAAAACACTGAGCTGTTAGAAACACAAACACAATACGAGTCACTAAGCACTCAGCATCACCAACTGCAAAAACAGCTCGAAGACACACAGAAATTATATGATGCTACTGCAGCAGAAAAAGACAGAATGAAGACCAGAAGCACTCTACTAGAAACACAGTTAAAGTTATATCTGGATGAGAATGATACTTTACGCACCAGAAATAAAGAGTTGATGCAATCATTGTTATATGACCAACCAATAAAACAACAGGAATCGACTGAAAGTAAAGAAAACGAATTAAGAAATCAACTCGCACAATATGAAGCTTTGCTAAAACAAGAGCGCGCGGTAAGAGAAGAAGCAGAACTTAAGCACAATCAGAAAATAAGCGAGCTCAAAAGGCAGCTGAATTCAGCACAGGCCAAACTGGTACAGAGCTACAGTGAAAACATGGATCACGTAGCCGACATAGGTAAGGAGCTCCTAGCCACCAAAGAAAAACTCGGTGAAGCCCTGCAAAAGATAAAAGAAAAAGAAGAATGCATTGAAGAGCTACAGAATCAGCAGAAAGGTAAAGAACCGATCGGGACATCAGTAGTGCCAGAAAAAGAACATCCTACTGACGAGGTAGAGGTAAGTCCTCTATCTCAACCGATCTATCATTCTCCAATGCATGAGCAGATGGCGGATATGCATGATGATCATCCAATGCCATACACTGCAGAAATAAGTCAGAAGGAACGGGCACTAGTGGTGTCCCGATTGACGGAAAGTTTTGAGAATGAAGTCATCAAGGTCATGAAGGAAGCCAAAATCAAAGGTAAAGACTTGGAGAAGATCATCAAGCCTTTCAACATTCCATATGGACTGTTGAAAGAGAAAACAAGGCAATATATAAAGAAGGGTACACACAAAAGTCCAGATCAGCAGCTTAATTTCAAGAATGACACATTCACGTACACTCAAGCAGAGTTTGAAGCTGCACAGCCAGTGTGGAGGAGAAAGTTTTTGGAGAAACATCCCACACTACGGGTGCACTGGGAAGCCGCACCTTATTTATTACAGGTAAACCCTTCGTTTTGTCCAATACCACGAAGAAGGGGTACAACAGAATTTTTGGCTTTACAACGCAGCGGCAATCTTAATAAGCAGTGGCTAAACTATCCAATGTTACCTAGCCCGCCACATAATTATTTGCCAACCGAGGATTATATGATCAAAACCATAGAATTTTGGCTACAAAACTATGCGACAGTACCAGATTTAGTAGTTAAGATGACAAATAAAATACTTAGTATGCTACTTACAGTTTTGAAGGTCTTCAAGCATGCAGCGTATACATTTCTGAACTTCATCGGCATTAATCAAGGCACAGATATACTTATTTTTGATCTGTCAGTAATGCCGAGCCGCCCCACAATAATGGCATATTATTCTAGACTCATGTTTTTGCCAAGTCCATACATGCAAATATTTGAAGAAGCATTTTTTACAGGATTTTTTGAAATAGATTCAGAGATATTTTTAAAGATGTCATCTAATCTGAATGCCAGACTTGTGGCCTACGAATTAAGCTTCTTCGCAGATCATAGACAACCGCCAAACGATGGAGTCAAAGCTGAACAATGGAAACAGATCATGATACGTGAAGCCAATCTGCTAAATGACACAGAGCAACAAGTATACAGAACATATGCCCGGCGCTTATCAAAGCCTGTCGGGGACGACAGAGTTCAGGAGGGGGGCAGTGTTGAGGGCGAGACGAGTAAGAAGAGGAAAAAGAGAAAGCAACGAAAGAAACAGCTTCACTAAAAGGCAAATTTGAAGATCAGACAAATGTAAAGATACATCTCTGCAGGAAGCCCCGCAGGGGCGCAACACCCATCTCTGCACAGAGCCCCGCAGGGGCACGCACCAGGCTACAAAGCTAAACCTCGGGGTCCAGAGGAGTGGATTTTTCAAACATCAGAGTAGGACCAAAAGTTAGAAAGGGGTAGAGGCTGAAAAGTTGAAGAGGGTGACTAAGAATAGCACATTCCTAGTCACTGGTGGCGTGCGTGGCAACCCAAGTCAACAGGCAAGACAACTACATCAGGCTCTTGAGTAGTAGAGCTTGAATCAAGAAGGCCATCGAATCTGCATGTCTGGTTAACTGCAGACAATACTGACCACAGGGCGCGTGCGCGAAGCAAAGTCTGTCAAAGGAAGCGAAGTCTGTCAAGGGACGACAGAGGCGAAGAGGGGGAGAGTGTTGCAGAGCCAAAGGGCGCACAAAGCAGAGAAAAAGACGGGCCCCAAAATTTTTCCGATTTGGACCACATATTTTTTTGTAACATATTCATTTTTGTAATATATTTCCCTTGTAAAGGCACTAGAGGAGTCCTCTAGATGCATTCCCATAGAAGAATAGAAGCTTACCCATGTAAAATAGTAGGAAATTAGCTCTTAGGGAATAAAGTGCCGGTCACTTGTGTGAAAGGACCATTTTTAGGGCACTAGTATATAAGTCAAATGTGACTCTTTGTAAAAGACTTTTTGCCATTGTGAGAATAGAGAGCACAGAAATTCGAATTTGTGTCTTCTTCCCTCTTCATCTTCTTCTTCGCGAGCTTGTATGCATGTGTATTGCTTGGAAAGAGTGCTTGTGAGTGTGATCTATCCTTGAGAGTGTTTCTTTGCTGTAGGAGAGGTGTGTGCGAGGTGTAGGAAGTGCTGAAGTGTAGGAAAGTATTCTCGCGACTCAGTATTTCTGTCATAACTTGAAGTAGGAGTGTTGGAATTGCGTGAAACCACTGCCATTGGATGCGTCTTCTCGAGAGCTTCGAAATGCATATGCTATTTGCTATGTTTGGAGCTCGGAGCTAGGAGAAAAGTCCAAAATACTGACGGCTGCTGCACCAAGTATCGTTTCGTCTTGACCTACAGTCGAAGCTTGTTAGGATAAGTGTTTTCCTCATTTTCACTTTTGAGTAATACTTTGGCATTGACCATTACGCATTTGCATGTCTTCATACACTCGGCTAGGTTAGTATACTCTTCGGATTGATAAATTAAAAGCGTGTATCCCCACTATATGCACTTGTGAGGGGATTGAGGTGTAGTCTCTTTCTCCGCAAGTCCCTAAGTTGAAGCTTAGGTCAACATATGTCCTCTATCTCCCCCGATCTATAATTCTCCAATTAAAGAGCAGATGGCGGAACCATGTGATGATCATCCAATGCCATATATTGCAGAAATAGGTCAGAAGGAATGGGCACTCTTGGTGTCCCGGTTGACAGAGAATTTCGAAAATGAAGTGATCAAAGTAATGAAAGAAGCAAAAATAAAAGGCAAAGACTTGGATACCATAATGAAGTCTTTCAACATTCCGTACGGATTATTGAAAGAGAAAACAAGGCAATACATAAAGAAGATCACACAGAGAAGTCCAGATGAACATTTGCACTTCAAAGATGACACATTCAAGTATACTCAAGAAGAATTTGAAGCTGCACAACTGGTATGGAGAAGAAATTTTTTGGAGAAAAATCCTACATTTCGGGTGCACTGGCAAGTAGCACCATACTTATTACAGGTAAACCCTTCATTTTGCCCAACATCCCATCATAGAGAAGCAAGAGAATTTTTGGACATTCAAAAGAATGGTGTGATCAATAAACAGTGGCTGAATTATCCGCTACTTCCAAGTCCACCTCATAACTATCTACCAACCGAAGATTATATGGTAAAAACCATTGAATTTTGGTTGCATTGTTACACAACAGTACCTGATTTAACAATCAAGATGACAAATAAAATACTAAGCATGATACTTACAGTATTGAAGGTGTTCAAGCACGCGGCTTATACCTTTTTGAATTTCATTGGTATTAATCAAGGAACAAATATCCTCATTTTTTATTTGTCTGTTATGCCTAGCCGACCCACAATAATGGCATATTATTCTAGACTGATGTTTTTATCGAGTACATATATGCAAACATTCGAGAGGCCTTTTTCACAGGGTTTTTTGAAATCGATTAAGAAATTTTCTTAAAGATGTCATCCAACTTGAATGCCAAATTAGTGGCATATGAGCTAAGCTTCTTCGCTGACCACAGACAACCACCCCATGATGGTGTGAAAGCAGAACAATGGAAGCAACTCATGATACGTGAAGCTAATCTACTTGATGAAACAGAGCAAAAAGTGTACATAACATACTCCCGTCGACTTCCAAAGCCTATCAGGGACGTCAGAGTTCAGGAGGGGGGCAGTGTTGAGGGAGAGTCAAGCAAAAAGAAGAAAAGAAGAAGACAAAGAAAGAAGGTTCACTAAAAAGATCATATCTGAAGATACATCTCTGCAAGAATCCCCGCAGGGGTGCAACACCCATCTCTGCACAGAGCCCCACAGGGGCACACATCAAGGAAAAGCACGTAGGTGGGAAGGAGGGACCAGGGCCAGGAAGTATCCATGAAGAAGTGCAAGAAGATATCCGGTGGTTCCATAACCACACGAAGGTGCTTCAACCTCTTGATCTTTGGAAAGTCCAGATCGAAGGTTGAAGAACTACACCTTCATACCTTCCACTGGTGGCGTGCGTGGCAAGAAGGAAAGCTCAAGAGTGACTCTCATCTCATCCACCCCTACCTCCCACATGTTCAAGCCATTGGCAACAGCCCCATGCTTTGCCACATGCTTGAAAACAAGGAGAATAGGGAGTCAAGGATCCTAGTCCATGAGGAAAATGCAAGAGAATGCAAGTACTCTACTCACACAAAGGAGAGACATGCATAGACACACACACACCACTCTCCCACACTCACAAAGACAACAATACATATAAACGTAACAAGTCTTGGAGTAAGTGAGAGATCTTCTATTGATAAAGGATTTTACATGAGAGCACGTCGACCAAAAGCTCCCCTCTTTACAAAAATGAGCTCATATTTATAGGCTAAGCTCTATTCCCCATGTGCCTCTTTGAAAAGTCAAGAAGGTGATTCTCTCTCTAACTGCCAATCTTCTAGGATATTCCAAGATCAAATATGTAACAACCCAATCTCCAAGAAGGGCATGCATGGGTTTTCTACATGGGGAATTTTCTAGAAGAGCCATAAAGTGGAAGATTCTCAAGTCTACTATACTATAGTATGAGGAAATATCAAAAAGTGATTTTTGGAGAGTGTTCACATGTGACACTCAAGTATATAGAAAGAGAGTTATTCTCATGCTCTAGGGAGGGTTCCCATGCACCATTGAGGGTGTGTGCATACCCTACAACCCAACACTCTCCCCCTCCTAGACTTTGTCGTCCTCGACAAAGCTAAGATGAGAGGATCATACACAGCTGAACTTGATCCAAGTTGAAATCTTTAGGTCTTCAAATATGCAATTCTTCAGTCTACAAAGCTTCAAGCAGCACGTCTTCAATCTTTACTTCAATCTGCAAATCTTCAATCTTCAAAGCTGAGCGACACAATCCCCTTGGGGGGCAGTTAGCCCAGCACACATTCCTGTGTGCAGTCCTTTGTAAAGCTGGGAATGCCTTGTCAGGTAGCTTCGCAGACCTGAAATTGAACATACACAACAAGTAGACTATTTTTTTAAAAAAATATAGAATATATCATGTTATTCAATTGATAGTTTCCACTTCAAGGGACATCAAGTCCTATAGGACTGCTCTTCTAGAGAGAAATCCTCATAAAAGTCTTCTTGTCCCATCTTTCATGGTACCAACTTATGGTCATTCTTTTTGTGGTGTCAACTAGGTTAGGCGTGATCTTCTTAGAATGAGAAATAACAAGTTGGACATAGACAGGCAACGAATATCATGAGTTTGGAACAAACCTGCATGAAGCATGTATTAAACATTTCAAGAGTCATGCATATGTCAACATTCAACTCCTCACCATCAAGTAATTTCTTGTCATATACTAGGGTCAATATCAAAACTCATCCTTTATATTTTAGAATCTATACCTGTGCATCCTGATTGACCTATCCTCAGTTCATGGATGCCTTGAGAAGCAAACGAGTAGACATGATTTCTTTAAGTGTGAGTAATCCCATGTAATGTGTGAGTGCACAACACAGGAAAGCATACATGTAACTGTGATAATACCTGAAGACACATGGTCATAGAAACAGAAGTAATTCCATCCTAGTGCTTCCAATCGTACAAATTTACAAGTGAACACAGAGAGCATATACAGGAAAAAAAGCAAGCAAATCCTCAACTCCTTGCTGCATTGTCATCAACAGAACATCCTAAAGATTAGACGTTACCATCATTCTTCCTTCGAACCTGCCACAAGATTATCCATAACTATCAAATCATCTATAGGAATCAGGAAGGATCAATGCTAAGTTCTATGTGTGTTGGCCTATAGTGCATTATGAATAAGCCTTAAATGAGGATTGTGAAACCAGGGAGTTACTGCCCTAGCAAAAAACAATCACTCAATCCTTGGAACAAGAGGACCTCCACACCTTCTTCAAATTTTTTGCCATGCTAAAATCCTAATTGTGTTAGCACATAAAAACATGGGCTAAACATTGCTCTTGTAGTGCTCCTGATTATTGTGCATTAATTCATAAAGACAACTCCCCTATGGCCTTGATTGTGAGGACCTTAAAACCTAACCTGAGAGTAATCACTACAGAACATGCAACAAATCCCTTCCATAAAAGATATACAAGAAGAAGAATCATAGCTTCAAGAATTTTTGGTCAAGATCGTTTTCTGTAATACAATGCCAATACTTGCAAATGACAGTACTAATGTTAAGTGTGTTGCATCCACACTTCTCCTTCATTTCCAAAAGAGCAGCCCTGGTAGGAACCAAGTGCCCTGTATGAGATAAAGTTCAGACCGGGTCATGGAAAAATCCCCCTATGATGCCATTATCTTCTTTTCCACTTAAACATAAGAAGTAAGCACATACAACCATAAGAGAACATCTAAAGGCAACAAGCAAGTTATTAACTCCCAATAGTAGTAGCTTCCTACATAGCGATCATCAGAAAACTTCAAGGACAAGTAGCCACCATCATCCTTCCTTCAAACCTGTAGTACACAAAGATTAACTACACAAATTGAACATCAAGACCACACAACATTATGATCACACTCTTCCCTTGAAAGCACTGGGCTTGCAACATAAATGCAAGAGATAGATATGGCTTAATATCAACATGAGAGAGTGTAGAGACTAGTTCATTCTGTTTTCAGAAATCATGTGGGACACCATCCACAAGGAGAACAATCACAATTATTCCAATTTTCTTCCGTCCTACAAACTTTCCATGATAGATGAACCTGCAATTCCATGAAACAGAACACACATAACAAGATCATCATGAAGAAGTACATATACAGGCCTACACTTGATCTTCCCCCTGTGTCGTCGTGATTAGCCATCAAACAGTAATCAAGCTCTATGTCAACTGGGCCTTCGAGTCTGTGGTATTTTAGTTCAAGCATGTGGAACGGAACATAAAAGTACACTTAGTAGTTTATCATTTACCAAAATACACAGGAACGATGAACGATAATGAGTAGGTGGATGTAAACCAAATATGAGTTCAAGTGACTCCAAAGCACAATCATTAAAAGAATCTTTTGCACCAAATACCTCTGTCAAGGGCATAGGCCTATCTGAGCTATCATATGAGGGTGAGACCTGCAAGTTGCTCATGCTATAACAGAAAGGAGGAGGAGGTTTCATGCATCAACTTCATAAACAGTCCTTTCGTCAAAGGGTGGCAGAACAAGTTGTTGTAGGCCTAGATTAGTCCCCAATATTGTTTCTTCGATCAGTTTCTTTGATGCAAACTTTGAGGGAGCAATAGTTAAGACCTGATAAGCTCTTTACTAGACAATAAATTTGAGAACCTTTGTATCCTTGCAAATCATTAATGAGTATATCGAGGATGCAAAGTTTGAGCACTTTAAAAGATTACAGTGCATGCATGTGTCACATGTAAGGTTCCTTGAGTGCTTTCATTTTATTCATTATCATCCTGCATATATGTTGTGTGTTCATTTGAGAAGAGGAGTGATCAACCAATTAGGAGAAGAACAGATTATCTATATTTCGCTAGTAAGTAAGTGAAAAGTTAACCTATGTTCATATGAGTTCATTCAAAAGGCCTCCCTGGACTCCATCCCTTAGAAGGGCATTCACGAGAAACTATAGTCTTACTGATCTTACATATCAGATAAACCCAAAGAAGCCCCCTACCGAGAGCAACAAATAAGTACAATTCAATATGAAAAATGTACTTATCCTACACTTATGAGCCAAGATCTAAATATCACGGATGGAATAAGAATGGCGTGGTAATCCGAATGCAGCATGCTTGACATCAAACTCCCAGAAAAGATAAAACATAAATCCTTCCCCTTTTGTGAATGGGTAATTTGGTTAGAGAGCAGACTTGATCCCAAAAACCCTTTATGTGTTTAGAGAAAAATCCCGAAATCGGACATAACTAACATGATTTGAAGGACAAGGGTTGCTCCAATGTAGGACAGGAATAGAGAAGCCACAGAAAATACCCCTCATTCAACCTTGGTCACAAGAAGACATGTGTATACTCAATCAAGAAGCCACGGATATGGATATGCGGTCATGTCGTACATATGTTATCATAATGGCACATAAATAATCGTTTTACTTTGAAAATATAACAAGCCCCAAAAGACCCTATGGCACAACCGAACACCTGTAGCAGTTGTTGGCATGAAACAAACATTGTACAATATTACTTTTCCAAGATCCAAATTTGTTGTTTTAACCCATGAGTGAGCACAGGAGATGTGAACACAATCCCTCTGTGGCAAAAAGAACCCAAAATGAATAATAGGGCATCTCATTCTATCAAACCAGAAAATACAAGAATTTAGAGCTTTTGTAGAACACAATGGAAGTGATGAAGAACCTGAAGTAGCCCTCAAAAGGTGCAACAATAGACAAGAGGCAAAGCAGATCATGCAAAGTCATTGCATTTGTAGACATGCGAGAGAACCTTTGCATATGTTTTATAAGGCACCTCCTTTTAGTGATGACCTATTTGGTTAATACATCGCCTATTTGTAGGGTATCCATGGTCATGCAGACTTTCAGCTTCTGAAGAGTTTTCGGAGCCATAGGACAAAGATGGTCATCCTTTCAAATTAACATCATCACCCCAAATTAGTAGAGGAAAAGTACTTGCAGACCAGAAGGATGAGTAGCAGAATGTGTAGAGTCTTCTGTACTCAAGTGGCAGAGGGAAATCAAACTTCCACTTCAAAGGTCATGCTGCAGACAATGAAGGGAATCAAAGCTTGAACCCATGAAGTGAGAGCATAGCATATCATGAACTAGAAAACGGGACTAGTCCTGAGAGAGAAGGTGCTCAACCCCTTTCTCAAGGGTTGATGGTGCAGCATATTTCTGAAGAATGATGGGTCGGAAATGTCAACCCATGAGCTGCAAAAAAGGTAGAGGGAAGCACCGGGTACCAACCTCCACGAGACGTAATAGATCACGACATACAGCACAGTGCCGAACATCAACAATTCCTCGGACAAATTCATAGACATGGCACGGTTGCGGTGTCCAAGGCCTGGATCTTATTGAGAGTAATCATTGTAGCAAGGACATGCCCGAAATTGAACATTGCCTTTGCAACCAGAGTTGTCGGGCAGCAACCTTCAATCTGTAGAGCCACAATGCAAGGAAACCCTAGGCCGACCCAAGGCATAACTAACAGATGGCACATGGTCGCTCAAGCACAGAAAAGAGAAGCGACATAACAACGCCAAGAAGAGAGGTCGAGAGGGGTGCAACAAGGTAGTTTTGCAACAGCAGTAAATAGGGGGAGTGGCACGACCAACAAGAAGGGGAAGATGGAGGAAACTGAGAGAGAGAGAAAGGGGTTGTACACCCCTTTCCCCCGCATGGTCTATGCCAGTAAGGAGCGAGTGGGAGGAAGAGTTAAGACCCTCCCCCAACCACCTTTGTGCAGCCGAACATTAATGAAGAGGAGTACATTAATGCACCACCCCCAAAGCAAACCTGGTTCATATTGAAGGGCAGAAGGTCCATAAAAATGGATCGTTGGAGTCACGAACCCGAACCCAAGAAAAATCAATTAGTGGAAATTTTGCAATGCGTAATCCACCAAACACTCTTACTAGAAATGAAAAAAGGGAGGGAAAAGAACTAGAACTACCATCCCTTTTCCCAAGATACACATCAACTTTAAGAAATGACAGAGATGGGGTTGATGCCAAAGTGAGGGAATGAGTGTGTGTATGTGTATGAGAGTGAGAGATAAGGGGGTTAGGGGATGTTTTTGTGCATGAGACAAAATGAACTGAAAACTTCACTATTAGAAAACAAGAAAATGGGAGCAATTGGCCCAAAGGAAGGGTGAAAGTGCCATGCATAAACTCAAATCCTACGCAATTGAGCAAAACAAATTGCAACACAATACTTTACCACATGTTCTTGAGCTCTCCAAGTGATGAAAGGCCGACCATCCTCGGCAATGGCGCCAAAATTTGTTGTGGTTGTAGCAAGGAATGCCCAAAACCCTCACCACCTTGCATGGAAGCAAGAAGGAAAGCTCAACATTGACTCTCCTCTCATCCACCCCTACCTCCCACATGTTCAAGCCATTGGCAACAGCCCCATGCTTTGCCACATGCTTGAAAACAAGGAGAATAGGGAGTCAAGGATCCTAGTCCATGAGGAAAATACAAGAGAATGCAACTACTCTACTCACACAAAGGAGAGACATGCATAGGCACACACACAACACTCTCACACACTCACAAAGACAACAATACATAAAAATGTAACAAGTCTTGGAGTAAATGAGAGCATCTTCTATTGATAAAGGATTTTACATGAGAGCACGTCGACCAAAAGCTCCCCTCTTTACAAAAATGAGCTCATATTTATAGGCTAAGCTCTATTCCCCAGGTGCCTCTTTGAAAAGTAAAAAAGGTGATTCTCTCTCTAACTGCCAATCTTCTAGGATATTCCAAGATCAAATATGTAACAACCCAATCTCCAAGAAGGGCATGCATGGGTTTTCTACGTGGGGAATTTTCTAGAAGAGCCATAAAGTGGAAGATTCTCAAGTCTACTATACTATAGTATGAGGAAATATCAAAAAGTGATTTTTGGAGAGTGTTCACATGTGACACTCAAGTATATACAAAGAGAGTTATTCTCATGCTCTAGGGAGGGTTCCCATGCACCATTGAGGGTGTGTGCATACCCTACAACTCAACAAAGAGGTTATTGGCGAACTAGACTACAAATATCAGGTAGTCCATCTCCACGGGTTGCGGGCGATTAAAAAGAAAAGAATAGGCAACACGAATGCATCAGGCCCAGAGGATGTAAAAGAAGAATCAAGAAGAGGCCATCAAAACTGAACACCTGTCTAACAAGCAGGCAGAACTGACCAAGGGATGCATGCGGACAACAAGTGACAGACAAGAAGTAAAGCCTGTCAAGGGACGACAGAGACAAAGAGGGGGAGAGTGTTGCAGAGCGAAGAAGAGCAAAAGGCAGAGAAAAAGACGGGCCCCAAAATGTTTCTGATTTGGACACTCTATTTTTGTATTATAACCATTTTTGTAACATATTTTCCGTTGTAAATGCACTAGAGGAGTCCTCTAGATGCATACCCATGGAGATTAGTAGCTTACCCATGTAAATTAGTAGGAAATTAGCCTTTTAGTGAATAAATTGCCGGTCTCTTGTGTGAAAGGACCATTTTTAGGGCACATGTATATAAGTCAATTTGTGATTCTTTGTAAAGACTTTTGGCCATTCTGAGAATGACGAGCACAGAATTTCGAATTTGTGTCTTCTCCTCTCTGTATCATCTTCTTTGTGAGCTTGTATGCATGTGTGTTGCTTGAAAAGAGTGTTAGGAAGTGTTGTCTATCCATGAAAGCATTTGTTTGCTGTTGTTAAGGTGTGTGTGAAGTGTAGGAAGTGCTGAAGTGTAGGAAGGTCATTCTTGCGACTCAGTATTTTGTTCATAACTTGAAGTAAAAGCTTCAAAATTGAGTGAGATACCACCATTGGATGCGTCTTCTCGAGAACTTGGAAATGCATATTCTATTTGCTATATTCAGAGTTCGGAGCTGAGAGAAAAGTTCAATTTACTGTTGGCTGCTGCACCAAGTATCGCGACACCATAACTGACACTTGAAGTTTGTTTGGAATAGTCTTAGCCTTGTTTGCACTCTTTGGGAAGCTCATTTGCATTGATCATCATTTGAATGCATGTCTTCATACACTCGGCTAGGTTTTCATACTCCTCGGATTGATAAATAAAGCGTGAATCCCCACTATATGCACTTGAGGGGGATTGAGGTATAGTCTCTTTCTCCATAAGTCCCTAGGATTGTCCTTAGGTACACATCCGTCGATGAGGATAAAGTGGAAAAATTGGGCAACTCCCACCCCTTCAAAACCTATGGCAGCTCAAGGGATTCTTGGGACATGCCAACTATTACCGACGGTTTATATTAATCTTCGCCTCCATAGCTGCACCATTGACAAATCTTCTGAGGAAAGATTAGCAGTATCGATGGACCAGAGAGTGTCAAGTTGCATTTAACTCTATAAAAGAGAAGTTGGTAAATGCCCCAATTTTGGTAGCACCTGATTGGATAAAAGAGTTTCATGTGCATACGGATGCGTCCCATACCGCGGTCGGGGCAGTGCTTTGTCAATTCAATGAAAAGAAGTTGGATCATCCAATTTATTATGCAAGTCGAAACCTGAACAGTGCCGGGAGGAACTACACAACTACAAAAAAGGAATTTCTATCAATGATCTTTGCAGTAAACAAGTATCGGCACTATTTGATGGGCAAGCACTTCACATTTTATGTGGATCATGAAGCCTCAAAGTATATCATTAACAAACCCGAGTTATCAGTATGATTGATGAGATGGATGTTACTTCTGCAAGAATTTCAATTTACGGTCGTGACTAAACCAGGGAAAGCGCACATGCTCGCAGATCATTTATCTCGAATTATTAATGAAGAGCCGATCTCTGGCGTGCCCGACGATGCTCCTGATGGACATCTGTTTCAGGTCGATGCCAAGGTACCTTGGTATGCCGATTTGGTAAATTTCTTGTGCACAGCCAAGTACCCTTCGAGGGTGAGCATCATTGGGGGACAGCTCTACCGATATTTTGTTCATGAGAGCATTTATCAAAGGTGTTTAGAGGAAGAAGAGGTAACTATAGTTCTGAGATCATTGCATGACGAACCTTGTAGTGGACATTTTGCGGGTGAACTCACGGCCAGAAAGGTCTTATTGGCTGGATACTGGTGGCCAACGTTGTTCAAAGATTGTCACACCTATTGCAAGAAATGTGACAAATGCCAAAGGATGGGTAATTGACAATGGTGCATGCAACTCCTCTTACCCCAGTGCTAGCTCTTAAGCCTTTCGAGAAATGGGGAATTGACTTTGTGGGACCCATTGATCCTCCTTCCAGACATAGGTCTAATAGATATATCTTGGTCTGCACAGATTACGTCACCAAGTGGGTAGACGCAAAGGCTTTGAAGACCGATCGAGCTATCGATGTAGCCAAGTTCTTGTATGAACAGATTATCACACAATTCGGATGTCCCCTGGAGATAGTGAGTGATAGAGGAACACATTTTGCTAATGAATTGATCGAGGAGTTGATGGAGCTATATAAGATCAAACACCGAAAGAGCACTCCATACTATCCGAGAGCAAATGGACAAGTGGAGGTCACCAACAAGATTCTAGAACAGATTTTGACAAAGACAGTGGCTGCTCATAGGCGAGATTGGGATGAGCGACTTTTAGAGGCCTTGTGGAAGTATCGAACGTCCTATCGAGTGACGACAAAGAGCACTCCATTCTCACTAGTATATGGCAAGGAGGCCATTTTTCCCATTGAAAAAGAAATTCCAACACTGAGGGTGGCCATCAAGGTCAAGCTGGGAGAGGAAGAATCATTGAAGGAAAGATACATCCAATTGGTCAAATTAGAGGAAAAGAGACTGCTTGCGCAACAAAGCTTAGAGGCTATTCAGAGAAGACAAAAAGACAAGCATGATAAGAAGCTCAGAACCTACGCAATTCAAGAAGTTGATCTAGTGTTAGTTTACGATAGCAAGTACTACAAATTTTTTGGGAAATTGCAAACAAGATGGGTGGGACCATTCAAAGTAGTGGAAGTAAACTCAAACGCTTCATTACAAAAACAGGACATAGACAGGGAATGCACTCCAGTGAAAATCAACTTACTTCGTGTCAAACCATACTTCAGTTAGCAGATGAGGTTATAGAAAAAAAAAAGAAGAGAAAAAAGAGTGATAGGCAGAAAATGAAGAAATAAGGTGTGAGTGGGGGGATTTGCACATATATGCATATTAGTCTTGTTTTTTTCTTTTAATTAGCATTACTTCTTTCTATTTCACTAAAAGAGAAATTGTTGACGCTCAAAGATATTAGAAACAAGGTGACAGATGGCAGATCATATAACCCAGATGTATTTGTATAGCCTCGTGGTATATTTTTCGGACCAAGCACTAGCCAGTATGGACATAGATGTTGAGAACGTGGAAACGGAGTACGATGTAGAAGAAGCTCATTGATTGGTATGTTTTCTAAACCAACATATAGATATTATCTTTCACATTCCATGGTTTGAAAGATATTTTCTTGAATGTGCGGGATGCACAGAGGGTAGATATTATTATTTTGACTCCACTCGAGAAATGCCCAATGAGGAAAATGACATCGGTTGGGATTGGGCAGATATGCTAGTAATTCAAAGTGATGATGAGGCTCATCAAGCGGAGCCTGACTCACCTCCTCGAGAACATTGATCACCAACTATGAAACGAGGCTGAGTAGAAACTTTTTGAGCTAGCTTATATAACATTGCCACCTTAGGAAAGAACTTCAAAATAAGATGAGAAGAATTCAGATGGGTAAGTGTGGTTGCGATTAATCAGTTGTATCATATAATCTTTATATCTTAGTTGGTAATGGCAAGAGAAGATCGACCTATCAGCTTTCATGGGTGTTTTTGTATTTTTTGTACTTGTGGTTGCAGGATGTGTGGGTTGGGTGGGTTGACACTCCTTTCTGCCTCTCCCTAACTCTCAGGACATCGGAGATGAAAAAAAAAAGAAAAAAAAGGAAGAAAAGATAGAAAAAGAAAAGTACAAGCAAAAGCGTGTGTGTGTGTATATATATATATATATATATATATATATATATATATATATATATATATATATATATATATATATATATATATATATATATATATATATATATATATATACATACATATATATATATATATATATATATATATATATATATATATATATATATATATATATATATATATATATATATATATATGTGTGTGCCTGTGCGCTATGACGGGCTAGTAGGTGGGTGGAATCCTCCTCGCCGGGTGGTCAGGACCGCGAGCCGACGCTAGTTTCGTCATAGGCCGGGACGGTTGTGTGTATATCTGTTTCGGTGCTTCGTGCCATAGCGGGCTTATAGGAGGGTGGAGCCATCTCGGTCGGGCGATCGAGACCACGAAGTGCACCCAGCTTCGCTATGGGCTAGCACGTATATATGTGTATATGTCATGTATATATGTCATGTATATATGTCATTGTGTGCTATGTTGTGTTGGTAGACGGGTGGAATCAACCTGGTCGGGTGGCCAGGGCCACGAGTCGCATCCAATTGCAACATAGGCTAACTCGTAAATTAAAAATAAACAAAAAAGAAAAAGAAAAAAAATGATGAGGAAATATTCTCACTCCTGAGGGGGAGACATAGAGAGGAGGAGGGCGACGATCACCTAGAAGGGTGTGTTTTTTGCATGCATATGTCTAGTGGGATGGGATGATGATAACTGATAGATCGATCTGCTCAAGGCCAATACCAACAAGAGGTATAATTATTATATGTATGAGTGGTTGGTTCGTAATCCATTTTCCATATTTGTTTTGTTCTCATTTTTTTGGCAAGTTTGTTCAGAGGTCGGTAGTGTTGTCTATGTTTCTTAAAAAAATTTTATTCATGTCTCGCTTCATTTGTAGATGATCTGTTTTTTTGGGATATGAGGCAAGGCCGCGCTTTAGGAGATCTTAGTGTTGCTTGTGTGTACATAGCCTGCATAAAACAGGATATTGAATCTTTATATGCGATATGATTATGTGACATTTTGGGTTTCTGTCATGTTATGGGTGTTGTATGGGAACACCACTAAGATGAGGTGGCAAGTTTTGCCACATGGCATCAGATAGATGCATTGTTATTATACTAGAGAAAGCTTATGAGAGACTTCTGATGAGTAAGTATCGTGAAAGAGGATGGCTCGGCGGTTGGGAGGAGAAATGGACATCACTCTTGAAAGGCTCTTAAGCCCAGTGAAAAAGTTATTGTGGAAGCCTGTATTTTGCTCAAACCCCTCGGAATCGGTCCAATTGGATTGCTTGGAGGCTGCAAAAGTATCTCTAATTGATGATTTTATGCCTTCACCTTTCCCAACTCTCTTTCGCTCATATGCATACATATGCTTTCACACACTCTTTTTCCACACTCTTATACACTCACACACACCCTCGCACACTCTTACTTCCCCTTTCCCTCTATTCCTTTCCTTTCTCCTCTTACACACATGCACACACCAACACACATACACCCTCTCACATACCCTCATTCACACATGCACTCATCTGCACACACATATGTCTGACCCTTCTCTCATGCACTCTCTCTTTCTCACACTCTTCCCTTTACCTATTGCACACTCTCGAACACCTGCACCTATCTCCACAGTCAGCCCTCTAGAAATGACCAAAATACCTACATGCGTTCGGAATCTCTCCCTTGAATATAACCGTTCTTCAAATTTGTTTCCACCCAAACTTGAGCAACAAATTCCATCAGCCTTTCACATTTCCCATGTGATCTTTTATAGACTCAATAGGATCCCAAGAAAAATTTATCGCCATGTAGTCACTAAGAACTTGTACAGTACCTCCAAGTTGCTCTAGTTTGGAATCTTTGGATTTGATACATACCAACTTACACCTGTAGTAATCTTGAATGATGATTTATGCTGTGATGAATCATCGGAGATTAATTCAGGGATTAGATGATCTTCATCAGTGTAAAATATGTGAAAGGTTAGAATATCATACGGCCTATCAATATGACCAACTGCCCAGCACTATTACGGAAGACACATTCAGAAGATGAGTATACAATCCGTTTCCAAATAACCAAATAGCACCAAAGACCTTTTGTCAGAAAAACTCATCGGACAATCAAACAATGCAAACCTCAAAAACAGAAATTAATTTATAGGCCAGCAGACTAAAACACTCACTTCCATTTGTTCCTAAATGCTTCCTTTAATCAATAGGTTTTCACATCATAAACTGTCGAGAGAATTGGCATAAAGCTCAGATGATGGTGCAAGATGCATATGAGAAGTAATTCTTCAGTTTATGCAAGAAGTCTTGACAAAATATAGTAAAACTTTATGCACTCATAGTCATAAAAAGGTGCATACTTCCACTTCCATAGCATTGCAAGTAAATAAATTCAAAGCCACTTACAAAAAATGTACTCTGATATGTTGTAGCAACCTTTAAGCTTGTCCTTCATCAAAACCAAAGAATTCCACCTGCTCGAAATACCTTACGGACCTTCCGTCAATGACCTCATTCACGAACCTGTACAACCCTATACACAATGCTCTAGAATAGGATTGAAAGGAATTCGCAATGGCCTGTCCATCACGCTATCCATGACCATCCCATACACTTGTAAATCACCCTTGAGGAAAAGAGCTCAACCTGGAGATATATTTGCCCCAAAAACTGTATGGATCGTTGGTCAATGAGTTCAGCAGAGCTTATGCAAGATGCGATCAGATACTTGACGATAAGATGTGGCTATCTATCTCAACCGACTCTAACGCTGCACAGAAATGCAATGTCTTGCATCGAGTGGGATTTCCAGATGAAAATGAAGATTCGAGGAGGTGCATCCAATAGGCAGATTTTTATGCGCTTTGAGCCTGGCTTACATGAAGATAGAAGAGCTGCACCTTGTACCTGATGACTCCATGGAACTCTCACGACTGATGAAGGGAGAATGGAACAAGGTCCTGCTGGCCGGAGAGATGGCAGGCATTTCCGTAAGCAGCATTAGTGATTCATCACAGCTTCTTCCACACCCTTTTCATTCGCTACCGCATCCACAGTTAGAGCCACATCCATACTTGCCATTGCAACACGACAACATCTTCGCCCTCGGCCCCCCTTGCCTCTCTTCCTCAGCTTCTTGGAGTTGGAGTTGAGGGTGACACACGTAGTGCAACAGGTCTCCAGACTTTTCTTTCTTCCATCCTCCTCTTTAGCCTTCTCCTTCCTCAACACTTGCACGCAGAGGGAACCAATAATAGACCGCCTGTTGCCGCCCCCCTTCAAAGTCAATCCTCTCCCAACAGAGCTCCCGTGCGTACATAATTGAGCAGCTCTCCCGATAACTTCTTCTCGTCTGTAGTACTCCGCATACCCCCCTTTTTTTGGCAGCCGACTTCCTCCTTATCTGCTCGTGGAAAAAAAACGAGAGAGAGAGAGAGAGCCCATTCTTTTGCTGCCGCCCAGAGATAAAGGCATCCCCCTGCGAGCACCAATCCCATGCCCAAAATGGACCCCCCCTTTTTCCGTTTTTCTGTCAGAGCAGTCACAACCACTAAAAACGGAACTGCCAAATAAGAAGCTCACTGCGGATATTACGGTAGTTGGCAGCACAATCAATTACATTGACACCTAGAGACAAACTGCGGGTGATGGATTCCATATACTCACGGTCCACAGAATCAGAGTCAGGACCCATATAAGTTCCTATCCCAAGGGATGAAACAATAAGATCTCCTACAGCACCACCTGCTCGAAGAGTTCGAAAATGTCCCGCTCCTGCAATGGCACCAATCTTTTTGGCAAAGTTAGCAGTGCCTTCAGTAGTTGCATGCCCTGTTATATAGTGTGATGAGGAACTTGCAGCAGCTGCAGCCACAGAGGAAAATGCCCTCCATCCCTCTGAATCATTAATGTCAGTGAGACAAAATCCTGCATGTCCCTTTCTCTGCTGCACATCTTTAACTGCAACAGTGATTCCAGGCTTCTTTTCATTGCATGAACACAATCACCTCAGCGAATTTCATCTCCGCAGAATGATTTGAAGTGCCATGTCTTTCTGATTCCTTATATGCTTTCAAATGGCAGCTGCTTAATCAAATGACACAATTCTTCCCAACTCTCAGGTGCCAAACCTTTCGGTAAGTTATCTTTTTCAAGTGGGGGGTGTCCTCCCTTCAAATAGGGCTGAAGACGGCATTTCTTTCCTGCAAAATCGCACTATCAATTGACAATGTCAAATTCATAGATCAGGGATAAAAATCGAGTTACATAATTCCAATGCAGGCGACCCTCGATTATAGATACACCCCGAGGAGAGGAAGCTTGTAGACCGAGTCGCGAGGAACGATACTCTATAACCACAATAGTTCACCTCAAGACCCCCGAGTAAGCGAGCATCGATGATTCCTTAACTCATTCTTTGTAGAAGAGCTAGCACTTCTGCACCAAGTCCGTTCTCTGCGTAACCAGTTGCTATTGTATTCCAGGAGACTATATCCTTCTCTAGCAACTTCTCAAACACCTCCTTTGCATCTGTAATCATGCCAAACCTTTTGCTGCATTTCCAAGAACTCCTCGGTCCATCCAAGATAGCTGCCCTTGGTGGCTTCTCAGAGAAATTTCCCCTTGAAACAAAGCCGCCTCTAATTTCTTCTGCACGTCAGTATCTCCTATGCTCTTAGGAGGCTTGTCCATGCTCAATTCCTTTTCTCCACATCCCTGCAATCAATACCTCCACATGCTTCCCATCAATTATCAAATTCGTGCTTCAAGTACCTGAAATCAAGCGTATTTTCCTACCAAATAGAACCGCATTAGTGCATAAAAACCAACCATTTTGTGGGCTAACATACTCCCCTCTTCTTAATTGCAAAGTCGTCCTTGATGAGCCACTATTGCTGAAATAAAATCCAAACAACCATGACCATGCCAATTTTCAATTGGTTCACATACCTTTTCATCAAGCCATCATTCCAAGTGGACCTGCACTCATTGAAGCTGTTAGTGCTCAAAAATCACTCATGAATACATACAAATCAGTCATTTCCAAAATGATCCAAGAAAATGCACATATATGCAATTCCATTTCAGCCATGCATCAATTTGCCCATACATTCCATTATGAAAAAAATGGTCTCAACCAAAATAACACATGCATACCTTTCCATGTTTTACACATACAACTGTCATTGTGGAAAACAGAAACGGAAATATCGAAATAACAACAACAACTGAAATGAATCCAACAGGACATGCAAAAATACCCAAAATGCATACCCCATTATTGCACCTACTATTCGCTATGTACAATCATTCCATGACTAGACACTTCCGAAGAATCCCCATCGTCGTCCTACAAAAATCATCGAGACTCGAGTGCAAGTGAAGACATACATCAGAACCCTGGAGTGTCCCACACACTAGAAAACCCTCGGATAGAGCACACAAGTTATAAAGCAAGACCGTTGCATTACCTCGCTAAAGCCTCATCCATAAGTACATATAGAGTCTCCGTGCCTTCAAGAATGTTGAGTCAAAGTGAGCTGATCTGTCGCAAGCCAACACATACCAATCACACAAGAAAATAACGTTCCCTTCCAGGCGATCATCGCCCTCTCCTCTCTCTCTCTCCCCCTCAGGAGTGGGGCATAACTTCATATGAAAATTTTATTTATATTCACACGTTGGCCTACATTGACACTGGATGCGATTCGTGGACTTGACCACCCGATCAGGTTGACTCCACCCATCTACCAATGCAATGCAGCGCACAACACATAAACACACAATGATAACACATAACATAGATCAGCTAGCCCATAACGAAGCTGGATACGGCTCGTGGTCGTGACTACCCAGCCACGATGGCTCCACCTACCTACCAACCCGTTATGGCGCATAGCTAAGACACAACATATACCTCCCAAGCCTATGGCGAAACTAGCTGCGGCTCGTGGTCCTAACCACCCGGCGAGGATAAATCCACCCACCTACTAGCCCACCATAGCGCATTGGTATGATCACAACAACACAATATTTTTTCTTTTCTTTACTTTTTCTTTCTTTTGATAGTTAATTAGTTCACCCAAGTCCTGAGAATTAGGGAGAGGAAGAAAGGGACTTTTCCCACTGTTCCCACACATACATGCAAACATATACACTCTAGCCTTTGACAGATCAACCACCTCTTCACTCCATTCTCTCAATTACAGACACTACATATGTATTCATCGAGTTGACTTTTCACTTGATAACTACAGCCGGCTATGCCTTAGTCCCTCGTATACCTATCCCTCGGTGTCCTAGAATGTGAGTCTCCGGAATGTCTCATGTAGTCTCACATCGTACTCGCATCCCGACAACTTCTCTAAGGCGAGTCAGGCTCAACTTCAGGAGCTCCGTCATCACTTCCTATCGTTAGCACATCTGCCCAAGCCCACGTGATATCGTTTTCCTCGTTAGGCATCTCCCTCGAAGAATCAAAATAGTAATATCGATCTCCTGCCCATCCTACATGTCGAGTCAGGTATTCCTCAAAACACTCAATGTAAAATGCAACACCCAAACTCTGGTTTATAAAGCATACCAGCCAATGCGCTTCCTCAACATCGTATTCCGTCTCAAAGTCGTCGACATCTATGTCCATGCGGGCAAATGTTTGGTCTAAGAAATATATCCTTAGCTCGTACAAGTAGAGTTGCGTTATTTGATCTGCCATTTTGTTACTTAACTCCTAACAGTCTCTGCGCAACACAAGAAAAATAATTAGAGGTCCAAAGCTTCTAGAGCTAACAAGGAAGAATATTTATGACACACACAAATCATAGCTTACGTATGCGCATATATATATATAACTATACATGTATGTACAAGGAGTCTACTACGTCATTTCGTTTGGATCTCGTCTGGCCTCTCCCGTCCTAATATCACTTGAAATATGGTTTAACTCGAAGCGCGTTAACCTTCACGGGAGCATATTCTTCTCCTAAATCTTGAATTTGCATGGAACCATTGGGGTTGAGTTCCACCACCTTAAACGGTCCTGCCCATCTTGTCTGTAACTTCCCCGGGAATTTATAATATTTACTATCATAAACTAGTACCAAATCCCCTTCTTGAATCACATAGGTTTTGAGATTCTTGTCATGCCTCTCCTTACGTCTCTTTTGAATAGCTTCCAAACTTTGTTGTGCGATGAGTCTCTTTTCTTCCAGCTTGACCAGTTGTATGTACCTTTCCTTCAATGACTCTTCCTCGCCCAACCTGGCTTCGATGGCCACTCTTAATGTTGGAACTTCTTTTTCGATGGGAAAGATGGCTTCCTCGCCATATACTAGGGAGAACGGAGTGCTCTTTGTCGTCACTCGGTAGGATGTTCGATATGCCCACAAAGCTTCCAAAAGTCTCTCATCCCAGTCTCGCCTATGCACAGCTACTGTCTTTGTTAGAATCTGTTCAAGAATTTTGTTGGTGACCTCCACCTGTCCATTTGCCCTCGGATAATATGGAGTGATTTTACTATGTTTGATCTTATATAATTCCATTAATTCTTCGATCAGTTCGTTGACAAAATGTGTTCCTCTATCACTCACTATTTCCAACGGGCATCCGAATCGAGTAATAATTTGTTCATACAAAAATTTAGCTACATCAATAGCTCGATCAGTCTTCAGAGCTTTGGCTTCCACCCACTTGGTAACATAGTCAGTACAGACCAAAATATACCTATTAGATCTTCGTCATGAGGGAGGATCAATAGGCCCCACAAAATCAATTCCCCATTTCTCAAACGGCTTAAGAGCCAACACCGGCGTAAGAGGAGCAGCATGTGCTACTGTGGGTTTGCCCATTCGTTGGCATTTGTCGCATTTCTTACAGTATGTGTGCGAGTCTTTGAACAATGTTGGCCACCAATACCCAGCCAATAAAACCTTTCTTGCCGTCAATTCACCAGCGAAATGTCCACCGCAGGGTTCGTCATGCAAAGCCCTCAACACTAGATTTGCTTCTTCTTCCTCGAGACACCTCCGATAAATGCTCTCATGAACAAAATATCGATAGAGTTGCCCCCCAATGATGCTATGGTGCTTTGCTAGTGCTAACAGTTTTTGCTTCTCTCTCTTGCTTGCTCCTGGCAGATATTTAGTGGTGCATAAGAAGTTCACCAAGTCAGCATACCAAGGTATTTTAGCTTCAACCTGGAATAGATGCCCATCAGGAGCATCAGCGGGCACACCAGAGATTGGTTCCTCATTAACAATTCGAGATAAATGATCAGCCAATATATGCGCTTTGCCTGGTTTGGTTACCACTGTGAACTGAAATTCTTGGAGAAGTAGCATCCACCTCATCAGTTGCCCTGACAGCTCGGGTTTATTAATGATGTACTTAAGGGCTTCATGATCCACATAAAACGTGAAATGCTTTCCCATTAGATAATGTCGATACTTGTTCACCACAAAGATCATCGAGAGACATTCCTTTTCTGTAGTCGTGTAGTTCCTCTCAGTGCTATTCAAATTGCGACTTGCGTAATAAATAGGGTGGTCCAACTTCTTTTCATCGGCTTGGCATAGTACTGCTCCAACCGTAGTATAAGACGCGTCGGTATGCACATGAAATTCTCTCGTCCAGTCGGGTGCTACCAAAATCGGTGCATTTATCAACCTCTCCTTGATCGCGTCGAATGCAACTTGACACTCTCCAGTCCATTGGTATTGTTGGTCTTTCCTCAAAAGATTCGTCAGTGGTGCCGCTATGGACGCAAAATTTAATATAAAACGTCGATAATAATTTGCATGGCCCAAAAATCCTCTGAGTTGCCGCAAGTTTTGAGGTGGTGGAAGTTGTCCGATCTTTTCCACTTTATCCTCGTCAACCGCGATCCCTTTTTCGGAAATAACATGTCCCAAAAGCAATCCTCTTCGTACTCCAAATGTGCACTTTTCAGGATTCAATGCGATGCCTTTTTCAATGCTTCTTCTTAAAATCGCTTCGATCCTCTCCATCATGTTTTCATCGTCGCCTCTGATCGCAAAGTCATTGAGAAATATCTCCATCCAATCCTGCAAGTAGTCTTGATATGCAGCTATCATTTCCCTCTGGAATGTGGCCGGTGCATTGCATAATCCAAATGGCATCACACGATATGCGTACGTACCCCATTCTATCGTGAAAGTAGTTTTTGATTGATCCTCTTCATGGATTTGGATCTGGTTGTATCCACTGAAACCATCTAAAAATGCGTACAATTTATGGCCAGCCACTCTGTCCAATATTTGATCAGTGAATGGCAAGGGGAAATGATCCTTCTTTGTGCGCTCGTTCAACTTTCGATAGTCTATGCAAATACGTATTTTCTTATTTTTCTTCGGAACCACTACAATTGGTGATACCCATTCACTGGATGCGATGGGATATATGAATCCTGCTTCCAATAACTTAGTCAATTCCAGCTTGATCAATTCTGAGTAGACTGGATTCGTTCGCCTGAGTCGTTGACATATTGGTCGTGTGCCTTCTTCCAAGTCTATATAATGTTGGTAGATTCGGGGATCAATTCCTCTCAAATCACTGTATGACCATGCAAAGGCCTTGCTGAAATTTTTGAGTGTCATTTTAATACAATTTCGTACTCCATCTGGTAGCTCTGACCACACGCTCAAGAACTTTTCTGGAAAAACTTCCCATTTTTCCAACTGAGCTTCTCGCGAGTATTCCTTATTTCTCGATGACACTGTGATTGGGATGTGCTCTCCGATCACGCGTGCATGGTTGGCCAGTAAATCATTGTTTTGTTCTGTTTCGATTGAACCTAATTTCTTTAATTCAGCTTTAGCGATGGCTTCCGACACTTTAGTTTTACTCTTGACTTCTTTTTCCGATTCTCGACTTCTCTTTAGAATCTCTGCTTCTAGCATTCTAACTCTTTCTCTCAACTGTTGCACTTCCATTGCCGGAGCTAACTCCAGTTTCAACTCTTCTCTTGAAGTTCCCTTTTCCAGGGATTGAGTAACTTTGTTTTTACTTGCATCTATACTCAACATGTAGCACTCAAATTCTCTTGTGTGCGTCAACCATCCTAGCAACTCCTGATCGGAATCGTCGTTATAGAGCAATGGATTTTGATACTCTCCCATCTTCGTGTCTTGATTCTTAAAGAGCTGCAAGTTGAACCCATCTTGAAGCAGATTCTTGTAGGTGTCCGTGTCCAAGGAAAACCTAGCTCGTGCAATCTCGTGCCTTGCTTTCTCCTTATCTTTCTTTTCCATCTCATCGACTATTATTGTCTTCTTCTTGTTGCTCGAGGGTGGGGATACTTGCAACTGAATCCGATCAGACTTTGGCCCTATTGAAATAAAACATGTGCGCCAATCATGCACACATTCGGCTTGCACCAGCCATGGCCGTCCAAGTAGGATCGAGAAGGTAGCCTCTGAGGTCCTTGGTCTTACTATCAGATAATCAACTTTAAACTCTAGACCGCCCACAACTGTACTTACATTCTTCAAAAGGCCTGGAGGCTTCACTTGTGTTTGATCCGCCATTCTTAAAGATATCGGCGTCTCTTCCATGTGGTTGAGGCCCAAAGCTTTCATCATGAACTCAGTCATCAGGTTGACTACGGCTCCACTATCTAACTGAGCACCAGGGACTGCATATCCTTTAATCTCGACCGTCACAGCTGGAGCATTCGAATCGATCTGTGTCGTAATACTTTGAATGATTCCTTGGACATCCTTATCTTGTCTCTTTTTCTCTCGAACTTTCCTCGGCTTCTTAATATATTCGTTGTAGAATTGTTTCCTATAAGCAGGTGAACATTTCAGCAATGTGCCAATGTCCAGCGTGACTTCCGTGTCAGCGAGCAACTTTACAATATCTACTTCTTCCGAACTTTGTCTCTCCTTTCTAATCTTAGGAGCTTTCAATCTTTCAGGGAATGGTGCTATGCCCGGCACAAACTCCTTAGTCACTGGTGGAAGAATCTCAATCTCTTCCCCATCCTCAAGCTCTTGCTGCTCAGCAAATCCTCCAACTTGGTTTTCTACCTCTTCATGCTCAACGATCTTCTCTTGACTCCCTTCTTCACCTTCGCCTCCTGGGTTCTTCTTTGAGTACTCTTGAGTCCTTGTGACTACTGCCACAGTTGGATCTTTGTGTGGTTTCTTGGCCTCGTACGCATCCACAAAATGCATTGACGAGCTAGAGCCTTCTTGAGGGTTCGGTGTCTTTGAACACTACTCCGATCGTAGGAACTTGCTCTTGAACTCTCGATGTGGAATGCATCTGAGTATCAACATAATTCGAGAATCCTACTGGTCCTTTTTCCTTGCCGGCGGCGGCTCTTCGTTTTGGACAATCTTCATCAAAGTGGCCCTCCCCACTGCAGTACCTACATAGTGGGGTATAATCAATTGGTTTCTTTTCGTTTGGACATCTAGATTGAGTATGGCCAAAGCCGTGGCATCTCCAGCACTGGATTGGACCGTCTCTTCTTTGGTCACGTGCGGCTCCTCTTGGATAGTCTCCTCCTTGACCCTGAGCACCATATCCATAAGTTGGTCTGTTTTCCCAACGAGATGTAGGTGGGACACTTTGAGCGGGCAATCCCGTGTAAGGTCTCTCTCTTGTATCTCCTGATTTCATGGTCCTCTCTTCGTAGGCTCTCTTGTTGTAACATCGGTCCTCCGTGTGATTTGTTCTTCCACAAAAAGTACAACGCATCCTAGGTGGTGATCTATCTGTGAATACTCTCGAGACTGTAGGGCATTCTGAAGCCAAATGGCCGTAACCATGGCACTTTCCACACCATGTATTTGATCGGAACACTTGATTGGGGTTCGTAGTCACCTCTGGTTTTACTGTGTATGTCTCCTGGGTTATTGTGGCAGCTTTTATAGCTTGCGTGACCAGCTCCAATATTCGTTCTTCAGTTAGCACAGGTTTTACCTTGCCTGGAGTGCTAGTGGCAGCTACAAAAGCTGGGGTCGTCAATGCGGGACTTCCTTGGCCAGGATCTTTCATCGGTATGTTTCCTAGGCCTCCCATTGGCTCGTATAAGAGCTCCATCTTCCTTTGTTGGCATAATTGTACTTCCTCCCACAGCCTCGCTTGTTCCTTAGCATCCATTAAAGTCGCAGGTCTTGTCAGGCTGATATGCTGTTGTGCCGTAGGATCTCGCAATCCCGAAATGAATCTTCGTTTCAATGTCTCATCGTTCGGGGCATTCGCGCCCATCTTTCTTACCAACGTTTCCATTCTCTGAATGTAGTTATCGATGCTCTCATTGACTCCTTGTCGCAAGTAATCCATTTGTTGGGCCAATCTATCTTGGAAGCCTTGTCGTCGAAACTTTGCCAAAAAGGCTTCCTTGAGCATTTGATAAGTTCCACGCTCTTGTGGTGTCAAGTTCCCATACCAATTGGCTGCCTCATCACGGAGAATAGCCGGAAAAATTCTCAACCTTTGATCCTGGTCAACTACGTCATTGGCCTCACAGGTAACCTCAAACAGTTGGATAAAACTATCCGGATCTTCGTCCCAAGTACCTGAAAACTTGGTGAAGTCCCCCAAGTGAACTGAAATCCGCTGAGCCATTTCGAACAGAGGTGTGATGTCGATATCACTTTGATCCCAGAAATTTAATGTACGCGGCTTCAGGATCCCTCCTTCAAACTTCCGCACTTGATTCGCGACTCTCCTACGGGAGTACACGTTTTTGGCTGATTTCTTCGAGCCAATCGAGGTCCACTCACCTGGCGGTTCCCACCTTCTCCTTTCTCTTTCAAGGGCTCTTCTCTGAGCGCGTTCCTCTCTTTGAGTTTGTGTTGCTCCTGACGATGAGCTCCCCTCGCTCATGTACTAGATCTTGGGGTCCGCAAGCTCGGCCAACCTGTGGTGCTAGGCGAACCTATGGCACTCTCTTATAGAGACGTACCAAGCAAATTCCCGGCAAACGCACCAAAATGAAAGGCTCTTAAGCCCAATGAAAAAGTTATTGTGGAAGCCTGTATTTTGCTCAAACCCCTCGGAATCGGTCCAATTGGATTGCTTGGAGGCTGCAAAAGTATCTCTAATTGATGATTTTATGCCTTCACCTTTCCCAACTCTCTTTTGCTCATACGCATACATATGCTTTCACACACTCTTTTTCCACACTCTTATACACTCACACACACCCTCGCACACTCTTACTTCCCCTTTCCCTCTATTCCTTTCCTTTCTCCTCTTACACACATGCACACACCAACACACATACACCCTCTCACATACCCTCATTCACACATGCACTCATCTGCACACACATATGTCTGACCCTTCTCTCATGCACTCTCTCTTTCTCACACTCTTCCCTTTACCTATTGCACACTCTCCAACACCTGCACCTATCTCCACAGTCAGCCCTCTAGAAATGACCAAAATACCTACATGCGTTCGGAATCTCTCCCTTGAATATAACCGTTCTTCAAATTTGTTTCCACCCAGACTTGAGCAACAAATTCCATCAGCCTTTCACATTTCCCATGTGATCTTTTATAGACTCAATAGGATCCCAAGAAAAATTTATCGCCATGTAGTCACTAAGAACTTGTACAGTACCTCCAAGTTGCTCTAGTTTGGAATCTTTGGATTTGAACATACCAACTTACACCTGTAGTAATCTTGAATGATGATTTATGCTGTGATGAATCATCGGAGATTAATTCAGGGATCAGATGATCTTCATCAGTGTAAAATATGTGAAAGGTTAGAATATCATACGGCCTATCAATATGACCAACTGCCCAGCACTATTATGGAAGACACATTCAGAAGATGAGTATACAGTCCATTTCCAAATAACCAAATAGCACCAAAGACCTTTTGTCAGAAAAACTCATTGGACAATCAAACAATGCAAACCTCAAAAACAGAAATTAATTTATAGACCAACAGACTAAAACACTCACTTCCATTTGTTCCTAAATGCTTCCTTTAATCAATAGGTTTTCACATCATAAACTGTCGAGAGAATTGGCATAAAGCTCAGATGATGGTGCAAGATGCATATGAGAAGTAATTCTTCAGTTTATGCAAGAAGTCTTGACAAAATATAGTAAAACTTTATGCACTCATAGTAATAAAAAGGTGCATACTTCCACTTCCATAGCATTGCAAGTAAATAAATTCAAAGCCACTTACAAAAAATGTACTCTGATATGTTGTAGCAACCTTTAAGCTTGTCCTTCATCAAAACCAAAGAATTCCACCTGCTCGAAATACCTTACGGACCTTCCGTCAATGACCTCATTCACGAACCTGTACAACCCTATACACAATGCTCTAGAATAGGATTGAAAGGAATTCGCAATAGCCTGTCCATCACGCTATCCATGACCATCCCATACACTTGTAAATCACCCTTGAGGAAAAGAGCTCAACCTAGAGATATATTTGCCCCAAAAACTGTATGGATCGTTGGTCAATGAGTTCAGTAGAGCTTATGCAAGATGCGATCAGATACTTGACGATAAGATGTGGCTATCTATCTCAGCCGACTCTAACGCTGCATAGAAATGCAATTTCTTGCATCGAGTGGGATTTCCAGATGAAAATGAAGATTCGAGGAGGTGCATCCAATAGGCAGATTTTTATGCGCTTTGAGCCTGGCTTACATGAAGATAGAAGAGCTGCACCTTGTACCTGATGACTCCATGGAACTCTCACGACTGATGAAGGGAGAACGGAACAAGGTCCTGCTGGCCGGAGAGATGGCAGGCATTTCCGTAAGCAGCATTAGTGATTCATCACAGCTTCTTCCACACCCTTTTCATCCGCTGCCGCATCCACAGTTAGAGCCACATCCATACTTGCCATTGCAACACGACGACATCTTCGCCCCCGGCCCCCCTTGCCTCTCTTCCTCAGCTTCTTGGAGTTGGAGTTGAGGGTGAAACACGTAGTGCAACAGGTCTCCAGACTTTTCTTTCTTCCATCCTCCTCTTTAGCCTTCTCCTTCCTCAACACTTGCACGCAAAGGGAACGAATAATAGACCGCCTACTGCCGCCCCCCTTCAAAGTCGATCCTCTCCCAGCAGAGCCCCCGTGCGTACATAATTGAGCAGCTCTCCCGATAACTTCTTCTCGTCTGTAGTACTCCGCATACCCCCCTTTTTTTGGCAGCCGACTTCCTCCTTATCTGCTCGTGGAAAAAAAACGAGAGAGAGAGAGAGAGAGCCCATTCTTTTGCTGCCGCCCAGAGATAAAGGCATCCCCCTGCGAGCACCAATCCCATGCCCAAAATGGACTCCCCCCCCTTTTTTCCGTTTTTCTGTCAGAGCAGTCACAACCACTAAAAACGGAACTGCCAAATAAGAAGCTCACTGCGCATATTACGGTAGTTGGCAGCACAATCAATTACATTGACACCTAGAGACAAACTGCGGGTGATGGATTTTATATACTCACGGTCCACAGAATCAGAGTCAGGACCCATATAAGTTCCTATCCCAAGGGATGAAACAATAAGATCTCCTACAGCACCACCTGCTCGAAGAGTTCGAAAATGTCCCGCTCATGCATTGGCGCCAATCTTTTTGGCAAAGTTAGCAGTGCCTTCAGTAGTTGCATGCCCTGTTATATAGTGTGACGAGGAACTTGCAGCAGCTGCAGCCACAGAGGAAAATGCCCTCCATCCCTCTGAATCATTAATGTCAGTGAGACAAAATCCTGCATGTCCCTTTCTCTGCTGCACATCTTTAACTGCAACAGTGATTCCAGGCTTCTTTTCATTGCATGAACACAACCACCTCAGCGAATTTTGTCTCCGCAGAATGATTTGAAGTGCCATGTCTTTCTGATTCCTTATATGCTTTCAAATGGCAGCTGCTTAATCAAATGACACAATTCTTCCCAACTCTCAGGTGCCAAACCTTTCGGTAAGTTATCTTTTTCAAGTGGGGGGTGTCCTCCCTTCAAATAGGGCTGAAGACGGCATTTCTTTCCTGCAGAATCGCACTATCAATTGACAATGTCGAATTCATAGATCAGGGATAAAAATCGAGTTACATAATTCCAATGCAGGCGACCCTCGATTATAGATACGCCCCGAGGAGAGGAAGCTTGTAGACCGAGTCGCGAGGAACGATACTCTATAACCACAACAGCTCACCTCAAGACCCCCGAGTAAGCGAGCATCGACGATTCCTTAACTCATTCTTTGTAGAAGAGCTAGCACTTCTGCACCAAGTCCGTTCTCTACGTAACCAGTTGCTATTGTATTCCAGGAGACTATATCCTTCTCTGGCAACTTCTCAAACACCTCCTTTGCATCTGTAAGCATGCCAAACCTTTTGCTGCATTTCCAAGAACTCCTCGGTCCATCCAAGATAGCTGCCCTTGGTGGCTTCTCAGAGAAATTCCCCCTTGAAACAAAGCCGCCTCTAATTTCTTCTGCACGTCAGTATCTCCTATGCTCTTAGGAGGCTTGTCCATGCTCAATTCCTTTTCTCCACATCCCTGCAATCAATACCTCCACATGCTTCCCATCAATTATCAAATTCGTGCTTCAAGTACCTGAAATCAAGCGTATTTTCGTGCCAAATAGAACCGCATTAGTGCATAAAAACCAACCATTTTGTGGGCTAACAACTCTGTGTGTGTGCTCGCGGATGTTGATCAAGGAGCAGAGAGGAGAAAATAGTTTTCTAATAGTGGTATCAAGAGCGGTACAGATCCCGCGTGAGCTGCGCATCCAACACGAACATCTCCGCTACTGCGTGGCGCTGGAATTGAACCCAAGACCTCCATGAAAGGCAGAAGCGACGAGTGGGTTTTTACAACCCACAACCAAGGAAAGGAAGAAGAGCTCCCAAAGCTCTCATTATTTTCATGAGTTCCCAAAGGAAAAGGGAGGAGAGCTCCCAAATCTCTCATTGTTCTCTTGAGAACCTCCTTATTCAGGATGTTTGTTGGGATGTAGTCCACAAGGGTAAAGAGGGAGAGCATTCGTGAGTTTTCTCTCCTTACAAGATGGAGAGATCACAGTTGTGTGCTTCTTAATGGGGCAATCAATTTCGTAGGTGAGAGGAAGGATATGAGAGCTATAGGAAAGAGCTCTTATTCTCCATCCCTCTCTTTGAATTTTTGACACTCCTCTTTTCGACAGGAAGAAAAGAAAGGGTTTGGATAACCAATTTTGGATGAGATGTCTACTCTGATTAAAAGTTAATAAACCTCTCAAAATATGAGATGTCGGGAGTATGAGATGTCTACTCTGATTAAAAGTTAATAAACCTCTCAAAATATGAGAAGGCATAAGTTTTAGACTTCTCCAAAGTAGCTTACTTTCAGAATTTTCACATAAATTACAGGAGCTATTTTGGACTAGTAGCCATTTTGGGGAAGGGTTATGAAGTGGATTTTTTCATAGATTTATGGAAAAGATCATGCACACATATAGTATAGTGTATTGAATTCTATATACAATCAAGAAAAGTAAAGATTATCTCAGTATGATGGGAGTTTGAAGCTCCACAAAAGCCCCTTCCATCACAGTTTGACAAAAAAATTTCAGCACCTAAATCTAAGAAATTCCCATTTTGGAAGAGGGAAAAGGAGGTGCAATAGCTACGGATGGATGGGAAAAAGTTTATATGCTGAGAGTATGGTGTGTGGAATTCATAATGGAATCATTAGATTCATTAAAATGATAAGTTAAGGAGGAATTTTAGTTCCTCAAAGACCCCCTTCCCGCACTTTTTGGAAAAAATTTAGATGTTAATTTTGGCCAAACTCCACTTTTGGGAGTAAGAATAAAGATCATTTGTGGCTTCCCATGGATTATTATATAAAATCCAAGAGAAATCCATATTTAGAGTGGATTAGAAGCTTGCTAAGCTCCCATTTAAGTTTTTGCATAAAAGCAAAAATCTTGATTTAGGCCTCTTTTGGGGAGCGAATTAGCATGCACTAAGGGAGGATTTGGAAAGGTGAAGATAGGCTCAAGCATCTTCATACATCACTCTCTGAGGTTATGGAGAGAATTTTAGGATTTACGTGATGGAAGAATGCTTTAGGGCACCCCAAAAATCACATTTTTACACTTTTTCCAACCCCTCCAACAGTCCACTAGTTAGGGATATCCCGCTTGGAATGGCCATATCTTGGGCTAGAAAACTCCAAATTGGACGTGCTATGGCTCGTTTCGAAGAGCACAAGGTCTACTTTCAGTTTATGTGAAAAAATTTTGGAAAATAAGTATTTTTGCAGGTCTGAACAGGTCTGCAATGTCTGAACAGTTTTTGGCAACTACCTTCCGGGAGCCATATTTTACAAACCAGGAAGGCGATTTGAGTAATTTCACTTCGAACTCTTTGCACATACTATATATTTCAGTTTATGATTATTTGCAGGTCCTAAAGTGGTTTTTTCAGGTCTAAAGAAGGATTACAAATGCATTTTTTGACCAAATTTGCATTATTCTAGTAATCACCTGACCATGCTTTATGTTTTGGGGAGTGTTCCGATGTTTTTGGAAACTTCAAAGTTTATGTTAGGACCTGAGGAGGAAGGTGCAGAGGTCTCGAAGCTTGTCGAGAGCGATTGGATGCATGCAATTCCAAAATCAGACTACTCAGGGACGTATATTTTATGCTTCAGGCATTTTATTTTATGTCATGGCATGTTCTGTATGTACATGCATAGCTTGGATTGCATACATCAAATGTTGATCATTATTTAAATTCCAAAAGTATGGATCAATGGGAGAGAAACACACTTTTGATTGTTTGCAGGAAACAGGATTGCAGAAACTATATGGTTAGGCAACACAGAGAATGGTTGCCAACATTTGTTTTTATGTTTTTGCAGGTCATGGAATCCATATATGAGTTTATGGCGTGCATGCCATGGGCCTGTCAAGCCCTATGTCGTTGGGTGGCCTTTGTGCCACTGAGCTTATGGTAAAATTTTTTTGAGATTCCATCTCCTGGGAAATGCTGTCGAAATTTTTCCCATCCTATGGCGTTATATACGCACTTACCTTTAGGTAAGAATGTTATGGCATGGTAACATGCCCTTTCTGCAAACTTCAATAAGTTGTACGCATGCTTCTAAGCATGTATTTGATGGGCTTAGTACCATCATACTATCATGGATAAGGCAACTTCAGTAGTAACAGGATCCCTACACATAATCCTAATGGATTTACACCATAGGATTGCTAAGGGAAGGAGCTACACCTTCACGATTAGTAATGTGCACAAGCAATCCTTTAGGTTTTACGAAGTTGCATATAGGCACAGGAGATACATTTATGATAATCTCCAAGTTAGTGAAGATTTACGTATCTTCACAAGAGTCTCACATGATGATTAAGAGACTATGGGGTATTATCAAGAATACCCAAAGAGTGAATAGTTTCACTCATGCACATCACTTGAACAAGTAGTGAAGCCTTTTTGCTACACTACTAAGGAAACCAAACAGATGGGATCACAGAGATGGGTTTCATGAGATAGCATCGACGGGTGCTTATGTGATTCGAGTGATGGTTAGGAAGGCCATAGGTATGGCAGTAGCTCTATGACTCAGAGCATAGATCCCTTAGTCAGAAATAGTTGGGGTACCCAATACATATATGTATCTTGGGATCTACAGAGAGGTACTCAGACCTAGTCTTGGTACCTAGGAACAAGTTGGTTTGGAACAAAAAGGGATATCCATTGTCACTTGTTGACTAGAACCAAACTAACTAGTTCAAGGACATGGGACTCATTTGAGTCCACTCATATGATTTTAGGATATGGGATTCATTAGAGTCCACCTGTATATTCCATTACATATGTATGGAATATATATTTGGTTTAGTGTAGCTATGACACCCTGAATTGGAAGAAGTTTTCACTGGTATGGGACGGTGGAAATGACTTCCCTTTGAGCACTCTTCTTCTATGGCCAGGGAGAAAAGGACTCATCATTCATGGCATCATGTCTCACTAGATCGAAGGAGAGCTCTTAGTAGACATCTCCTTAGGATTGGGAGTTATCCTTCATAGTTTAGGGAAGACCTATTCTTCCAGTAGAGAATGTGATAGGTGATTTTATCACCATTGGTATCACATACTCATTTTCAGGTTTTTAGCAAGGATAATTCCATGAGTTTTATGGGATCGTATAGATCCATGCACAGAGTATGGTTGGCAGAGATAGTTCCTTATGATGGATACACATGTGTTTACGGTATCATGTCACATCATCACTGACCATTTTTAGTAGAGGGCTTTGACCCTTCTTAGGAATTTATTTTCTCCACTCTTCACAACATACACCTTCATTAGTTAGGGGAGATCTGTTTTCCATTTTCATAAGAATAAGTTTAATGAGGGATTATGCATTAGTTACGGAAGAGAGGACTAAATAAATTCATGAGTTTCTCTTTTAAGGAAAGGAGAAAGTGGGAATCAGCTCAGAGATCGATGATAGATCTCACTTTAGTTCAGTGGTCTCACTTCAGCTCCTATTCTTTGAGAGAGAAAAAAGGAAAGGAAAACATGATTTCTTCATAGGAGAAGAATAGAGTATGTTTTCCTTTACAGAGAAGAGGTGTTTGGGAAACATCTCTTAGTCTATATTTCAGAAGGATTTCATTTCCTCTACTTTTCAATGTAATTTTCCTTCACATGGGAGTCTGATTCTCCACTATTTTGGAAGGAAAAAACATGGAGAACTTATATGCATATTCTCAGTTATGGATAAGTAGAGCAAATGGATTCAACAGAATCTCTTTCAAAGGGAAAGGGAAAGTGGAATAGATTCCACTACCAGACCTCTTTTCCTTAGAGGAGATTACAGAGAGAGACATGGAGAGAGTTTCACTTTCTCATTTAGATTGTCTAGATAGGAGTGGCACTCTTCTATCAAAGACAAGAGGGAGATCAGGTAATCATATTGGTTAGATTGAGTCTCACATGGAGACTCTAGAGAGGAGTAATTATGTTACTCCAGTGATGGTCTTTGACTCGATGCGATGATCTACTTATTGACATTAGTTAGATTGGGAGTAGACTTATGACTCTTCTCTTTAGGGTTTATAGGAGATAGAGGTATATCTAACCTATTATGGTACCAAACTCTTAGTTGGTGTTACATCATGAGTACGATGAGTAAACATCAGTTAGGAGGATGGGTACTTAGGGATTATCTGAATCTTAAAGGGAATGCTTTTTGCATTCATATGGCAAACTATAGGGAAGAGAAATATTAGAGTTTGCACAAGTGCCAATAGATGCTCTTCCAATAGAACTTAGTCCACAGGTAATGGATGGAAAACCACAGACTTCTTGGTTGGTGAAATGTAGAGATTGCATTTTACTACCATGAGCTAGATGATGGATTTGCATAGTTCACAAGATAGTTAAGTTAAACAATTACTTGTGATTACACTCAAGGTTAGGAAGAACTAGAGTGGTATGAGGGCAATCTATCATTTAGTCCTAGATGGGTTTGAAGTCACTTGTTATTAAATTTTGTTCTACACTTCAGAGCATTCTACGGTTTATTATCTCCATTATGATACGGTCAAGCTTATAAGTTTGACACTTCTACACTTGCTTTACATATTATCACTCCATAGAGGATACATCATATGGACTTAGGTCATTTCGATGATGTTTTATGTTATGGGAGTGATAGTTTGGAGGTTGAGTGTATACGGGAGATAGCAGGCACTACTCAGACGGTTTCCCACCTTTGAGATGATCTCATATGGGACTTCTTAAGGGGAAGGATACGGGGAAACAACACATAGAGATGACCATGTACATAGAGTACATGGGGTTCACGGGAGTCCGAGCACTTTATTCTACCATTACGGACATTTCATTTACATTTTCGAGGATGAAAATGTTTTCAAGGGGAAGGAAATGTCATGTTATGGGTGTTGCATGGGAACACCACTAAGATGAGGTGGCAAGTTTTGCCACATGGCATCAGATAGATGCATTGTTATTATACTAGAGAAAGCTTATGAGAGACTTCTGATGAGTAAGTATCGTGAAAGAGGATGGCTCGGCGGTTGGGAGGAGAAATGGACATCACTCTGTGTGTGTGCTCGCGGATGTTGATCAAGGAGCAGAGAGGAGAAAATAGTTTTCTAATAGTTTCTGTTCTCTGGTTATTATTGCATATGTTTTTGGTCTAACATCTTTTGATGAGTGAGCATATAAGAAAGAAAAGGAAATCACGAAGGTTTTCAACAAGGTGAGCAAGGTAAGGAATTTGTTTTGGAAAAAGGCAAAAATCATAACAAATGATGTTTGGTCAGTACTTCACCGAGGGCAAGATCACATCTTCATCTTGTAATCATTTTTTAGTCAAATGCAAAAAGTCGTTGTCATCGATTAAAAACATGTTTTGGTGCATACATTGCATTGCTTTGGTTTTTTTTGCATAGAAGCATGATATGGAAAGGAAAGGAGTCATGCATGAGTATGTAAGAGAGAATGTGATCAACGGTGTAATAAATGTGTTACGTGAATGTATTGATGCATGTGATTGTGGACATGGTTGGCGTGATGACACAATAAATGAATGAAGAAAAATATGCATGATGATTGAGTATGAGAAGAGAGAATGATATAGATCTATTGGTGGCTTGACATGGTCTCATTTCTAGAATGATTGAATTGTATCTCCATGGGAAACTTAATCTTTTGGATGAGTGACACGTGAAAGGGAGATTGTGGGAATGCTCGTTGAGGATGACGTCGCAAGCAAGAAGAGGGGAGTATGTTACACAAAAAAAATTACGCTGGTTTTTTACCTACTGATGTGGTGTTTATGAAAAATGTAGTTCTTGGAAATGCGATTTTGCTCAGATAACCCAAAAAAAATATTGTCTTTGCATCTTTGGAGGGTACAATGTTAGCATGGATAAGGCTCTGAGTGCATGATTGAACCACGAGAGTACATGTGTAGATGCAGGCGTGTCTGTGAGTATATGAATGAAGCAATCTATTGATTGTGACATGTTAGAGGCCCTTGATTTGTTCTTTTGATGACTGAATGGATATCATTGCAAATCCAAAGTGTTTGTGTATTTGTTAAAACATTTCAAGATGAAAGGATGCAAAGAAGAAGGAAAAAAAAAAGCCAAGTAGGATGTGGGAGTAATGAGGTGTTCATGTGTATGTGGAATGGTGTAAATGGATATATGAATACTCTGGATTGAGGGTGCGATCATATGTGTACATATCTATGGTTGTCGGGTAATGTGTTAGTAAAATACAAATATACGTGTATATATGTATGCACATGTGTTTGTGTGTGTCGTTTTTTGTTTCCATTTCAGAAAAGAAGAAAAACAAGAAGAAGAGGAAAGATGGCTAGCTGCAACAAACATGCCATGGGAACTAGATAAAGCCATTCTTCGTAGGCTGCCCTCTGCATTTGAAGTTGGAATGCCAAATAAGAAGGAACGAAACCACATATTGCGAGTCATATTGCGAGGTGAGAATGTGGATCCTAACCTCGATTATGATAACTTGGTTGCTTGGTGTAATGGATAAGACTTGAAAGAAATTTGTAGGCAGTCAGCACTCTTTCCCATCAGGTATTTGCTGGAACTAGAAAAATGGGGAACTTAATTCACAGAACCTGAGGCCTCTACAGCAAAGTGACTTAAGAAAGTTATGGAATCCTCAAGAACATCTAAAACAGCTGCAATAGAGTATAACTCTAAAAGAAATGCCAAGGGGTGGAATTCAAGAAAACAAATAAAGATGAGTATGGCAGATATTATGAAGTTCTCTTGCATGTGACAGAAAAGAAATATTGGTAGCTTCCTAAATTGTAGGAAGTTGTTGTTGGTGCATTTTACCCAAGCCTACATGCTTGATATATTTGATATTATCCTCATTTGTAAGTCACATGAGTAGTCATGTGAACACCTCTTGTAAAAGAGTACATTTTATCTCTTGTAAATGGAAAAAGAAAAAAGGAAGAGTATATCTTACCTCATCCATGATGTAAAAGAAAAGTCGTGGCCCTATCTACCTAAAATCACGAATTTTGGAGCTAAGGGAATATCTCCTAACTTTGGGGATCACTTTTAGGTGGAGCCATTCGAATTCGAATTCAAAACTCCCTCCAAGAATAGCTATAAAAAGAGCAAGAAGGAAGAGGCGATTAGCAAGCCTTGTACGTGACCACTTCATGTCATTTTGTAGAGATTGAAGAGCTTACTCCATAGCTCTATCATTCTACTCCCATTGTGCAAAGATTCATTGCCAATGTGGTTGTAATCATATGTGAATCTATACATTTATTATCATCTACCTCTCTGTTTTGTTCTCTGCTATACTCACTCAGAGCAGTAACTTCAAAAGGTCATATCTCGACTTCTACTGAACCTTCTTCAATGATTTAACTTGCGTTGGATAGCTTGTACTGTCTAATTTGCGCATAAAGATTTTCAAGGTCCTTGGATTAATACTTTTGGAGATATCTGCATTTTACTGCTTACTGGTCTATCTCTGCAGTGCCCCGAGAATTGTGGGGAGGTTCCAAAAATTGTTGAAACTTGTTCTTAGTGCTCAATCCATCATTTGAAGTGTTTTAACTTGGATTGGAAAGCTTACTAAGTCTATTTGCTATTCCCAAAAGGAAGTTTTCTAATTCCTTCCAGGTTGAGAGCACTGTTCATTTTTTCCAGCAGGTGTATGTCCAAAAATAGCAAGTTTTGGGAGCTAGTCATTTCGCAACTAGTCTATCTTGACTTAAACTTTTGGGATACATGTTCCAAAGTACTTGGATGATATTTTGGTGGATTTAGGAAGCTCAAAGGGTCTACTAATCAAATCTGAAGTCTCAGTTGGCTGGTGTGAAGCTGGTTGTAGCAGCACCTACTCATCTTTGGATTGCATCCACCATCTCTCTTCACAGTGGTATCAGAGCATAGTCAAGCAACATGGGAGATGGATTTTCATCAACAATTGACAAATTGGATCGAAACAACTACCCGGCATGGTCTCTAAGGATGGAGGCTTACCTTCAAGGGAGGAATCTATATGGATTCATATCCGGAGATGAAGCAATGCCAACCATGAGGAACAAAGGGCAACCATCACATGAAGAAGTGGAAGGACTTTCGAATTGGTGTTCGAAGGATGCACTTGCAAGGTCCTATATTCTAAAATCAATCTCTGATTTTCTTTTACCTCATGTCAAGGGATGCAAGACATCAAGAGAAACCTGGAATGCACTTGCTTCTTTCTTCTCTTCCAACACTCGAGCAAGGAAGAACCAATTGTGGATGGAGTTCACAACAATGAAGAAAAGCCCGAAGCAAAATGTGACTGATTATGTCACAAAGATGAAGGAGATTTCCGACCAACTTGGAAGCATTGGAGAGGTAATTGAAGAGGAGCAAATCGTAAGACAAATCATGAATGGAATCAAAGCAGACGACAAGTGGGAGTCATTCACAACAGCCATGGATTTATACATGGATATGCATGTACCCGACCTCAACACACTCATGGGCCAACTCTTCACTCATGAAGCAAAGATTAGCAAAGGTGGTGAGTCCTCAAGAGGTAATCAAACTTCTGCCTTATATTCTGATAAAGCTAAGGTCAAGGACAAGTCAAAGAATAGGAAGAATGAAGATGAAGGAAGCTCTTTCCAAGCAAACTTTGCAGGTAGAGGAAGAGCTAGAGGAAGAGGCAGAGGTGGAAAGCAAGGCAGGGGGAGATTCCAATCATCTCAACCTTGCAACATATGTGGCTTATCTAACCATACTACTGAAGAATGTTTCAGGAACCCAAGGAACTCAAGAGAAAGAGGATTCAATAGAGGTGGCTATGGATCAAATAGAGGTAGATACAATGGAGGCTACAACAACAACAACTACTACAACAACAATTAAACAACAACAACTATCAAAGTGGCCATAGAGGAAGAAGAGATTACAATAACTATGCAGAGGACCAAAGTCAAGAAGATTCATTATTGATTATGAATCTATCAACAAAGAAGGGTAAGGATGATGATCACATATTTTGCATTGATTCGGGATGCTCGAACCATGTAGCAGGAAATGTGGCTTTACTTTCTGATTTGGAAGATCCTCATAACAAGCATGAAGTGCAGATAGGAGATGACACAAAGCACTCAGTGGAGAAGATAGGTAATGTGAAGACATCAGATGGGAATATGAACCTCTTAAGCAAAGTCTTGTATGTCCCTACAATTACCAAAAATTTAATAAGTGTTGGGCAGATTGTTGAAAAAGGATTGCAGGTTAGATTCAACCGATTTGGAGCATATGTTGAAGACCCAAGGCAAGGCTTTCAAAGGATTGCCAAAGGAGAAAAGACAGGAAGGCTTTTCACTTTCGAAGTGGAAGATACAAAGAACATAGCTTTGTTTAGCTATGGATCTCAAACTCTAACAGAGTTGGAGATATGGCACAAAAGGCTTGCTCACATTGGTGAGAGGACACTCAAACAGATTTGCAGGGACCAAAGTGTACTTGGTTTGCCTAATATCACAAGGCAACACATGATTTATAAGTGTGAAGCTTGTCAACTCGGCAAGGCTCATAGACAACCTTTCAATAAGAAAGGATATATGTATCAAAATCCTTTGGATCTAGTGCACACAGATGTGTGGGGTCCAAGTAAGGAGCCATCTATATCAGGCTCAAGATATTATGTGTCTTTCATAGATGATTGTAGCAGGTGGACCATTCTGTTTTTCATGAAGCACAAGGATGAAGTGTTTAATTGTTTTAAGAAGTATATTGCTCTTGTTGAAAACCAAACATGTAGGACTTTGAAACGACTCAGATCAGATGGTGGAGGAGAATACTTCTCTTCTGAATTTGATGCCTTCTTGCATGAAAGAGGCATTAAAAGGGAAGTCACTACAAGGTATACACCCGAACTCAATGGTGTAGCACAAAGGAGGAACAGAGCTATTGTCGAATCTGCAAGGTCCATGCTCAACGAAAAGGGATTGCCGAACTACCTATGGGCAGAGGCTGTGTCAACAGCCACATAGCTCATAAATAGACTTCCATCTAAGTCACTAGATGGAGCCACTCCATATGAAGTGTGGAATGGAAGAAGACCTAGTCTAGAGCATTGTAAAATCTTTGGATGCTTAGCCTATGCTCACATTCCTTCTCAAGTAAGAGGGAAATTGGATCCCAAAGCAGAAAAGTGTGTATTCATTGGTTATGATCAAAACCAAAAAGGATATAGATTGTACAATCCAACCAATAAAGGATTTTCTGTTAGTAGAGATGTAATTTTTGATGAAAACAAATCATGGTTTGATGATGACAGGAAAGTGAAGCTGCCATATGACTTGGATGAAGATTTTCCATCACTTCAACCAAAGGAGCCAAAGCAGATTGAAGAAAGTGATTTGGAGATTGACCTAGAAGACTTGGAAAGACTAAAGCTATGGAAGAACAAAGGTAAAGCAAAGATGCAGGATGCTACATATGGACCCGAGAGCTCACATCAACCACTTAGAAGGTCTTCGAGGGAGAAAAAGAAACTAGAGAGGTTTGGTTATGATACTTCTTTGGTCACAAAACACTCAATCTACATTGCAAAAGATTCAACCAATGAAGAGCCTACCACATTCGAAGAAGCACAAAGCAAGAAAGCTTGGAGAGATGCAATGGATGAAGAAATGGAAGCCTTGAAGGAGAATGACACTTGGGAGCTTGTACCTAACAAGCCATCTATGAAGATAATCAGATCTCAATGGATATACAAAATCAAGAGGAATCCAGATGGAAGTATAAATAGACACAAAGCAAGGTTAGTTGCTTAAGGTTTTTCTCAAACCCATGGTATTGATTATGAGGAGACTTTCTCTCCTGTTGCAAAAATGCCTACAATTAGGTTTCTCATTAGTCTTGCTGCATCGAGAAATTGGAATCTTTATCAACTTGATGTAAAGAATGCTTTCTTGAATGGATGGATTTCTGAGGAAGTGTATATGGCACAACCTCCAGGATATGAGGATGCACATCATCCTAACTATGTATGCAAACTAAAGAAAGCTTTGTATGGATTGAAGCAAGCTCCAAGAGCTTGGAATTTCAGATTGGTGACTTATTTGTAGGACCAAGGATTCAAAGCTAGCAAGGCGGATACCTCTTTGTTCATAAAGAGGAATGGATCTGAAGTGATCTATTTATGTGTGTATGTTGATGATATTATTATCACAGGCAATGATCTTGAAGGAATCAAACAAGTAAAGGCTCAAATGAAGGAGGAGTTCAAAATAAGTGACCTCGGACCTCTCACTTATTTTCTTGGATTGGAGTTGATCTACACAGATTCAGGTATATACATCACACAAAGGAAGTATGTCCGTGACATGCTCGTCAAGTTCAAGATGGAAAATACAAAGTGTGTAGGTACACCTATGGTGCAAAATCATAAGCTTAGTGCTTATGAAGGAGAGCCAATCGAAGACATCACAAGCTATCAAAGCTTGGTTGGAAGTTTGAACTATGCAACACTCACAAGGGTGGATATATGCTATAGTGTTAGCATATTGAGTCAGTTTATGCATAAGCCGAGAAGACCACACATGGAAGCGGCCAAGAGAGTCCTCAAGTACCTAAAAGTGACTATGAATGAAGGTTTGTTTTATTCATTTACTTCAGATATTGAGCTAAAGGTCTATTCAGAGACAGATTGGGTCGGATCTAAAGATGATAGAAGAAGCACATCAGGATATATATCATTTGCAGGTTCAAAAACCATTTCTTGGTCATCGAAGAAGCAACCAACCGTGGCATTATCTTCTACTGAAGCTGAATATAGAGGTTTGGCTGATGCAACTCAAGAAATCATGTGGTTAAAGTCTTTGTACACTGATCTTGGACTTCATTCTTCAACACCTCATATTTTTGGTGACAACACAAGCTCACTACATCTAGCAGCTAATCCGGTATACCATGCTAGAACCAAGCATATTGAAGTCCACTACCATTATGTAAGGGAGAAGCTAATGAGCAAGGATATTCAACTATCCTACGTCTCTACAGATATGCAATGTGCAGACATGTTGACGAAAGCTCTTGATGGTACGAAGTTAAGTAGATTCAAGTTGATGATTGGCTTGTAGGAAATCAAGGACAATTGAAGACTTATTTGAAGGCCAAGCATGTTCGGCTTGAGGGGCAGCTGTTGGTGCATTTTACCCAAGCCTACATGCTTGATATATTTGATATTATCCTCATTTGTAAGTTACATGAGTAGTCATGTGAACACCTCTTGTAAAAGAGTACATTTTATCTCTTGTAAATGGAAAAAGAAAAAAGGAAGAGTATAGCTTACCTCATCCATGATGTAAAAGAAAAGTCGTGGCCCTATCTACCTAAAATCACAAATTTTGGAGCTGAGGGATTATCTCCTAACTTTGGGGATCACTTTTAGGTGGAGCCATTCGAATTCGAATTCGAAACTCCCTCCAAGAATAGCTATAAAAAGAGCAAGAAGGAAGAGGCGATTAGCAAGCCTTGTACGTGACCACTTCATGTCATTTTGTAGAGATTGAAAAGCTTACTCCATAGCTCTATCATTCTACTCCCATTGTGCAAAGATTCATTGCCAATGTGGTTGTAATCATATGTGAATCTATACATTTATTATCATCTACCTCTCTGTTTTGTTCTCTGCTATACTCACTCAGAGCAGTAACCTCAGAAGGTCATATCTCGAGTTCTACTAAACCTTTTTCAGTGATTTAACTTGCGTTGGATAGCTTGTACTGTCTTACTTTGTGCATATAGATTTTGAAGGTCATTGGATTAATACTTTTAGAGATATCTGCATTTTACTGCTTACTGGTCTATTTCTGCAGTGCCCCGAGAATTGTGGGGAGGTTCCAGAAATTGTTGAAACTTGTTCTCAGTGCTCAGTCCATCATTTGAAGTGTTTTAACTTGGATTGGAAAGCTTACTAAGTCTATTTGCTATGCCCAAAAGGAAGTTTTCTAATTCCTTCCAGGTTGAGAGCACTGTTCATTTTTTCGAGCAGGTGTATGTCCAAAAATAGCAAGTTTTGGGAGCTAGTCATTTCGCAACTAGTCTATCTTGACTTAAACTTTTGGGATACATATTCCAAAGTACTTGGATGATATTTTGGTGGATTTAGTAAGCTCAAAGGGTCTACTAATCAACTCTGAAGTCTCAGTTGGCTGGTGTGAAGCTGGTTGTAGCAGCACCTACTCATCTTTGGATTGCATCCACCATCTCTCTTCACAGTGGTATCAGAGCACAGTCAAGCAACATGGGAGATGGATTTCCATCAACAATTGACAAATTGGATCGAAACAACTACCCGGCATGGTCTCTAAGGATGGAGGCTTACCTTCAAGGGAGGAATCTATATGGATTCATATCCGGAGATGAAGCAATGCCAACCATGAGAAACAAAGGGCAACCATCACATGAAGAAGTGGAAGGACTTTCGAATTGGTGTTCGAAGGATGCACTTGCAAGGTCCTATATTCTAAACTCAATCTCTGATTTTCTTTTACCTCATGTCAAGGGATGCAAGACATCAAGAGAAACCTAGAATGCACTTGCTTCTTTCTTCTCTTCCAACACTCGAGCAAGGAAGAACCAATTGTAAATGGAGTTCACAACAATGAAGAAAAGCCCGAAGCAAAATGTGACTGATTATGTCACAAAGATGAAGGAGATTTCCGACCAACTTGGAAGCATTGGAGAGGTAATTGAAGAGGAGCAAATCGTAAGACAAATCATGAATGGAATCAAAGAAGACGACAAGTGGGAGTCATTCACAACAGCCATGGATTTATACATGGATATGCATGTACCCGACCTCAACACACTCATGGGCCAACTCTTCACTCATGAAGCAAAGATTAGCAAAGATGGTGAGTCCTCAAGAGGTAATCAAACTTCTGCCTTATATTCTGATAAAGCTAAGGTCAAGGACAAGTCAAAGAATAGGAAGAATGAAGATGAAGGAAGCTCTTTCCAAGCAAACTTTGCAGGTAGAGGAAGAGCTAGAGGAAGAGGCAGAGGTGGAAAGCAAGGCAGGGGGAGATTCCAATCATCTCAACCTTGCAACATATGTGGCTTATCTAACCATACTACTGAAGAATGTTTCAGGAACCCAAGGAACTCAAGAGGAAGAGGATTCAATAGAGGTGGCTATGGATCAAATAGAGGTAGATACAATGGAGGCTACAACAACAACAACAACTACTACAACAACAATTACAACAACAGCAACTATCAAAGTGGCCATAGAGGAAGAAGAGATTACAATAACTATGCAGAGGACCAAAGTCAAGAAGATTCATTATTGATTATGAATCTATCAACGAAGAAGGGTAAGGATGATGATCACATATTTTGCATTGATTCGGGATGCTCGAACCATGTAGCAGGAAATGTGGCTTTACTTTCTGATTTGGAAGATCCTCATAACAAGCATGAAGTGCAGACAGGAGATGACACAAAGCACTCAGTGGAGAAGATAGGTAATGTGAAGACATCATATGGGAATATGAACCTCTTAAGCAAAGTCTTGTATGTCCCTACAATTACCAAAAATTTAATAAGTGTTGGGCAGATTGTTGAAAAAGGATTGCAGGTTAGATTCAACTGATTTGGAGCATATGTTGAAGACCCAAGGCAAGGCTTTCGAAGGATTGCCAAAGGAGAAAAGACAGGAAGGCTTTTCACTTTCGAAGTGGAAGATACAAAGAACATAGCTTTGTTTAGCTATGGATCTCAAACTCTAACAAAGTTGGAGATATGGCACAAAAGGCTTGCTCACATTGGTGAGAGGACACTCAAACAGATTTGCAGGGACCAAAGTGTACTTGGTTTGCCTAATATCACAAGGCAACACATGATTTATAAGTGTGAAGCTTGTCAACTCGGCAAGGCTCATAGACAACCTTTCAATAAGAAAGGATATATGTATCAAAATCCTTTGGATCTAGTGCACACAGATGTGTGGGGTCCAAGTAAGGAGCCATCTATATCAGGCTCAAGATATTATGTGTCTTTCATAGATGATTGTAGCAGGTGGACCATTCTGTTTTTCATGAAGCACAAGGATGAAGTGTTTAATTGTTTTAAGAAGTATATTGCTCTTGTTGAAAACCAAACAGGTAGGACTTTGAAACGACTCAGATCAGATGGTGGAGGAGAATACTTCTCTTCTGAATTTGATGCCTTCTTTCATGAAAGAGGCATTAAAAGGGAAGTCACTACAAGGTATACACCCGAACTCAATGGTGTAGCAGAAAGGAGGAACAGAGCTATTGTCGAATCTGCAAGGTCCATGCTCAACGAAAAGGGATTGCCGAACTACCTATGGGCAGAGGCTGTGTCAACAGCCACATAGCTCATAAATAGACTTCCATCTAAGTCACTAGATGGAACCACTCCATATGAAGTGTGGAATGGAAGAAGACCTAGTCTAGAGCATTGTAAAATCTTTGGATGTTTAGCCTATGCTCACATTCCTTCTCAAGTAAGAGGGAAATTGGATCCCAAAGCAGAAAAGTGTGTATTCATTGGTTATGATCAAAACCAAAAAGGATATAGATTGTACAATCCAACCAATAAAGGATTTTCTGTTAGTAGAGATGTAATTTTTGATGAAAACAAATCATGGTTTGATGATGACAGGAAAGTGAAGCTGCCATATGACTTGGATGAAGATTTTCCATCACTTCAACCAAAGGAGCCAAAGCAGATTGAAGAAAGTGATTTGGAGATTGACCTAGAAGACTTGGAAAGACTAAAGCTATGGAAGAACAAAGGTAAAGCAAAGATGCAGGATGCTACATATGGACCCGAGAGCTCACATCAACCACTTAGAAGGTCTTCGAGGGAGAAGAAGAAACCAGAGAGGTTTGGTTATGATACTTCTTTGGTCACAAAGCACTCAATCTACATTGCAAAAGATTCAACCAATGAAGAGCCTACCACATTCGAAGAAGCACAAAGCAAGAAAGCTTGGAGAGATGCAATGGATGAAGAAATGGAAGCCTTGAAGGAGAATGACACTTGGGAGCTTGTACCTAACAAGCCATCTATGAAGATAATCGGATCTCGATGGATATACAAAATCAAGAGGAATCCAGATGGAAGTATAAATAGACACAAAGCAAGGTTAGTTGCTAAAGGTTTTGCTCAAACCCATGGTATTGATTATGAGGAGACTTTCTCTCCTGTTGCAAAAATGCCTACAATTAGGTTTCTCATTAGTCTTGCTGCATCGAGAAATTGGAATCTTTATCAACTTGATGTAAAGAATGCTTTCTTGAATGGATGGATTTCTGAGGAAGTGTATATGGCACAACCTCCTGGATATGAGGATGCACATCATCCTAACTATGTATGCAAACTAAAGAAAGCTTTGTATGGATTGAAGCAAGCTCCAAGAGCTATGAATTTCAGATTGGTGACTTATTTGCAGGACCAAGGATTCAAAGCTAGCAAGGCGGATACCTCTTTGTTCATAAAGAGGAATGGATCTGAAGTGATCTATTTATGTGTGTATGTTGATGATATTATTATCACAGGCAATGATCTTGAAGGAATCAAACAAGTAAAGGCTCAAATGAAGGAGGAGTTCAAAATAAGTGACCTCGGACCTCTCACTTATTTTCTTGGATTGGAGTTGATCTACACAGATTCAGGTATATACATCACACAAAGGAAGTATGTTCGTGACATGCTCGTCAAGTTCAAGATGGAAAATACAAAGTGTGTAGGTACACCTATGGTGCAAAATCATAAGCTTAGTGCTTATGAAGGAGAGCCAATCGAAGACATCACAAGCTATCAAAGCTTGGTTGGAAGTTTGAACTATGCAACACTCACAAGGGTGGATATATGCTATAGTGTTAGCATATTGAGTCAGTTTATGCATAAGCCGAGAAGACCACACATGGAAGCGGCCAAGAGAGTCCTCAAGTACCTAAAAGTGACTATGAATGAAGGTTTGTTTTATTCATTTACTTCAGATATTGAGCTAAAGGTCTATTCAGAGACAGATTGGGTCGGATCTAAAGATGATAGAAGAAGCACATCAGGATATATATCATTTGCAGGTTCAAAAACCATTTCTTGGTCATCGAAGAAGCAACCAACCGTGGCATTATCTTCTACTGAAGCTGAATATAGAGGTTTGGCTGATGCAACTCAAGAAATCATGTGGTTAAAGTCTTTGTACACTGATCTTGGACTTCATTCTTCAACACCTCATATTTTTGGTGACAACACAAGCTCACTACATCTAGCAGCTAATCCGGTATACCATGCTAGAACCAAGCATATTGAAGTCCACTACCATTATGTAAGGGAGAAGCTAATGAGCAAGGATATTCAACTATCCTACGTCTCTACAGATATGCAATGTGCAGACATGTTGACGAAAGCTCTTGATGGTACGAAGTTAAGTAGATTCAAGTTGATGATTGGCTTGTAGGAAATCAAGGACAATTGAAGACTTATTTGAAGGCCAAGCATGTTCGGCTTGAGGGGCAGCTGTTGGTGCATTTTACCCAAGCCTACATGCTTGATATATTTGATATTATCCTCATTTGTAAGTTACATGAGTAGTCATGTGAACACCTCTTGTAAAAGAGTACATTTTATCTCTTGTAAATGGAAAAAGAAAAAAGGAAGAGTATAGCTTACCTCATCCATGATGTAAAAGAAAAGTCGTGGCCCTATCTACCTAAAATCACAAATTTTGGAGCTGAGGGATTATCTCCTAACTTTGGGGATCACTTTTAGGTGGAGCCATTCGAATTCGAATTCGAAACTCCCTCCAAGAATAGCTATAAAAAGAGCAAGAAGGAAGAGGCGATTAGCAAGCCTTGTACGTGACCACTTCATGTCATTTTGTAGAGATTGAAAAGCTTACTCCATAGCTCTATCATTCTACTCCCATTGTGCAAAGATTCATTGCCAATGTGGTTGTAATCATATGTGAATCTATACATTTATTATCATCTACCTCTCTGTTTTGTTCTCTGCTATACTCACTCAGAGCAGTAACCTCAGAAGGTCATATCTCGAGTTCTACTAAACCTTTTTCAGTGATTTAACTTGCGTTGGATAGCTTGTACTGTCTTACTTTGTGCATATAGATTTTGAAGGTCATTGGATTAATACTTTTAGAGATATCTGCATTTTACTGCTTACTGGTCTATTTCTGCAGTGCCCCGAGAATTGTGGGGAGGTTCCAGAAATTGTTGAAACTTGTTCTCAGTGCTCAGTCCATCATTTGAAGTGTTTTAACTTGGATTGGAAAGCTTACTAAGTCTATTTGCTATGCCCAAAAGGAAGTTTTCTAATTCCTTCCAGGTTGAGAGCACTGTTCATTTTTTCGAGCAGGTGTATGTCCAAAAATAGCAAGTTTTGGGAGCTAGTCATTTCGCAACTAGTCTATCTTGACTTAAACTTTTGGGATACATATTCCAAAGTACTTGGATGATATTTTGGTGGATTTAGGAAGCTCAAAGGGTCTACTAATCAACTCTGAAGTCTCAGTTGGCTGGTGTGAAGCTGGTTGTAGCAGCACCTACTCATCTTTGGATTGCATCCACCATCTCTCTTCAGAGTGGTATCAGAGCACAGTCAAGCAACATGGGAGATGGATTTCCATCAACAATTGACAAATTGGATCGAAACAACTACCCGGCATGGTCTCTAAGGATGGAGGCTTACCTTCAAGGGAGGAATCTATATGGATTCATATCCGGAGATGAAGCAATGCCAACCATGAGAAACAAAGGGCAACCATCACATGAAGAAGTGGAAGGACTTTCGAATTGGTGTTCGAAGGATGCACTTGCAAGGTCCTATATTCTAAACTCAATCTCTGATTTTCTTTTACCTCATGTCAAGGGATGCAAGACATCAAGAGAAACCTAGAATGCACTTGCTTCTTTCTTCTCTTCCAACACTCGAGCAAGGAAGAACCAATTGTAAATGGAGTTCACAACAATGAAGAAAAGCCCGAAGCAAAATGTGACTGATTATGTCACAAAGATGAAGGAGATTTCCGACCAACTTGGAAGCATTGGAGAGGTAATTGAAGAGGAGCAAATCGTAAGACAAATCATGAATGGAATCAAAGAAGACGACAAGTGGGAGTCATTCACAACAGCCATGGATTTATACATGGATATGCATGTACCCGACCTCAACACACTCATGGGCCAACTCTTCACTCATGAAGCAAAGATTAGCAAAGATGGTGAGTCCTCAAGAGGTAATCAAACTTCTGCCTTATATTCTGATAAAGCTAAGGTCAAGGACAAGTCAAAGAATAGGAAGAATGAAGATGAAGGAAGCTCTTTCCAAGCAAACTTTGCAGGTAGAGGAAGAGCTAGAGGAAGAGGCAGAGGTGGAAAGCAAGGCAGGGGGAGATTCCAATCATCTCAACCTTGCAACATATGTGGCTTATCTAACCATACTACTGAAGAATGTTTCAGGAACCCAAGGAACTCAAGAGGAAGAGGATTCAATAGAGGTGGCTATGGATCAAATAGAGGTAGATACAATGGAGGCTACAACAACAACAACTACTACAACAACAATTACAACAACAGCAACTATCAAAGTGGCCATAGAGGAAGAAGAGATTACAATAACTATGCAGAGGACCAAAGTCAAGAAGATTCATTATTGATTATGAATCTATCAACGAAGAAGGGTAAGGATGATGATCACATATTTTGCATTGATTCGGGATGCTCGAACCATGTAGCAGGAAATGTGGCTTTACTTTCTGATTTGGAAGATCCTCATAACAAGCATGAAGTGCAGACAGGAGATGACACAAAGCACTCAGTGGAGAAGATAGGTAATGTGAAGACATCATATGGGAATATGAACCTCTTAAGCAAAGTCTTGTATGTCCCTACAATTACCAAAAATTTAATAAGTGTTGGGCAGATTGTTGAAAAAGGATTGCAGGTTAGATTCAACCGATTTGGAGCATATGTTGAAGACCCAAGGCAAGGCTTTCCAAGGATTGCCAAAGGAGAAAAGACAGGAAGGCTTTTCACTTTCGAAGTGGAAGATACAAAGAACATAGCTTTGTTTAGCTATGGATCTCAAACTCTAACAGAGTTGGAGATATGGCACAAAAGGCTTGCTCACATTGGTGAGAGGACACTCAAACAGATTTGCAGGGACCACAGTGTACTTGGTTTGCCTAATATCACAAGGCAACACATGATTTATAAGTGTGAAGCTTGTCAACTCGGCAAGGCTCATAGACAACCTTTCAATAAGAAAGGATATATGTATCAAAATCCTTTGGATCTAGTGCACACAGATGTGTGGGGTCCAAGTAAGGAGCCATCTATATCAGGCTCAAGATATTATGTGTCTTTCATAGATGATTGTAGCAGGTGGACCATTCTGTTTTTCATGAAGCACAAGGATGAAGTGTTTAATTGTTTTAAGAAGTATATTGCTCTTGTTGAAAACCAAACAGGTAGGACTTTGAAACGACTCAGATCAGATGGTGGAGGAGAATACTTCTCTTCTTAATTTGATGCCTTCTTGCATGAAAGAGGCATTAAAAGGGAAGTCACTACAAGGTATACACCCGAACTCAATGGTGTAGCAGAAAGGAGGAACAGAGCTATTGTCGAATCTGCAAGGTCCATGCTCAACGAAAAGGGATTGCCGAACTACCTATGGGCAGAGGCTGTGTCAACAGCCACATAGCTCATAAATAGACTTCCATCTAAGTCACTAGATGGAACCACTCCATATGAAGTGTGGAATGGAAGAAGACCTAGTCTAGAGCATTGTAAAATCTTTGGATGCTTAGCCTATGCTCACATTCCTTCTCAAGTAAGAGGGAAATTGGATCCCAAAGCAGAAAAGTGTGTATTCATTGGTTATGATCAAAACCAAAAAGGATATAGATTGTACAATCCAACCAATAAAGGATTTTCTGTTAGTAGAGATGTAATTTTTGATGAAAACAAATCATGGTTTGATGATGACAGGAAAGTGAAGCTGCCATATGACTTGGATGAAGATTTTCCATCACTTCAACCAAAGGAGCCAAAGCAGATTGAAGAAAGTGATTTGGAGATTAACCTAGAAGACTTGGAAAGACTAAAGCTATGGAAGAACAAAGGTAAAGCAAAGATGCAGGATGCTACATATGGACCCGAGAGCTCACATCAACCACTTAGAAGGTCTTCGAGGGAGAAGAAGAAACCAGAGAGGTTTGGTTATGATACTTCTTTGGTCACAAAGCACTCAATCTACATTGCAAAAGATTCAACCAATGAAGAGCCTACCACATTCGAAGAAGCACAAAGCAAGAAAGCTTGGAGAGATGCAATGGATGAAGAAATGGAAGCCTTGAAGGAGAATGACACTTGGGAGCTTGTACCTAACAAGCCATCTATGAAGATAATCGGATCTCGATGGATATACAAAATCAAGAGGAATCTAGATGGAAGTATAAATAGACACAAAGCAAGGTTAGTTGCTAAAGGTTTTGCTCAAACCCATGGTATTGATTATGAGGAGACTTTCTCTCTTGTTGCAAAAATGCCTACAATTAGGTTTCTCATTAGTCTTGCTGCATCGAGAAATTGGAATCTTTATCAACTTGATGTAAAGAATGCTTTCTTGAATGGATGGATCTCCGAGGAAGTGTATATGGCACAACCTCCTGGATATGAGGATGCACATCATCCTTACTATGTATGCAAACTAAAGAAAGCTTTGTATGGATTGAAGCAAGCTCCAAGAGCTTGGAATTTCAGATTGGTGACTTATTTGCAGGACCAAGGATTCAAAGCTAGCAAGGCGGATACCTCTTTGTTCATAAAGAGGAATGGATCTGAAGTGATCTATTTATGTGTGTATGTTGATGATATTATTATCACAGGGAATGATTTTGAAGGAATCAAACAAGTAAAGGCTCAAATGAAGGAGGAGTTCAAAATAAGTGACCTCGGACCTCTCACTTATTTTCTTGGATTGGAGTTGATCTACACAGATTCAGGTATATACATCACACAAAGGAAGTATGTCCATGACATGCTCGTCAAGTTCAAGATGGAAAATACAAAGTGTGCAGGTACACCTATGGTGCAAAATCATAAGCTTAGTGCTTATGAAGGAGAGCCAATCGAAGACATCACAAGCTATCAAAGCTTGGTTGGAAGTTTGAACTATGCAACACTCACAAGGGTGGATATATGCTATAGTGCTAGCATATTGAGTCAGTTTATGCATAAGCCGAGAAGACCACACATGGAAGCGGCCAAGAGAGTCCTCAAGTACCTAAAGGGGACTATGAATGAAGGTTTGTTTTATTCATTTACTTTAGATATTGAGCTAAAGGTCTATTCAGATGCAGATTGGGCCGGATCTAAAGATGATAGAAGAAGCACATGAGGATATATATCATTTGCAGGTTCAAAAACCATTTCTTTGTCATCGAAGAAGCAACCAACCGTGGCATTATCTTCTACCGAAGCTGAATATAGAGGTTTGGCTGATGCAACTCAAGAAATCATGTGGTTAAAGTTTTTGTACACTGATCTTGGACTTCATTCTTCAACACCTCATATTTTTGGTGACAACACAAGCTCACTACATCTAGCAGCTAATCCGGTATACCATGCTAGAACCAAGCATATTGAAGTCCACTACCATTATGTAAGGGAGAAGCTAATGAGCAAGGATATTCAACTATCCTACGTCTCTACAGATATGCAATGTGCAGACATGTTGACGAAAGCTCTTGATGGTACGAAGTTAAGTAGATTCAAGTTGATGATTGGCTTCCAGGAAATCAAGGACAATTGAAGACTTATTTGAAGGCCAAGCATGTTCGGCTTGAGGGGCAGCTGTTGGTGCATTTTACCCAAGCCTACATGCTTGATATATTTGATATTATCCTCATTTGTAAGTTACATGAGTAGTCATGTGAACACCTCTTGTAAAAGAGTACATTTTATCTCTTGTAAATGGAAAAAGAAAAAAGGAAGAGTATAGCTTACCTTATCCATGATGTAAAAGAAAAGTCGTGGCCCTATCTACCTAAAATCACAAATTTTGGAGCTGAGGGAATATCTCCTAACTTTGGGGATCACTTTTAGGTGGAGCCATTCGAATTCGAATTCGAAACTCCCTCCAAGAATAGCTATAAAAAGAGCAAGAAGGAAGAGGCGATTAGCAAGCCTTGTACGTGACCACTTCATGTCATTTTGTAGAGATTGAAGAGCTTACTCCATAGCTCTATCATTCTACTCCCATTGTGCAAAGGTTCATTGCCAATGTGGTTGTAATCATATGTGAATCTATACATTTATTATCATCTACCTCTCTGTTTTGTTCTCTGCTATACTCACTCAGAGCAGTAACCTCAGAAGGTCATATCTCGAGTTCTACTGAACCTTTTTCAGTGATTTAACTTGCGTTGGATAGCTTGTACTGTCTTACTTTGTGCATATAGATTTTCAAGGTAATTGGATTAATACTTTTGGAGATATCTGCATTTTACTGCTTACTGGTCTATCTCTGCAGTGCCCCGAGAATTGTGGGGAGGTTCCAGAAATTGTTGAAACTTGTTCTCAGTGCTCAGTCCATCATTTGAAGTGTTTTAACTTCGATTGGAAAGCTTACTAAGTCTATTTGCTATGCCCAAAAGGAAGTTTTCTAATTCCTTCCAGGTTCAGAGCACTGTTCATTTTTTCTAGCAGGTGTATGTCCAAAAATAGCAAGTTTTGGGAGCTAGTCATTTCGCAACTAGTCTATCTTGACTTAAACTTTTGGGATACATATTCCAAAGTACTTGGATGATATTTTGGTGGATTTAGGAAGCTCAAAGGGTCTACTAATCAACTCTGAAGTCTCAGTTGGCTGGTGTGAAGCTGGTTGTAGCAACACCTACTCATCTTTGGATTGCATCCACCATCTCTCTTCACAGTGGTATCAGAGCATAGTCAAGCAACATGGGAGATGGATTTCCATCAACAATTGACAAATTGGATCGAAACAACTACCCGGCATGGTCTCTAAGGATGGAAGCTTACCTTCAAGGGAGGAATCTATATGGATTCATATCCGGAGATGAAGCAATGCCAACCATGAGGAACAAAGGGCAACCATCACATGAAGAAGTGGAAGGACTTTCGAATTGGTGTTCGAAGGATGCACTTGCAAGGTCCTATATTCTAAACTCAATCTCTGATTTTCTTTTACCTCATGTCAAGGGATGCAAGACATCAAGAGAAACCTAGAATGCACTTGCTTCTTTCTTCTCTTCCAACACTCGAGCAAGGAAGAACCAATTGTGGATGGAGTTCACAACAATGAAGAAAAGCCCGAAGCAAAATGTGACTGATTATGTCACAAAGATGAAGGAGATTTCCGACCAACTTGGAAGCATTGGAGAGGTAATTGAAGAGGAGCAAATCGTAAGACAAATCATGAATGGAATCAAAGAAGACGACAAGTGGGAGTCATTCACAACAGCCATGGATTTATACATGGATATGCATGTACCCAACCTCAACACACTCATGGGCCAACTCTTCACTCATGAAGCAAAGAATAGCAAAGATGGTGAGTCCTCAAGAGGTAATCAAACTTCTGCCTTATATTCTGATAAAGCTAAGGTCAAGGACAAGTCAAAGAATAGGAAGAATGAAGATGAAGGAAGCTCTTTCCAAGCAAACTTTGCAGGTAGAGGAAGAGCTAGAGGAAGAGGCAGAGGTGGAAAGCAAGGCAGGGGGAGATTCCAATCATCTCAACCTTGCAACATATGTGGCTTATCTAACCATACTACTGAAGAATGTTTCAGGAACCCAAGGAACTCAAGAGGAAGAGGATTCAATAGAGGTGGCTATGGATCAAATAGAGGTAGATACAATGGAGGCTACAACAACAACAACAACTACTACAACAACAATTACAACAACAGCAACTATCAAAGTGGCCATAGAGGAAGAAGAGATTACAATAACTATGCAGAGGACCAAAGTCAAGAAGATTCATTATTGATTATGAATCTATCAACGAAGAAGGGTAAGGATGATGATCACATATTTTGCATTGATTCGGGATGCTCGAACCATGTAGCAGGAAATGTGGCTTTACTTTCTGATTTGGAAGATCCTCATAACAAGCATGAAGTGCAGACAGGAGATGACACAAAGCACTCAGTGGAGAAGATAGGTAATGTGAAGACATCATATGGGAATATGAACCTCTTAAGCAAAGTCTTGTATGTCCCTACAATTACCAAAAATTTAATAAGTGTTGGGCAGATTGTTGAAAAAGGATTGCAGGTTAGATTCAACTGATTTGGAGCATATGTTGAAGACCCAAGGCAAGGCTTTCGAAGGATTGCCAAAGGAGAAAAGACAGGAAGGCTTTTCACTTTCGAAGTGGAAGATACAAAGAACATAGCTTTGTTTAGCTATGGATCTCAAACTCTAACAGAGTTGGAGATATGGCACAAAAGGCTTGCTCACATTGGTGAGAGGACACTCAAAC
>CM035429.1:108854325-108866825 GCA_020310875.1 Ceratopteris richardii | reverse complement strand
TGACAAATACAGTCAAACTTGTTAATCCCACTACTCATCAGCCAGGGTGCGAGGTGGGAAGTTCATTATTGAGAAAATCCACATCGTGAATGTACCGCTATATACAGACAATTGGAGTAAATTTTTTGCTCTCCTTGATACTAAATTAGTATGCTGAAGAGCGAATATAGATGCATCATGCAGGAAGAGGTCTTCTCGATGAAACTTATTGGTGGCTGGATATAATGGTGCAAAAGTATGGTTTGAGTCCAGCTGAGAAGCATTATGAGTGCATAGTTGACTGCTTTTGGAAGGTCATCATGGGCTTGAGCTGGAAAGAAGAGCTGACCTTCGGATGCTGTGGAAACCATGTATAAAAGATGTGCCGGGAGAGGGATAAAAAAGAACAGATCTTGAAAGTACAGTGACATTGTTCGTGGTGTTGGGTCATGCCGCTCTGCTGATTTCTTTTATGATCTACTCCATGATTCTGGTGCATCCCCGAGGTTAAATTTTTTTTCAAGATGTTGTCTCTCGCGGCAAGGAATCTCAAAAGATTCTGATACACTCCACGCAACATTTAGAGGATAATGTCATATAGCCTATGCATGAAGAAGGAACTCGAGTGGACCCGACCGTCCTCTTCTTGAATCCTTTGTAGATGGAAGTGCTTTGAGTACACGTGAGCACTATACAGAACTCAACTCAGTTAGTTTGCTTGATGAAGACACTTTTTGTTTGGAATGGATAAATACACATCCAAAGACATCAGTGATATATGTATCATTTGGTGCGTCTGCCGGGAAATATATGAGCTAGTGCATAGACACAGGAAGAATCCATTGCGAGATAATTGTGGGCTCTAGGTAATCCAAATAGACCGATTCAGAGGGGTTTCGAACAACATAAAGTCTCGTATAATCATTTTTTCCTGGGGCTTAGGAGCCTTTCATTTTGGTGCGTCTGCCGGGAAGTATATGAACCAGTACATAGACAAAGGAAGGACTCCTCGAGGGATAATTATGGGCTCCAGGTGATCCAAGTAGATCGATTGCGAGGGGTTTGAACAAAATAAAGTCTTGTGTAATCATCTTTTCCTTGGACTCAAGAACCTTTCATTTGGTGCGTTTGCCGGGAAATATATGAGCTAGTGCATAGACACAGGAAGAATCCATTGCGAGATAATTGTGGGCTCTAGGTAATCCAAATAGACCGATTCAGAGGGGTTTCGAACAACATAAAGTCTCGTATAATCATTTTTTCCTGGGGCTTAGGAGCCTTTCATTTTGGTGCGTTTTTCGGGAAAAGCTTGGTACGTCTCTATAAGAGAGTGCCATAGGTTTGCCTAGCGCCACAGGTTGGCCGAGCTTGCGGACCCACGATCTAGTACATGAGCGAGGGGAGCTCATCGTCAGGAGCAACACAAATGCAAAGAGAGGAACGCGCTCAGAGAAGAGCCCTTGAAAGAGAAAGGAGAAGGTGGGAACCGCCAGGTGAGTGGACCTCGATTGGCTCGAAGAAATCAGTCAAAAATGTGTACTCCCGTAGGAGAGTCGCGAATCAAGTGCGAAAGTTTGAAGGAGGGATCCTGAAGCCACGTGTGCTAAATTTTTGGGATCGAAGTGATATCGATATCACACCTCTATTCGAAATGGCTCAGCGGATTTCAGTTCACTTGGGGGACTTCACCAAGTTTTCAGGTACTTGGGACGAAGATCCGGATAGTTTTATCCAGCTGTTTGAGGTTACTTGTGAGGCCAATGACGTAGTTGACCAGGATCAAAGGTTGAGAATTTTTCCGGCTATTCTCCGTGATGAGGCAGCCAATTGGTATGGGAATTTGACACCACAAGAGCGTGGAGCTTATCAAATGCTCAAGGAAGCCTTCTTGGCAAAGTTTCGACGACAAGGCTTCCAAGACAGATTGGCCCAACAAATGGATTATTTGCGACAGGGAGTCAATGAGAGCATCGATAACTACATTTAGAGAATGGAAACGCTGGTAAGAAAGATGGGCGCGAATGCCCCGAACGATGAGACATTGAAACGAAGATTCATTTCGGGATTGCGAGATCCTACGGCACAGCAGCATATCAGCCTGACAAGACCTGCGACCTTAATGGATGCTAAAGAGCAAGCAAGGCTTTGGGAGGAAGTACAATTATGCCAACAAAGGAAGATGGAGCTCTTATACGAGCCTATGGGAGGCCCAAGAAACATACCGATGAAAGATCCTGGCCAAGGAAGTCCCGCATTGACGACCCCAGCTTTTGTAGCTGCCACTAGCACGCCAGGCGAGGTAAAGCCTGCGCTAACCAAAGAACGAATATTGGAGTTGGTCACGCAAGCTATAAAAGCTGCCACAATAACTCAGGAGACATACACAGTAAAACCAGAGGTCACAACAAACCCGAATCAAGTGTTTCGATCAAATACATGGTGTGGGAAGTGTCATGGTTACGGCCATTTGGCTTCAGAATGCCCCACAGTCTCGAGAGTATTCACAGATAGATCGCCACCTAGGATGCGTTGTACTTTTTGTGGAAGAACAAATCACACAGAGGACCGATGTTACAACAAGAGAGCCTATGAAGAGAGGACCATGAAATCAGGAGATACAAGAGAAAGACCTTACACGGGATTGCCCGCTCAAAGTGTCCCACCTACATCTCGTTGGGAAAACAGACCGACTTATGGATATGGTGCTCAGGGTCAAGGAGGAGACTATTCAAGAGGAGCCACGCGTGATCAAAGAAGAGATGGTCCAATCCAGTGCTGGAGATATCATGGCTTTGGCCATACTCAATCTAGATGTCCAAACGAAAAGAAACCAATTGATTATACCCCACTATGTAGGTACTGTAGTGGAGAGGGCCATTTTGATGAAGATTTTCCAAAACGAAGAGCTGCCGCCGGCAAGGAGAAAGGACCAGTAGGGTCCTCGAATTATGTTGTACTCAAATGCATTCCACATCGAGAGTTCAAGAGCACGTTCCTACGATCGGAGTAGTGTTCAAGACACCGAACCCTCAAGAAGGCTCTAGCTCGTCAATGCACTTTGTGGATGCTTACGAGGCCAAGAAACCACACAAAGATCCAACTGTGGCAGTAGTCACAAGTACTCAAGAGTACTCGAAGAAGAATCCAGGAGGCGAAGGTGAAGAAGGGAGTCAAGAGAGGATAGCTGAACACGAAGAGGTAGAAAACCAAGTTGGAGGACTTGTTGAGCAGCAAGAGCTTGAGGATGGGGAAGAGATTGAGATTCTTCCACCAGTGACTAAGGAGTTTGTGCCAGGCATAGCACCATTCCCTGAAAGATTGAAAGCTCCTAATGAAAGGAAAGACAAAGTTTGGAAGAAGTAGATATTGTAAAGTTGCTCGCTGATACGGAAGTCACGCTGGATATTGGCACATTGCTAAAATGTTCACCTGCTTATAGGAGACAATTCTACAACGAATATATTAAGAAGCCGAGGAAAGCTCGAGATAAAAATAGACAAGATAAGGATGTCCAAGGAATCATTCAAAGTATTACGATGCAAATTGATTCAAATGCTCCAGCTGTGACGGTCAAAATTAAAGGATATGCAATCCCTGGTGCTCAGTTAGATAGTGGAGCCGCAGTCAATCTGATGACTGAGTTCATGATGAAAGCTTTGGGCCTTAACCACATGGAAGAGACGCCGATTTCTTTGAGAATGGCGGATCAAACACAAGTGAAGCCTACGGGTCTTTTGAAAAATGTAAGTACAGTTGTGGGCGGTCTAGAGTTTAAAGTTGATTATCTGATAGTAAGACCAAGGACCTCAGAGGCCACCTTCTCGATCCTACTTGGACGACCATGGCTGGTGCAAGCCGAATGTGTGCATGACTTGCGCACAGGTTTTATTTCAATAGGGCCAAAGTCTGATCGGATTCAGTTGCAAGTATCCCCACCCTCGAGCAACAAGAAGAAGACAATAATAGTCGATGAGATGGACAAGAAGGAGAAGGAGAAAGCAAGGCACGAGATTGCACGAGCTAGGTTTTCTTTGAACACGAACACCTACAAGAATCTACTTCAAGACGGGTTCAACTTGCAGCTCTTTAAGAATCAAGACACGAAGATGGGAGAGTATCAAAATCCACTGCTCTATAACGACGATTCCGATCAGGAGTTGCTGGGATGGTTGACGCATACAAGAGAATTTGAGTGCTACATGTTGAGTATAGACGCAAGTAAAAAAAAAGTTACTCAATCCCTGGAAAAGGGAACTTCAAGAGAAGAATTGAAACTAGAGTTAGCTCCGGCGATGGAAGTGCAACAGTTGCGAGAAAGAGTTAGAATGCTAGAAGCCGAGATTCTAAAGAGAAGTCGAGAATCGGAAAAAGAAGCGAAGAGTAAGACTAAAGTGTCGGAAGCCATTGCAAAAGTTGCATTAAAGAAATTAGGTTCAATCGAAACAGAACAAGACAATGATTTATTGGCCAACCATGCACGCGTGATCGGAGAGCACATTCCAATCACAGTGTCATCGAGAAATAAGGACTATTCGCGAGAAGCTCAGTTGGAAAAATGGGAAGTTTTTCTAGAAAAGTTCTTGAGTGTAGGGTCAGAGCTACCAGAGGGAGTACGAAATTGCATTAAAACGACACTCAAAAATTTCAGCAAGGCCTTTCCATGGTCATACAGTGATCTGAGAGGAATTGATCCCCGAATCTACCAACATTATATAGACTTGGAAGAAGGCACACGACCAATATGTCAACGACTCAGGCGAACGAATCCAGTCTACTCGGAATTGATCAAGCTGGAATTGACCAAATTATTGGAAGCAGGATTCATATATCCTATCGCATCCAGTGAATGGGTATCACCATTGTAGTTGTTCCGAAGAAAAATAAGAAAATCCGTATTTGCATAGACTATCAAAAGTTGAACGAGTGCACAAAGAAGGATCATTTTCCCTTGCCATTCACTGATCAAATATTGGACAGAGTGGCTGGCCATAAATTGTACTCATTTTTGGATGGTTTCAGTGGGTACAACCAGATCCAAATTCATGAAGAGGATCAATCCAAAACTACTTTCACGACAGAATGGGGTACGTATGCATATCGGGTGATGCCATTTGGATTATGCAATGCACCGGCCACATTCCAGAGAGCAATGATAGCTGCATATTAGGACTACTTGCAGGATTGGATGGAGATATTTCTCGATGATTTTGCAATCAGAGGCAACGATGAAAACATGATGGAGAGGATCGAAGCGATTTTAAGAAGAAGCATTGAAAAAGGCATCGCATTGAATCCTGAAAAGTGCACATTTGGAGTACGAAGAGGATTGCTTTTGGGACATGTTATTTCCGAAAAAGGGATTGCGGTTGACGAGGATAAAGTGGAAAAAATTGGACAACTTCCACCTCCGCAAAACTTGCAACAACTCAGAGGATTTTTGGGCCATGCAAATTATTATCGACTTTTTATATTAAATTTTGCATCCATAGCGGCACCACTGACGACTCTTTTGAGGAAGGACCAACAATACCAATGGACTGAAGAGTGTCAAGTTGCATTCGACTCGATCAAAGAGAGATTGATAAATGCACCGATTTTGGTAGCACCCGACTGGACGAGAGAATTTCATGTGCATACCGACGCTTCTCATACTGTGGTTGGAGCAGTACTATGCCAAGCCGATGAAAAGAAGTTGGACCACCCTATTTATTACGCAAGTCGCAATTTGAATAACACTGAGAGGAACTATACGACTACAGAAAAGGAATGTCTCTCGATGATCTTTGCGGTGAACAAGTATCGACATTACCTGATGGGAAAGCATTTCACGTTTTATGTGGATTATGAAGCCCTTAAGTACATCATTAATAAACCCAAACTGTCAGGGCGATTGATGAGGTGGATGCTACTTCTCCAAGAATTTCAGTTCACAGTGGTAACCAGACCAAGCAAAGCACATATATTGGCTGACCATTTATCTCGAATTGTTAATGAGGAGCCAATCTCTGGTGTGCCCGACGATGCTCCTGATGGACATCTATTCCAGGTTGATGCGAAAGTACCTTGGTATGCCGACTTGGTGAACTTCTTATGCACTACTAAATATCCGCCAGAAGCAAGCAAGAGAGAGAAGCAAAAACTGTTAGCCTTGGCGAAGCACCATAAAATCATTGGGGGGCAACTCTATCGATATTTTGTTCATGAGAGCATTTATCAGAGGTGTCTCGAGGAAGAAGAAGCAAACCTAGTGTTGAGGGCTTTGCATGACGAACCCTGCGGTGGACATTTCGCTGGCGAATTGACGGCAAGAAAGATTTTATTGGCTGGGTATTTGTGGCCAACATTGTTCAAAGACTCGCACACATACTGTAAGAAATGTGACAAATGCCAATGAATGGGCAAACCCACATTAGCACATGCTGCTCCTCTTACGCCGGTGTTGGCTCTTAAGCCGTTTGAGAAATGGGGAATCGATTTTGTGGGGCCTATTGATCCTCCTTCACGACGAAGATCTAATAGGTATATTTTGGTCTGTACTGACTATGTTACCAAGTGGGTGGAAGCCAAAGCTCTGAAGACTGACCGAGCTGTTGATGTTGCTAAATTTTTGTATGAACAAATTATCACTCGATTCAGATGCCCGTTGGAGATAGTGAGTGATAGAGGGACACATTTTGTCAACGAACTGATCGAAGAACTAATGGAATTATATAAGATCAAACATAGAAAAAGCACTCCATATTATCCGAGGGCAAATGGACAAGTTGAGGTCACCAACAAAATCCTTGAACAGATTCTGACAAAGACAGTAGCTGTGCATAGGAGAGACTGGGATGAGAGACTTTTGGAAGCCTTGTGGGCATATCGAACATCCTACCGAGTGACGACCAAGAGCACTCCGTTCTCCCTAGTATGTGGCGAGGAAGCCATCTTTCCCATTGAAAAAGAAGTTCCGACATTAAGAGTGGCCATCGAAGCCAGGTTGGGCGAGGAGGAGTCATTGAAGGAAAGGTACATACAACTGGTCAAGCTGGAAGAAAAGAGACTCATCGCACAACAAAGTTTGGAAGCTATTCAGAAGAGACGTAAAGAGAGGCATGACAAGAATCTCAAAACCTATGTGATTCAAGAAGGGGATTTGGTACTAGTCTATGATAGTAAGTATTAAGAATTCCCAGGGAAGTTACAGACAAGATGGGTGGGACCGTTTAAGGTGGTGGAACTCAATTCCAATGGTTCCATGCAAATTCAAGGTTTAGGAGAAGAATATGCTCCCGTGAAGGTTAACGCACTTCGAGTTAAACCATATTTCAAGTGATATTAGGACGGGAGAAGCCAGACGAGATCCAGACGAAATGATGAAGCTATGATTTGTATGTCATAAATATTCTTCCTTGCTAGCTCAAGAAACTTTGGACTTCGAATTATTTTTTGTGTTATGCAGAGACTGTTAGGAGCTAAGTAACAAAATGGCAGATCAGATAACGCAACTCTACTTGTACGAGTTAAGGATATATTTCTCGGACCAAACATTCGCCCGCATGGACATAGATGTCGACGACTTTGAGACGGAATACGATGTTGAGGAAGCGCATTGGCTGGTATGCTTTATAAACCAGGATTTGGGTGTTGCATTTTACATTGAGTGTTTTGAGGAATACCTAGCTCGACATGTAGGATGGGCGGGAGATCGATATTACTATTTTGATCCTTCGAGGGAAATGCCTAACGAGGAAAACGATATCACATGGGCTTGGGCAGATGTGCTAACGCTAGGAAGTGATGACGGAGCTCCCGAAGTTGAGCCTGACTCGCCTTAGAGAAGTTGTCGGGATGCGAGTACGATGTGAGACTACATGAGACATTCCGGGGACTCACATTCTAGGACACCTAGGGATAGGTATACGAGGGACTAAGGCATAGCTGGCTGTAGTTACCTAGTGAAAAGTCAACTCGATGAATACATATGTAGTGTCTGTAATTGAGAGAATGGAGTGGAGAGGTGGTTGATCTGTCAAAGGCTAGAGTGTATATGTTTGCATGTATGTGTGGGAACAGTGGAAAAAAGTCCCTTTCTTCCTCTCCCTAATTCTCAGGACTTGGGTGAACTAATTAACTATGAAAAGAAAGGAAAAAATATTGTGTTGCTGTGATCGTACCGATGCGCTATGGTGGGCTAGTAGGTGAGTGGATTTATCCTCGCCGGGTGGTTAGGACCACGAGCCGCAGCTAGTTTCGCCATAGGCTTGGAAGGTATATGTTGTGTCTTAGCTACGCGCCATAACGGGTTGGTAGGTAGGTGGAGCCATCGTGGCTGGGTAGTCACGACCACGAGCCGCATCCAGCTTCGTTATGGGCTAGTTGATATATGTTATGTGTTATCATTGTGTGTTTGTGTGTTGTGCGCTGCATTGCATTGGTAGATGGGTGGAATCAACCTGATCGGGTGGTCAGGTCCACGAATCGCATCCAGTGTCAATGTAGGCCAACGTGTGATTAAAATAAAATTTTCATATGAAGTTATTCCCCACTCCTGAGGGGGAGAGACAGAGGAGAGGGCGATGATCGCCTGGAAGGGAACGTTATTTTCTTGTGTGATTGGTATGTGTTGGCTTGCGACAGATCAGCTCACTTTGAATCAACATTCTTGAAGGCACGGAGACTCTATATGTATCTATGGATGAGGCTTTAGCGAGGTAATGCAACGGTCTTGCTTTATAACTAGTGTGCTCTATCTGAGGGTTTTTCTAGTGTGTGGGACACTCCAGGGTTCTGATGTATGTCTTGACTTGTACTCGAGTTTTGATGGCTTTTGTAGGACGAGGATGGGGATTCTTCGGGGACGTCTAGTCATGGAATGATTGTACATAGCGAATAGTAGGTGCAATAATGGGGTATGCATTTTGGGTATTTTTGCATCTCCGATTGGATTCATTTCAGTTGTTGTTGTTTATTTCGGTATTTTCTTTTTTGTTTTCCGTAATGGTAGTTGCATGTGTAAAATATGGAAAGGTATGCATGTGTTATTTTGGTTGAGACCATTTTTCATAATGGAATGTATGAGCAAATTGATGCATGGCTGAAATGGAATTGCATATGTGTGCATGTTCTTGGATCATTTGGAAGTGACTGATTTGTATGTATTCATGAGTGATTTTTTAGCACTAATAGCTTCGATGAGTGTAGGTTCAGTGGAAGTGACGGCTTGATGAAAAGGTATGTAAACCAATTGGAAATTGACATGTTCATGGTTGTTTGGATTTTATTTCAGCAATAGTGGCTCGTCGAGGACGACTTCGCAAATAAGAAGAGGGGAGTATGTTAGCTCACAATTTGGTTGATTTTTATGTACTAATGTAGTTCTATTTGGCAGGAAAATACGCTTGATTTCAGGTACTTGAAGCATGAATTTGATAATTGATGGGAAGCATGTGGAGGTATTGATTGCAGGGATGCGGAGAAAAGGGATTGAGCATGGACAAGCCTCCTAAGAGCATAAGAGATACTGACGTGCAAAGGAAATCAGAAGCGGCTTTGTTTCACGGGGGAATGCTTTCTTATCAACCATCAATTACAATCGCTTGACCGATTTCCGGAAATTGACCTTCGACACATCGTTGATAAAAAATCCAGAGATGTGGAGAAATGTGATCAGAGCCGCATGTCCAACTGCACTTAACACATTTTGAGTGTGGGGTGAATGCTTTGACGGGAGAGTAGGAGCATATCCATGGCTTCCCTATCTACAACAGCCTCTTCCTTATCGACTCTGAGGACCTCTAGATCTGCGAATACCTCTAGACCCCATGTAGCTTTTTCAAGCCTTAGAAGATTGCAGCCAAGACGGAGGCTGTTGCAAGTCTCTTGCAAGGCGAAACCTGAAACTATCCAGACAGTCATTGAAGTTGTGACCAAGACACTAGATACGAGTAAAGACGCAGAGATAAAGGGACATACAAATTTGAGGATTTGGGAGCTGACTCCTTGGATCAGGTGGAACTTGTCATGGCACGAGAGGAGGAATTTGACATAACCTTGGAAGAAGAGGGCGCAGAAGCCATCACGACTGTGGAAGAGGCTGCAGATTTGATCGAGAAGACTCTTGCAAAAGCCAATGCCTAGATGGTCGCTATATTATTTATTGTTCTCCTGTATGGCAAGTCCGTTTTTGGCTCTGACAAGGGAAACAGAAAAGGGGGCAGTTTCTCTTTTTTTTTTGTTTGGATCTGTACAGGCACACATGGGGGGGGCGCTTTCTGTTACACACGACCAGGGGCGGCAGCAAAAGAATGGAGGTCTCTCGCTCTCTCTCTCGTTTTTTTCACGAGCAGATAAGGAGGAGGTCGGCTGCCAGGAAAGGGGGGGGAATTGTGGCTTGTTCGGGGGATGTTTTTTTGGGTCCTATGCGATCATCTTCAGGACGGGGAGGAAAATAGAGAGGGAGGAGGACATAGCTTGAATATCTAGGCAGGAGCTACCGTCGACGGGGAGGATGCTGCTGGCGTTCAAGGTGTAGATGGCCAACGGAGGCTGCTGAGGTTTCGGGGGCTGTGAAGGGGGTTTTTTCTTTTTTTGTTTCTTCGCCCTGTGCGCTGGGAGGAGTCTGCTCTATTCCCGTTGCTATTCTGGCTGGAGGAACAGAAGGATGGGGGTGCCCCAAGATGTACAAGACTGCAAAGGTCGACCGAAGGAGATAACTCTACGGAGGAGGAAATCAAATATTGGCTGAACTGATATGTCTACGGTAATTGCTGTCGTCGTCTTCCTCTCGTTTGCCATATGGTAAAATGATCTCTCAGATGGTTCTCTTCCACTTTGGTAACGTGAATATCTGTCATCTATGTATGGCCCTATCACCATGAGTGTCTAAATAGCGAATGTATCCGACCCCGACTGAACCAACATCACAAATTTTTGTTCTTGTGATTTGATGCCTTTGCGCAACTTTATGCTTTCCCAATGATGTGATTCATCACGCATTTCTTACCGCATCCTTCTATTTGATCATTCCTCTCTGTGAGCCTATCTCTTGTGATTGATTTGACGCAGAGGAGGCAAGCTGTTGCTTTTGCAGGCTTTGATGTGCCCATACAGATGGATATATCTGTTGAAGGGATAATGTTTTTTTGGCGTTTAAGGCTGGGGGAAGCTCAAGGGTATCCATTAGAGCAGTGCACACGGGGAGAGAGAGTCTTGGGGGTAGTGCAGAAGGCAATACATGATGATATGCAGACTTTTCATCCAGAGCCGCTTGGATAATTTTGTGTCCTATAGGTGGAATCGATAGGCATGATGGATGGGTTCTTGCCAAGAAATTATAGCTTATAGGTGGGATACATGCTCTAACCAAGGCCTCGCTGAAGGGAATTGTTTATAGAGAAGTGTAAGGGTAATCGTGCAGGAGATGATCTTTGGGGGTGATTATAAGCAGATGGGAGTATTTTGATGAGAGGGTTTTTGCGATATCTGCTTGCCGAGGTTCAGAGGAGGTTTTTTCGCTCCCTAATAAGAGCACATGAGAGCTTTTGTTTTGTTTCTTGAAAGGATAAAGGAAGATCGACTTCACTGATAAGCGGGTCTAGATTGTAGCGCAAAATCATGTGATCTGACCAATCTTATGATAGCAGGGAACGAAAGCATAAGACGTCCCCGTCTACAAACAAAGAATGATGTAGGTTTTGTACGCTAAAAAATGGAGATAGACTGTTCTGTGGGAAGTACATTGGCAAGCATTGGACATCAGCACATCTGCAATAAAGGGTGAATGCATAGGACTGACTCCAAATCCATTTTGCATTAGGTAGCAGAGGTAAATGAAATGGTGTACCTGAGGGAACGTAGAAGACAAGGAGTGGCTGCTTGCATCTATGGGGAGCTTTCAGACATTTTCCAACAAAAGGCAAAAGAAGCATTGCCTCTAGGTGCTTCAACAATACCTTCTGAATAATATATTGCATGAAGCTTTTCAGCTAGCCCAAACAAATCGCGGGTGGTGCGAGGAGGAGGAGATGAGGTCCCATCATGAGAAAATGAGTGCCCACATTATTGTATAGTGGTGGCACAAACAACACTATTTTTAACCCTAGTGATGACAAATACAGTCAAACTTGTTAATCCCACTACTCATCAGCCAGGGTGCGAGGTGGGAAGTTCATTATTGAGAAAATCCACATCGTGAATGTACCGCTATATGCAGACAATTGGAGTAAATTTTTTGCTCTCCTTGATACTAAATTAGTATGCTGAAGAGCGAATATAGATGCATCATGCAGGAAGAGGTCTTCTCGATGAAACTTATTGGTGGCTGGATATAATGGTGCAAAAGTATGGTTTGAGTCCAGCTGAGAAGCATTATGAGTGCATAGTTGACTGCTTTTGGAAGGTCATCATGGGCTTGAGCTGGAAAGAAGAGCTGACCTTCGGATGCTGTGGAAACCATGTATAAAAGATGTGCCGGGAGAGGGATAAAAAAGAACAGATCTTGAAAGTACAGTGACATTGTTCGTGGTGTTGGGTCATGC
>CM035429.1:108831825-108834325 GCA_020310875.1 Ceratopteris richardii | reverse complement strand
CCACACCTTCTTCATTTTCATCCATGACCTGCAAACAATTCTTATCTGCATACCATGAAAGTAATTCATCAAAGTTTACATCTCTTGACACAACAACCTTATTGGTATGAGGATTATAGCATCTATATCCTCTTTGAGTATCTGCATAACCAATAAATATACATTTTTCTGATTTTGCATCAAGTTTAGATCTCACCTCACTAGGTACATGTACATAGCATACACAACCAAATACTTTCAAATGACTTACACTTGGTTTCCTTCTATGCCATACCTCATATGGTGTCAAATGATGAACTCCAGCAGTCGGAACTCTATTCATAATGTAAACACTTGTGCTAACAGCTTCAGCCCAAAAATAATTAGGCAAACACATATCATTAAGCATGCTTCTAGTTGCTTCTGCTATGATTCTGTTTCTTCTTTCTGCGACTCCATTTTGTTGTGGAGTATACCTGCATGTAACTTCTCTTTTGATACCTTCATCATACAAAAAATCAGTAAAAGCTTGAGAGAAATACTCTCCCCCTCCATCAGATCTTAGCTTCTTAACATACCTTCCTGTTTGCTTTTCGACATATGATTTGAACTTCTTGAAACAATAAAAAACCTCACTCTTATGTTTAATGAAATACACAAATGTCATTCTACTATGATCATCAATGAATGATACATAGTACTTATTACCAACCAAGGATGCCTCTTTAGTAGGTCCCCACACATCTGTGTGTATGAGATCTAGCAAACCATCACTTACATAGCTTGAATGCTTGAAAGGTTGTCTACTCTGCTTACCCATTTGACATGCTTCACAAAGATGCACCATATGTTGCTTAGTAAGATCAGGTAATCCTTCAACAATCCTCTTCTTTGATAGCTCCTTTAACCTGTGTACATTCATGTGTCCAATCCTTTTGTGCCATAGATCAAGCTCTGCTATTCGATGCATACCATAAGAGAAATAGTTTGTATGATTTGGGTTTACCTTGAATGTAAACAATCTACCTTGTTTTTGACCTCTAGCAATTAACCTCCTTTGCTTTGGATCCTCAATGAAGCAACCTGCATGATTAAATCTCACTTGTAGACCTTTTTCTACCATTTGACCAACCGACATCAAATTCTTAGTGATCGTTGGCACATAAAGTACATCCTTCAAGCAATTTGTCTTGCTCTTATCCTGCATAACAACATCTCCAACCTGCATAATCTTATGTGTTGTATCATCTCCTGTTTTAACATGACCTTTACATGACGGATTATGCATATTAGAAAACCATGAAGCATCATGAGACATGTGATTAGAACAACCACTATCTACATACCATACATCGCTATTGCAATTCATCTTAGTTTCTACATTCATCATAAGAAGAGAATCATAATCATCACTTTTACCTTCAACTGCATAATTTCCTTGTTGTTTACCTCTTCTTGAATAGCCTCCTCTTCGATTACCACCTTGATTATTTTCATTTTGATAACAATCTTTGGCATAGTGTCCATACCTTCCACATATATAGCAATTGTTCTTATTATCTTCACTCCTTTGTCTTTGGTTGTAGTTGTAGTAGCCTCTCGTACCTCTAGCGCTTGATCTTCCTCTTCCTCTTGTGTTGAAGAAGCCACTTGAAGTCCTTTGATCATCGCTCCTTCTTCCTCGACTTCTATTTGAACCTCTTCCACCTCTGTTTCCACCTCTTGATGATCCTACATAAAGAGCTTGTCCTTGAGATCCTTTTTGATTTGAAGTAGAACCATTTAGATTCATCTCCTCCGTGACCATGAGGGCAATAAGTTGATCAAAATCTGGTAATTCTCCTCTGACATAAACTGAAGTAATGAAGGGTTTCCATCTCTCATCATCTTTGAGTCCGTTGAGAGTATGTGCAACCAAGTCGTCGTCCTCCACATGAGCTTGAATTGATCCTAGTTGATCTGCAATCTCTTTAACTTTCAATATGTAATCATTGACCGATGTCCTTGTATCTTTCTTTATGTTATTCAACTCATTTTTGAGTTGAATCTTCCTTGCTCTTGTACCTGTAGCATACAACCTTTCCAATGCAAGCCAAACATCTCTACTTGTGTCTAGATCTTGTATGTGTCCTACCATTGAATCTTGAATATTTTGTGATAAAATGAATATAACCCTTTTGTCTCTCTCATTCCAAAGTCTAAACTCCTTCAATTGTTACTGATTTGGGTCCTCTGGTAATGTGTGTTTGATATCTGTGCCGTCAATCAAACCATACAAGCCTCTACCTTGCAAGTATGCTGTGATTCTAAACTTCCATGCCTGATAATTGGTCTTATCAAGCTTCTCTATTTGTGCATGTTGGTCTCCCATAATACAAATGCTAAGCTTCCTCCTTTAAGCCTCCTTTCCAATATGTGTGATGAGAAGAAATATAATATTTACCTTGTAAATGAGGTATGTGCACGTTTCTTTGCTTGGATGTTGCTTCAAATGCCTCCTTGCAATCTTCTTCTACCTTTG
>CM035429.1:108719325-108826825 GCA_020310875.1 Ceratopteris richardii | reverse complement strand
TAGATCTTTGAATTTGGTCAAGGAATGAGTGAGATATGATCTTCCCAAGTTGACTCACTCACAGAGACTATGATAGAGAACTCAAAAATGAACAATGTAAATGTAATGTATTAATGAACAATGTTGTACAATGCCATAGGCATGAATATCATTGCCTGATGGTGTAGAAAGGTGTGGGCTAGAGTGTAGGCCTCTCACACACTCATAGATGAGAATGAGGAGCTCGGAAAGTGACCTCTATCCGTGACTTTTTTAGTTGATCTTTTATAGAGGTTGAGAACAAAATTTGAATTTGAATTCAAACTTTGGCTTTCTCTAAAAAGTGTTCCTCCATTATAGGAGATATTCTATCAATCAACTCATAACTTTTCCACGAGTTCTTCTTGGTAGGTGTTTACAAAGATTCCAAGTCAAATATGACTTTTACAAAAAATAGAAGGGTAATTATCTTCTAGCATTGGTTCCCATGCTTCTCCATATGTGTATGGCCTTTAAGCCAAATGTGTAGGCTTGTGAATTGCACCAACAGTACTATACTAAAAAAGGAGAGGTGGAGGAAAATAGAGACCACTCCTCTTCTTTATTGCACATGCACATTTGCAGGAAGAAGAGGTTTTCCTTCTCATCTTTCCTCTAGGGGGGGGAACCTCTTGGCTCCTCTTTGGGCATCGTGCATGTGTGAGAGTCTAAGAGGGAATATGGTCTATTTCCCCCTCTCTATAAAAGGATTGTTGGTGCAATTCAAGCCTTCACACTTGGCTTGGAACCTTGGAAATTTGGTGATTGAAACCTTGGAAGTTTAATTCACTAGAAGAAAGGACCATATGAACTTATGCTTATAAGTTCTTACTTCTTTACCCATTGTAAAAGTCTATATGACTTGGCATCTCATGTAATCACACCTACTTGATAGATTCGTGGAAAAAAGGTAGTTGATTAATGGAGAGAATATCTCCCTACATTTAGTGGAGTGATCATAGGAGATTTGAATTTGAATTCAAACTCAAATTCTCACTTAACTTCTATAAAAGCAACAAGTCAAAAGTCGCGGGTGTCCTTCACTTTTCCCGAGGCTAATACTCTTGATCATTGAGTGTGTGAGTGCTACACTATAGCATACACATCTCCAACTCATTAGGCTACATCTATCAAGCCAATGAGATTGTACATTCATGTGAACTAATAGAAAGATTTACATTCACTATCTCTGATTTTCTCTGAGTCATCATCTCCAAGTCTGACAACTTCAACAAGGCATATCTCAGGATTTACTGAACCAAATCAAATGATTCAAGGCTTGTTGGAACCAGCACAAAGTATTCTACAAGACTACAAAGTTTGAAGAAGTTTGGTTCAGCCATTTTCGAGAAATCGCCTTCGAAGCAGTCTCTGGTATTTTTCTGCAAAGCTCCTAAAAAGTCGGGAGTGTCCCTAACTTTGCTAAAGTGATTTCTCTGAGTATAGTCTATCATTTTATCTCATTCCACTTTCAAATGGTAGCTTACTAAGCTAATAGAATATCTCTAGAAGGAATTTTGCCAATTGTAACTACACTGGTCATACTGAGTGAAAGACTGAGCAGGTATCAAGACAAAAATAGAAAGTTTTTTGAGCTTTGTGATTTACAAACTTATCTGTTTTGATCAAGTCATTACTGAAACCTTTTCCAAATTACATATAGCATATTTTGGTATCATTTGGAAGCTCAAGAAGTCTACTAAGCATATCTGGAGTCAAAGAGAGCTGGTGCAAAGCAGGATTAGCAGCATCTACTCAATCTTCTGAGTGCATCCAACCATTTCTCCCAACAAGGATGAAACATGCCCTAATACCAATCTTTTACATGTCTCAAGTCTCCATCATCATCCTTGTGAGAAGAAATGTTCCTACCGAGAAAGAGACACACATGTGGAATGAGAAAGTTATAACTTTCCATCTAAGGGGCCCTTTATGAAAAAGAGATGCACCCTTTAGCAGAGGGTGCAATTTGTCCCAAAATATTTATGTTATAGTCTCACTAAATGTCTATGCATGTTTTGTATCAATACAGATGTTACACATACACATTTAGATAGTACGATATGTAATCAAATCTTTTCACATGGAAAAGGTGATTGAAATTAAATAAAATGAAACCCGATTTTTCATATGTAGAAGTGAATAAAGATTACACATTTTTTTGTGGATTCATTAATGCTTAAATATACTTTTGATAAAAAAATGTAATTCTTTTTATGGTCCACTCTTTTGGGAGCTTGAGTGAAATTGGTAGGTCAAAAGTGCCCCCTCCCCCACCCCCTTCAAATGCCACGCGATTTTCTCATGGAAAAAAACAAAGCTCAAAAGCAAGTGGATCTTGCATGATAAGATTATCCTTCTTCTTTGTACATCCCCTTAGATCTCTTATATTTTTCCTATGTGTTTAACTGATAGCTCAAGTAGTGCCTAATGATAATAGATATTATCAAACAATTTGTTTAGAAAATTGTTGTAAATAAATAGAGAGAGAGTGGGGGAGAAGAAAAGAAAGCATTGATTGACATTTTATGTGAAAAGAAAGCATTGATTGGCAGTTAATGCAAAAAGAAAACATTTATTGACATTAAATGTAACGGAATTAAATTGTTATTGTAATGGTCCTAGTTAGCTGGCCTAGTGGTTGGGCCTCTCGCCTCTTGAGGCGGGGGCGAGGGTTCAACCCCTGGCAACAACATGTAAGGGACATGTGTATCTTGGAATGATGTTGCATGTGGCTGAGGTGCCACCGTTTGTCCATCCCCACGGTAGTTGCGACCACCATTCAACCTAGTCTTGTAAACCCCTATTCTTGTGGGATAAGGGGGGTCCCATGGGAAGTATGCCCTTCCTTGTACAGTTGCAATTTCAAAGTTAAAGTCAGGGGGAGCAAGCCTCGACTGAACCTCCATTTTAAAAAAAAATGTTATTATAATCATTTATACTCCCAATAATTATTTCTTTAAGCATTGATGTAAAACATTAGTTGAAATATTGAATTTGTATGGATTGATTATTTGATAATTGAATTCATTGTAAAAGTTTTGATTAAACAAACATCTATTGAATTATCTAATTCCATTGATTGAGTGAGTTAATAAATTGAGAAATGGTTATATGAATTTCATGAAATTTTAAGCTCAAATTTTAGCTATATCAAGCCAACAATATTTTTCATGTTTTTCTGAAAGAAGATAACTTGAATTAGAGCCTGCGACTTAAGGTGAAGATGCCATTGTGTTGGTTATTTACAATCCTAGCTTTGAAATTTGGAAAAAAGGAACTCTCTCAAAGGGTTGTGGTATTAATTCGCCATGGACACCATTCGCCTCAAAAAAGCTGTTTACTAGGAATCTAGAGGTTTTGTGTCAAAAATATTTAGCACTTCCCAAATAGTTATTTTTTGTTTTTCTTTGACAATGTTGTGAATTTCCTCACTATGATCTCTGAAGATCAATGGTTAATGAAATTCATGCCTATGTTTTTTTTTGGTTGTTCCATGGCTTTAATCCAAGAGGCCCAAAGCGAGTTTAAGGTCTAGTTTGGTTTGAATTTCTTGCGATCTTGTGGATTTTTATCCATTGTTAAACAATATGGGAGGCCTCTTCCGTAGATTTCTATGGAGAAAGTGGTGGGGATCATAAACCCAAAGTCGGATCTACATATACTAACTGAAATGCATTTATGAAAAGAAATGAAAACTTCTCTTTTTATTAAGGACTCACACGGTAAAATCTGTTGGTGCAAATCAGTCCGAGCCTACATACTTGGACAATTAGCATTGACTTCATAAAGTAACATATGGCTATTCTCTTGTAAAAAGCATTTACTTGTATCCTTGTAAAAGTGCATATCTTATAGCACTTACTCTCACGTGGAATTAGGAGGAATCAAATCACGAATTATTTGGTAAGTGATTGATGGGAAAGCAAGTCCTAAAGTTTAGGGTTCACTTTTGGTAAGAGTTTGAATTTGAATTCAAAAAGTGGCTCCAACTCTGGCTATAAAAGATGAATCAAAATATCACGTCAAGTGAGCCCGATTTGAAGATCATTTGAGAGGGATTTTTAGTGCTTAGTGAGCTCATTCTATAGCTCCATCACTACTCTCACACTGTGCAATTATACATTTCCAATGTCATTGTAATTCTATGTGATTTAATACATATACATTGATCGCATCTCTACTTCAGTTCTCTATCATGTTCAACTCAGAAGAGTGAACTTCGCAGACTTGGTTCTCATTGCATACTTGGTGGAGCTTTCACTGTCTTCGTTGTTGGTGGTGAATCCATCTTCTTTACTAGTGGTGTACCCCTTTTGGTTATCTTCTTTACTGGTGGAATCCTCCAAGGTTTTTCCTTCAGTGTCCTCATCACATTGGTTCCTTCCCCCTGGGTAATCAAACTCATTGATCTCTTTCTCCAAGTTGCAGTAAATGTTCCTGAGTGTAGCTGTGCCAGATGGGCTCTTCTCGATTGTCCCCTTAGGGCTCCTTTTCCTTCTTCCTCTTACTTATGTGAACCCTTCTAGGTCTGTCACCATGACTTGAGTTTCTTTCTCTTCCCCCACGATTGGAGGATGACCTTGAGTCCTGACTTGGCTCTTTAACATTGAGTGCTTCTTGGTTTTGCTTATTCTTAGAGGAATTCTTTTTCAATGGACACTCTTTGATCCTGTGTCCTTGAAGCCCACAGTCAAAACATGTGTTTGGTAAATTTTTGTATATGATCTCCTTCTCCTAGACATTTCATTCACTAATGTCTATGGAAATCTTCATAGGGAGAATCTTATTTAGATATGCTTCGATGCAAATCTACGGGTGCCATCTCGCATTGAACGAATTTTTTGCATCTTCATAAATGAGGCCCTCGATGTCCTCTCTTGATGCTAATGGCCAGCCAATGGGCACCACAATTTCTCTTAAGAAACCATACAAGAAGAATGGTAAGTTGGGAAGTTCTACCTAGAGCGGGTAACCAAGTGGTTTAGTCTTATTTGGAACAAATTCAGGGAACCACTTAAAGAGGCATAAGGTGGATCTCCAAATATGCCATGTCTGAGCTTGTAATGCTTGTAATGCTTGAAATGCCATCTCCTCCTTCTCAAAAACCAAAAGCACATGGTTTCCTCGCAATAATTGACATTTGCTCATAATCAAACCATGCAGGAACCAATCCTTACAAAACCAAAGACATAAGGACTCCACGCCGCCTTGGGCCGAGAAATTGATTGATGAGACACGTTTTCAGTAATTCTTCCTGCTTCACCAAAATATCCTCCCTCTTGAGTGAAACAACCAAAGGCTTGACACCAGGAATCTACGCACACAGGAGTAAAGTCCAAAGGAGCAGATACTCGAGGATAGGATTTGGCAATGTGCCCAATCTCCATGCAACACTAACATCTCACATAGTTTGAGATAGGGCCAAACCAAGGATGTTTGTTCATGTGATGTCTCATTGTTCTATCAAAATTAGTTCGTCTATCAATCCATCCAAAATTCATCTACCTCAGGTTGGTCTTCTGAGAAACACAAGCTTGCCTTCGTTGGAACATTGTTTAATGAAAGTCCACAACAAATTGGGGCCAAATGGCTGTGCCACAGGATTGGGGCACCAAGTGAAATCATCACAATCTCTATGAGATATGCTAAGCCAAAGTCCCACTCAAAGTGCCAAATGAAGTAAGCTATGAAGCCAAAGAAAAGATGTTTGTTCGTAGCTAAATTTGCTTAAATTCTCGTATTTTTGGAACACTTCTCTACCCTCAACACATAGATATAAGCTAATAAATCGGTTTCTTCATCCCCAACAGGATCACCAAACGGATCTCTTATTGATTGCTCACAATTGTATCTTTTCAATCCATTTGGCAAGCCTTTTTATGGTGGAAGAGGTCCATGTAACATTTCTTACTCACGTTTAGGGTCGTCCTTATAATCGAGATACTAATCAGTCGGCCTTAATATCCAACCTTCTTCTTATCTTCTTTTCACTCTTGCCTTTCCCTTCTTACACTCATTCTTCTTCCTTTGGGTATAGCTCACTCTTGTGCTCTTTCCCTCTAGTTCCAATATTGACAAACTATCAACATACTCTTAATCACAATTCACTCTTTTACACTCAGAACTTCAAACACTCAAACATTAAAACACAATCTCATGGACACTCTTCATCAAGAATTTACCCCCTCATCAACCTTCAAACACACACATATCCATTCTCATGTTCCATATGTCTCTTTCTCTTCTTTGTGGAATAGGTGCATGTGCCCCTTCTATTGTTATGTGAAATGAACCCTTAATGCACATTCACATATATCAAATGATTCACTCTTTTTCAACTTTGTTTGCTTCCACTAGTAGGTCGACCTCTGTGATCATGAACAAGGCACATGCAATTACAAACACGCTTTGGCAGCCATTCAAATACATTCTCATCAAATTTACTGACAAAGAGTGAAAATCCTTTCTCCATATATGTTCATGGTTCGATAGTTTCTCATTAGATACACATCAAATTTCATATCATCTTTGCATCTTGTTTTGTTTTCTAAAATAGATCGTTGAACAAACTTTACCAATCCATTACAATGCTTTAAGTTAAAATTCAATCTCTCCATTGTTTGTGGGCATCTTCTCTTCTCACACTCATTCTCTCTTCCCATGCCTTCTCTTTACATAGGCCTCTATCTCTCAACTTGTTGTATCCTATACCTGAGGTTGGTTATGCCTCCTCCTTCTTCGATTAATATCAATTATATGACCGAACATTCAAATATAGATATAAATGCACTCCTTTGGAAATGAACATAGATGTATTTACATTAATACATGCGCTCAATGGGCAATTTGTACCATCCAAATCATCCTCAACAGCCCACATATGGAATACGTCACTGCTTTCAACCATGGCCACTAACTAAAATACCTTGATATAGAAAATAGATTGTATCCAAAAAAGTTGAACAGAACTACCTTGTTGAGTTCTGCTAAACCTGTGGTAGACTTCGAGATGCTTCTATTAGTGAACCAAAACCTATACATATCTTTGGCACAAAAAGACAAAAAGCCTAGACAAGCACTGCAATAGTGCATTCGAAGGGCAAAATGAGAAAATTTCATGCAATTCTGAGACTATGATCAAAGGGGTGTGGACGCTGCCCTAGATAAAGTGGCAATGTGCTCTGATACCAATTGTTCGAGTTTGAGGTCTGCGGAAGCACACAAACAACACAAGGAGGAAGAAGAAGATTGGAGCACAACACACAATACTAAATTTATTACCACTAGAATGTATAAAGATAAGTAACCTATTAGGGCTATAGGCATGGGGGGGAACCTCCTAAAGAGGGAAAAAAGTGCCCCAGCAGTCCTAGTGTGTTAACACACATCACTACCTAAATATATCAACCAAAAGGTTGGTAGATAGCTTCCAATATTCAAATTTCTTGATCATTTTTTTAGGATTGAGGTAGATGTGAAAGGGGGATATAACCTCTAAAGTGCATTCAACTGTTGTCAACACACAAAGAGTAAGATAAGATCGGATAATGACAGTCATATGTTTGTACTGGTCCTCCACAATTTGCACCATATGCAATGGCCAAACTCTTGTTTCCAATTCACAAATGCATGCAAGATCACTCTGCAACCCCACCCCCCATAGGGTAGAGAGATAAGTTTGTGATGTAAATTTCTCAATGGGACCACTTTGTTTCTATTGTGCATCCTAATTTAAAATAACCATGGATGATATATCTAAGATTTTCCAAATTAAGATTAAAGGCCGGCATAGGTAGTGCCTTCAACTCTCTCCCATTCCCCTTTGCCATCAAGTGCACAATTTTCTCATGCATGAACTTTACTCAACCATTCACTAACATATTCAACCTGCAAGAAATCTTTGTCTCCATGCACAAGGATATCATCTGGTGGTCACAACTCATTCATGACAACAATTTTCTTATTGAAATCACTATGAGTAGAGAAGGATACATACTTTTCTTCCATGTTTCTAGAATCAACAAGCTCACTTACCACATCACTACTCTCAAGATACTTATCTTCACATCCAACTACTTTGGAATTGCTTAGCCTGATTAGTCCTTCGTTGGTGTACATTTCTCTACAGTCCAATATTTTTTGGCTCCATATATGAAATGTCATCTTGCTATTGCTCCAAGCTTCCATGCCACAAGCTCCATTACTCTCCTCCAAGACACCACATTTGATTGTGGTTTACCATTGTCAACAACATTCCTCCTTGCAACACACCTACGCTAAGACATATACTCTACAAAATGGAACATGTTAGCGCATAAAAATAAAAGACCAATAATATAGGAAATGAATGGTAGTTTTAATATGACCAATTGGCTCCACTACCATTATTCCTATAGTGGGAATCCTAACTAACCTTAAAGTTAAATAAATTGAATCTCCTTCTTAACCCACAAAATCATGTAATACATTCCATAAGAATGCTTAATGTATGCCAAAATGTTTACACCTTTATTAGAAAACGTGTATCATGCATAAGGTTCACAAATTGAACCCCTCCTTAAAGCATGTAGAAGTTCTGTTCAAAAACTTGATTTGGTACTAAAGATGGTGCAAAATTTCCATGAATCTTTCTTTTCTTGAACCATATGGATTTGATGTAGAATGCAAATCATTTCCATGACTAACTATATAGGTGACCAAATAAATACGGCCACATAAATCTTTGCATCTATTTTAGATTTTATGTCTATAATTTCTTCCCCTTCGAGAGATCATTAAATAATCAATCCTTGATCTCCCCTTGAATTGATGTCCTCACCCTTGTAGATTCTATTGAACCTTCTTGTTCTCAACCTTGGTCTCTTGAACCTTGCGTTTTGGCTTCTTAGACACTTGCCTATAGACTTGCCTTCTTCACAAACCTTGGTCTCTTGAACCTTGTTCCCACCCATGCAAGGTATATTGGATCCTCAATCTAGTGCTTCATTGGGACATTGGTTTTGAAATCTTTCCAATGGTATCTTATACATCTAAATCTAACCTATGGATTGGGAGATATACTAATATTTGTTGGATTCATCTTTGAAAGAAACAGCTGCACCTTCCATCCACATTGCCTAAGCCTACTTGGTAGGCCGCTCTAATTCCAAGAGTGAGATTTGAACCCATGACCTATTAGTTAGGAGTCTGATGGGCTAACCACTTTCCCTAAAAGCCATGATTGAGGATTCACTCCTATTCCTCCCTCTTAGGATGTGGTTCAACCATCTCCTACTCATCATTTCTTGATTCTAACAATTAGAGAGAAACTCATGGAAAAAGAGATTGATATTTATTTTGTTCCAACTAAAAATCAAGATGTAGATATGATGAAAAATGCACTTGATGGAATAAAGCTTTGCAGATTTAAATCAATGGCAAGTATTCAACCTATTGTAGAATGAAGACTCAAACATAATTTAGCTTGAGGGTGAGCTGTTGGAACATCAAGCTTACACTATGCTTGAGGTGGATTTTTTCTACTTTATCAAACCATCATGTGGAATGTACCAAAGATATCCCTTGAAGAGGTTCTTCATTAATATTTATTTTTACGGTATTTTCATAAGGATTTTTTATGGATCATTTACCAATGTAAAAAATTGAGCTTTAAACTTATAAAAGGAGAAATGGAGAGCTCAAATTCCATGAATTTGAGTGACTCAATCAATCACCAAAAAGTAGATCAGATTAGATCTTCAATTTTCCTAGATTGTAGGAAAGTGAAATGATTCTCTTCAAAAACCTATCCCACTTTGATTCAAATTCAACATCCACTTGTAGAAGTTTTGGAACACTTCAAGAGTCTACATAAAGACTTCCGATCACTTGTCATTACATTGAAGTGATATACATTCACTTTGGGTCATCATTGTGTTGCTCCATTTATGTGCACCATCTTCTTCAACCATAGTGAACTTGCAGAGGCTGCAATTCTTTCAACAAAGCTTTAAAGGGGATGAATTTGTGTACATTCGAAAGATATTAGTGTCTAATTTATGTGTACCAATTTTCAGAACATTTGGTTTTGTAAATTTTGAGAAATCTCAATTGTACACTCTTGGGGTCTATCTCTACACAACCCTTAAGAATAAGGGGTACCTATAATGAGTGTTAAGTTCATTTGAGAAGAACATTATTAATTGTAATCTTGTGCATTTTAGACACTCAACCCTATATATAAAATGCATCCAAAAGGAAGGTTTCCAATTGTAATCATGCTAGCTGCTATGAGCATTTGAAGTTGATTGTTTCATCCAAAAATATGAAGTTTTTTGAGCTCATCAAAGTGCAAACTTGTCTATTTTGTACCAAATATTTCTCCTTGATGATCTTAGGTACATAGTGGATTTTATTGCACTTGGGAACTCACTTTTCTACCTCCTACAAGCTTCTCCAAGTTCTCTCAAGATGCACCAAGGAGCAAGGATGCACACAACCAAGCTCTCTATGCCAACATAGGGAAGGGCAAATGAAGAAAGAAAGGTAAAAGTGGCAATGTCAAAGGCAAGAAATTGAAGGAAGATGATGAAGAATAATATTCAGACTCCAAGACCAAATTTAAGACCAAATGCAAGGGCAAGGGCAAGAATCAACACAAAGGTATGATTTGTAATATTTGTGGTAATCCAAGTCACATTGCTTAAGATTTTTGGTTGAAGGATGAAAAACGAGGTAAGAAGAAGGTCCAAGGAAATTATGCTAGCACCACTTCAAAGAATGATGACAATTAGAAACTCCTAGCCATGAGGCATCAATATGATAGGGGTGCCATGGACCAAAAATGGTACATAAGATTCTAGTTGCAGCAATCACATGTCATACCAAGGATATGTTTTCATCAATATATAGGTTCCATAGAACAAGAGCTATGTGGAAATAGCTGATAACATAGAACACCCCATAGGGCATGTGGGGGATATCAGATTGGGAGAAGAGAAGTCTCCAAATGTATTAAAACAAATACCTCATCTTCCTTCCATCACAAAAAACCTTATTTATGTAGGGAAGATGGTAGAAAAGGGATCAAAACGCATATTTAATGACAAGGTCGGCCTTATGAAGAATGGAGGAAATTTTGTAGCCAAATGAAGAAGAGAAGGCATGCAATTCACTCTTGATACCACGCATAGCTAGGTATGTTATGTCATGTTTGGGGCTAGGAAGATTCTAGAGATTGATCTTTGGCATAAGAAAATAGGGTATGTGAATATTCCTAAGATCAAGAACATGAGCAAAACAGGATTGCTGAAAGGCTTACCAAATTTTGATGGCCAATCCATGCATGCATTTTGTGATGCTGGCTGTAAGCAAGCTAGACAGTCTTTCAAGAGGAGTACTCACATATCAACAAAGAACTTAGAGCTCATACAAATAGATGTTTGGGGGCCAGAAAGTAGTCTTACTAAGGTGGAGCAAGGTACTTTGTCACATTCATTTATGACTTGTCAGGAAAGGTATGGACCTATATCATTAAATAGAAATCAGATGTGTTCTCCATGTTTCAAATGTTCAAGAATGAAGTTGAGAAGGAAACAGATAACCAAGTGAAAACCCTAAGGTTTGATAGAGGGGGAGAGTATTTGTCTAAGGAATTTACAAAGTACTTGTAGGATCATGACATGAAAAGGAAATTCACATGCAAGTACACCCCTCAACAAAATGGAGTGAAAAAAGGGAAGAATAAGCACAGTGTGGAGATAGCTAGGTGCATGATAAATGAAGGTAAATTAACATTCTCTTATTGGGCAGAAGCTATAAATACATTAGTGTAGCTTATGAATACCGTTCCCACAAGTGATCACACCTTATGAAGCTTATTATGGGAAGCAATGGGGCCAAGAACACTAGAAGATGTTTGGATGTGTATGTTATGTGCACATATCACAAGAGGTAAGGATCAAGCTTGAGTCTAAACATGAGAAGTGTGTCTTTATTGGCTATTCCATAGAAGAAAAAGGGTACAAATTCTATAATCCCAAAAACTCAACCATTTTGTAGGAGATGTCCTCAATCTTCCACTTTCAAAGTGGATGGAGCATATTTTAATGATTGTGGGAGAGAAAATTTAATAAGGGATTCTCCAACCAACCCAAACATGAAAAATTCTAACAATCAAGTACCTTTGAAGACATTGGATATTTTATCTACCTCTATTAGTGATGAGGATATGCAAGTTATAACTAGAGCACAAGCTAAATTTCAAGCCATGCAAGCATATAGGCAAGAAGGAGAGTAAATAGGGAGACCTAAAGAAACGACTAGAAAGAATCTGTCCTAGAGCGATAGGTGAAAAAAATGTAAATCAAACTGGGCAAAAAAACTGGAATAACTAGAGAAATCATTACAACAAAATAATCTAAAGAAATCAATAAGAAATACCCAAGAAGTGGTAGCAGAAAAAGGAGAGTGTAGTTCCATAGATGATTTGGCAAAACAGTTGGAAAATTTGAGAAAAGCCTACAAAGCTAGAATTAAAGGACCTGTTGGGTGTGTGTAGAAGTGCGAGAGATACACGAGAAGCACACACAAGGAGCACAAACGCAGCAAGACACACGGAGAAGACGATGGCTGGAATAGCTCACTCTATAGATCGATTAACTGAACTGAAGTAAGAGCTGAATAATATCCCTAAGTACCAAGTACCACCACATATGAGAGTATCAAGTATGTGGTAACATGGGGAAAAAACCTCTACCCAGCACTAGAGTAAAAAGTGCCCATGTATAGGGAAAAGGTTCACATCAAAGCTACTCGAGGAACACATAAGTGTAACAAACCCCCTTGGAGCGAATGATGTGAACACATACAGGGAGTGACAGATCAGCCCCCACAAGGTAACAAGCCTAAAGCTTTGCGAAAAGCTTCAAACTTTTCCCGTGGAAGAGCTTTGGTGAATATGTCTGCCACATTATCTTGTGTAGGCACATATACCAAATCAATATCTCCTGCATGAAGGCGCTCTCTCACATAGTGATAATGCACCTCAATATGTTTGGTCCGTGCATGAAACACTGGGTTTCGTGCAACAGCCAAAGCACTCTGACTATCTGTGAGAATATGCGTAGCAGCATCAATCTCCATGCAAAGATCCATCAATAGGCGTCTCAACCATATACACTCCACTGTAGCTGTGAAAACTGCCCTGTACTCAGCTTCACAACTCGATGTCGCCACTGTAGGTTGCTTCTTACTCAACCAAGATATGCATGAGTCACCAAGGAAAAAGCAATTACCACTAGTGGACACGCGAGTATCATAACAACCAGCCCAATCACTATCTGTAAAAGCATGCAAGCATGGCTGAACATCTCTTCCATAAAAGAGACCTAAGCTCAAAGTGCCTCGAAGATATCTAAACACACGTTTCACCGCCTGCCAATGCTTAGTGCCAGGGCTATGCATGAATCGACTCAACTGGGAAACTGCATACTGTATATCCGGCCTTGTGTTGCATGCATATATAAGACATCCCACGGCCTGCTGATAAAGAGAAGTGTCAAATGCATCACTGGAATCCTCAACTGAGAATCTAAATCCTGTCTCAACTGGTGTGGAAACGGGCTTGCAATCCTCAAAGTCAAAACGCTGAAGTAGTTTTTCAACATACTTTGCTTGATGCATAACAATTCCCCCCTCAACGGATACAAACTGGATGCCAAGATAGTAGCTCAAAAGACCAAGATAAGTGACATCAAAAGTATGCTGCAAATCAGCCATCAGAATGTCAAGTTTTGCATCACATGACCCAGTCAAGAGTATGTCATCGACATAAAGAACAAGCACTATAAGATCAGCCCCATTTTTGCGTACATAGAGTGTGCTTTCAATCGGACTACATGTGAAGCCAAGAGCAATCAAGTGCTTATGTATTTTGTCATACCATGCACGTGGAGCTTGCTTGAGACCATACAAAGCTTTATGCAAGTGACAAACCATATGCTCTTTCCCTTTCATAGCAAATCCAGGAGGTTGCTTCACATAGACCTCTTCTTGCAAATCTCCATTCAAGAAGGCTGTTTTTATGTCCAATTGATGCACTTTCCAACCTCGATGGGCAGCCAATGCAACCACGGTACGAATGGTAGTCATACGTGAAGTAGGCGCAAAAGTTTCCTCATAGTCAATGCCATATTGTTGCGCATATCCTTTGGCAACCAATCGAGCTTTGTAGCGATCAATGCTACCATCAGATTTTCTCTTAATCTTATAAACCCACTTTGTACCAATGGCATTCTTTCCTTTTGGCAATTCACATAACTCCCAAGTACCATTCCTATGTATGGAATCCATTTCTGATTGCATAGCACTCATCCATTGTGGATCGTCACATGCATCTTCAAAAGAAAGTGGCTCTTCATTACATGCTGTAGCAATAAGAGAATAATCCACAAAATTACTTGATGCATGGTGAGAGCTTGATCTTGTTCTACCAAGTAGAGGTGCACTCAATTTGCTGTCCTGCAAAGTTTGTTTCAGCCACTTTGGCATGGATTGTGCACTCTTGATAGACATGCGTTCATTATGTAATACATCTTCAATATGTACATCATGCGTGGGCTGAATTTCATGCTCAGTTTCAGCCATATTTTGACGCAAATGTTCAGCCATATGTGGCTGAAAATTTCCAACAGTTTTGGCAATTTTTTGTTGAATTTTTTCAGCCATGTTCGATGGCAAATTCTGTACATTTTCAGCCCCATTTGGCTGGAATTTTTCAGCCCTTTGAACCTCAGTTGGCTGGTCTACATGGCCATAGTCAAGCGCACCATTTTGGAACAAAGGCATGAGTGTATCGAACACATCTTGTGAGCTAACTGTTGGCAGTTTTTTGCATTCAAGTAGAGGAAAAACTGAATTTTCAGCAAATACAACATCTCGACTCACAATAATTGTGTTCGTCAATGGATGGTACAACCGATATCCCTTACTTTCAGCACTATAACCAACAAATATACATTTCTTTGCCTTGTCATCAAGTTTGTGACGTTGTTGTGATGGCACGAGAGCATATGCCAAACAACCAAACACACGCATATGACTAACCATAGGCTTATGACCATTCCAAGCCTCATAAGGAGTGATGACTCTCAATGCTTTTGTAGGGCAGCGATTCAACACATAGTTTGCACACATGACCGCTTCCATCCAAAACTTATGAGGAAGATGCTTTCCTTTAACCATACATCGTGCCATTTCAAGTAAAGTTCTATTTTTACGCTCGGCAACACCGTTTTGTTGAGGTGTATATGGCACCGTACATTGATGTGAAATACCTCTTTCACGAAGAAAAGCATTAAACTCATGTGACATGTATTCACCACCACGATCCGTGCGTAGAGTCAAAAGCTTTTGTGAAGAAAAATTTTCAGCCATAGCTAAAAATGCTTTGAAGCAAGAAAATACCTCATTCTTTGCTTTCATAGGATACACCCATGTATGGCGAGTAGCATCATCAATGAAGGTAACAAAATATACATGCTTCCCAAAAGATGGAGTCTTGACCGGACCACATACATCACTATGAACAAGTTGCAATTTTCTTGTAGTGTGTGTGTGACTATCTTTTGGAAAAGAAGCACGATGCATTTTTCCAAGAATGCAACCTTCACATGCATGCTTTTCAATGGACTCAAGTGTAGGCAAACCAATAACCATGTCCTTCTTTTGCAAGTAGAGCAAACTATTGAAGTTTAAATGACCAAAACGAGCATGCCAAAGCTCCATTTCAGCCATGGAAGAAGTATGAGCAACCAAGGCATTCGAGGCAGCCCTCTTGTATGTATCCATGCGATACAAACCATCACATAATGTACCGGACATCACAATAACATCGCCATTGCTGAAATCATGAACCATACACTTATCATCAACAAAGTGTACATGAAGTCCAACTTTGGCAATCAACGGAACTGAAATTAAGTTCTTCTTGATACCGGGCACATACAATGCATTTTTCAAGAGAATCACACCTCCATTTGCAGCCGTAAGCTCAATTTCTCCTACTCCAATGATAGGATAAGAGGCATTGTTTGCACACACCACATGTCCTCCTTTAGGTGCATCTTTCAAAGAGGTAAAAAATCTTTTGCATGATGTTATGTGCTTTGAAGCACCACTATCAAAGAACCAATCCGAATTAGCCTCATTCACAACCATACATTTAGAATGTAAAGAAGCATCATAATGACATGTAACAACACATGCCCAAAAATCTTGAGCCATGTTAGCTTCATCATTCTTTGCATTTGCTGAATTTTCAGCAATAGACATGCCCGATTCCTTCTTCTTTTCATTGCGTTTAGCAAGCTTTCTACACTCATCAATAGTATGTCCAGCCTTCCGGCAATATTTGCATCTCTTCTTCTTTTGCAAATCGCTATCATTAGAGGAATGAGTGGAGGAGGAAGCTTGAGGCTTTGGTTTTGATGAACCAAAAGTTGAACCATACTTGCTTTTCCCCTTTTGTGAGATAGCAAGTGCTTGCGTTCCCTCAATCAAACCACTCCTATTCACTCTAGATTGCTCTTCTTGCAAAAGAAGAGACACAACCTCATCAAATGCATACATATTAGGATTTCCTTTTGCAACCAAACGGAGTGTAGTAGCAAAGCTTTGAAAAGATTCCGGTAATCCTTTCAACAATGTAGAAATGAGTGATGCATCCGGAATGATCTCATCTATGTTTGCCAATTGCTCTTTCAAGTCCTTGATGCGTGTCACATACACATCCACTGACTCATTTTCAGCCATACATACATCCTCAAGTTGCTTCCTCAAGTATGCAACACGTGCTTCATTACGCACGGCATACAAAGAAGCAAGAGTGTCCCATGCCTGTCGTGATGTAGAACATGACCGAATGTGTGGAACTATATGACGCTTCACTGAAAGCGCAATCAAAGCATGAGCTTGAGCATCTTTTCCATCCCATCTAAGCTGCTCCTGTGTAGGTGGAGAAGGAGAAACCACTGTACTCGAAGAAGAAGCTCCATCTGTGACAGTAGACTGTGAAGTAGAAGCACCTGCCGGTCTTCGATCTACATCTGCCACTATGTTCCAAAGTTGTTTTGCAACAAGAACATGCTTCATCATGTAAGACCACATCGGATAGTTGGTCCCATCAAGCTTATCTTCAGCTTGAAGCATGCCAAACAAGTCATTGCTGCCCGCCATTTCACTAAGGAACAAAAATGTGACAAAATCTTCACTTCGACGAAAGCTGAAATGAGTGCTGAAATTTCAGCTCACAAACCGTCACTCTGATGGCGATTCTGACTGCACGAATGGCTTCGAAATGGGGGTAAAACCCCAGCGCGCCTGGTGGAAATGTTTCCGGGCTGCTGAAATTCACAGTTCTATGCTTCGAAGTCGATTTGCACTGTTAAAGTGCGCGCGCGCCGCGACGCGAAAAACCGAAACTTGAGAAGAAGCTGAACCTGCTCTGATACCACTGTTGGGTGTGTGTAGAAGTGCGAGAGATACACGAGAAGCACACACAAGGAGCACAAACGCAGCAAGACACACGGAGAAGACGATGGCTGGAATAGCTCACTCTATAGATCGATTAACTGAACTGAAGTAAGAGCTGAATAATATCCCTAAGTACCAAGTACCACCACATATGAGAGTATCAAGTATGTGGTAACATGGGGAAAAAACCTCTACCCAGCACTAGAGTAAAAAGTGCCCATGTATAGGGAAAAGGTTCACATCAAAGCTACTCGAGGAACACATAAGTGTAACAGGACCTTACTCGAAGATGAAAAAATATATCTAATGCTAGATTTGTAAACTCAAAGAATGCAGATATACAAAGAAATAATAGAGTTGATTATTGAAAAATGAGCCTCTAGGATTAATTCAAACATCCTAGAAAATCTACATGAAGGAGTGTTGAAGGAAGTAATGGAACAAAAATTAGAATCATACAAGGATGATGTTGTTCCTTACACAAAGGCAGCCAAAGCTGAAAATGAACAAAAAAGTGGGCAACATAAAAAGAAATGAATTTTAATTGAATACAGAGGTAAGAGTGAATGAAAAATACGAAATTTCTTGTCGAATGACTTTAAAAGAATTAATCAAGAAAAATACTCATGTGCAGGATTACATTAAAAATGATGAGAAAATTCAAAGTGTAAACAAGAGTAAGTATGTGATGGATTCATTGATGCAAGTACCACTAGATATGATTTCATGGTTCTCTGAAGTCAAAGAAGGAAACACAATACTTTCAATTCAATATGAAGTTAGACAAGCCAATGCCATTCTAGATAGTGGAGGAGTAGGAATAATGACGAGGAAAATATGGTAGGAGTGGGGAGTTACAAAGCTCAAACCAACTAGAATGAGATTTTTATTATTACCTTTTTCTACAACCTTTGGGGTTGTAGAAAAAGGTAATAATAAAAATATGTGGGATAGAAATAGAACATACATTTGCAGTTGTGGAATTCCCTCAATTAACCTCTTATGAGATTATTTTGGGGAGAACTTTTATGAGACAACTACATGTATTTCAATATTGCGGAAAAGATTGCCTTTACTTATAGTACCAAGAAAATGTGACCATATTCAATTTAAGAAGAGGAACCTATAATGATATCTCTCCAAGTGAATGAAACAAAGTTCGGAATGATCAAGATTCATAGGGGAATCTATGGAAGCTATAACGAAAGTAAGTGACACCGAAATCAAATATCGGCATATGGTCCAACAAAAAAGAAACTTCCTAATATATTTCTCTTAATAAGGGAAGATTGTATAGATGATAGATCCATATATGATGAAAGATACATATCCCAAGTATTCAATGGTGAATATTTTGAACCATATGGATGGATTCATATTTTCTTAATTTGAATATAGCCAATGTAGAGAATGTGGGAATAAATGTTCAAAATAAAGAAGAATATTATATCTTCAAGTTGCATTAAACATGATAAAAATGTATAAAAAGGAAGTGCATCCAGAGAACTAGAAGAAGACTTGGAAATAATGGAATAGACTTCATACTTGGAGAACATAGAAGCCACATATGTAATGAGAGAAAAAATCTCAAGGAAACATATGAAGATAAAACATGATGAAGAGGAAAAACAAATGACAAATTAAAAAAAAAACAAAGGATCAAAATGTAGTAACTAAGGAGGAAGAATAAAAGAAGTTTGATGTTCCACTAAATTTCAAAAAGTATGAAATTGAGGAAAGATTTCTGCTTAGTTTGAAACCAAAAAGAGAGAAAAAGTTAGGTGAATCTTATGAAAATAAAAAAGAAACCAAGAAAGTAGTGATCACTTAAGAAGGGGGAGAAGACAGACACATAGTGATAGTAGTTGATATGGCAAGAGAGGAGATTGGGCTACTACGAACAGACATAAAAGCCTTCACATTTGCAGAGAGTGTTCATATCATCACTCTAAGCGTGAGATACTCCATGTCAGTCATAAACATAACTCATATGTAATGGGCACATTCAAGTCAACGCAAAATAAGGAAGCGCACCTACAAACATACCAACACCCAAAAATACACCCTTTTTCAACTATGAAGCAAAATATATTTCAGATACCCCCTGTTATTGAGGAATTTGGATATACCTTTCGATTTCAAAGACATGTGGCATGTACTATGTAAATGAAATGGCATGAGCCAAGGGAATGGTTGTTAGTTGGGTTGACAATGTCATGAAGGCATAGAATGCGTGAAGGCATGTATTAAGGAAGAAGGTGATTTATTCCAATGGCTAGAATCAGTAAGAGAAGTTTCCATTATCATATGATGTGCCTCCTGACGATAGTCAATAGAAGGAATGTCAGTTCAAGTAAGTAGTGCAATATGCTGAAATATGATGGGGTAGCTCTTGACCAAATCAGTGGTTCAAATTTCATACAACAATTTGCTATATAGTACATCGCCTCTCTTCGAAACCACATATGTCATCCTCATAAATTGATTTGACTTTCATGTGTCCTCTCCACAATCCAATGACATTTTCCAATTTTCGAGTTTTAGGTCGATCAACAATAGAGAAGGTTTTCTACTTTCAAGTTCTAAGTGGATAAACTAATCAAATGGAAGCATGATCTTCAATTTTTAGAGGACGATAAGGTTTTCTACTTTCAAGTTCTAAGTGGATAAACCGATCAAATGAATGCATGTTCTTTAAGTTTTAGAACATGAGGCTCGAGGGTTACCTACAATATATCTAGCTCTATTTAGACAGAAATATTTTCCAAGGGGATAATAATGTAATAAAGTAGTTCTATGATCATAGGGTCCAGCCGGTTCACACAGATTTGAAATCCGACACAGTTTGGTCACCCGTGTGTATGACCAAAGATCTTGCAACTAGACTTACTACAATGTCGTGTACTCTTATAACCAAGTGAGCCACTTTGCCTAGTGGTTAAGACTCAAGGGTGTGAAGGAGGAGGTATTGGGTTGTTAAAAGTCAAGCTTCAAGCTACAAATTCGTAGGGAATCTTTTATGGACATGTGGAGCAATCAAAGGAAGCCAAAAGCCACGAGATTCCATCAAGAAAAGTCACTCAACCACTCTCCAAATCATCTCAACTAAGTCCTCCAAGTTAGGAGGCTGATTTGGAAAGGTAGTTCCTAGATGGGCACACTTCTCACTATAAAAGGAGCATGTATCCCGACTTCTTTTGGGCCATATTCTTGGAGTTTTAGCTCATGTAAAGTGAGCACTAAGTGCTGGAGTTGTGATAAGCAAGCCCCTTGCTTAAGCTAGCCCCTTGCTTGCTTGTTTGTTTTCTTTTAGTAGGCATATCTATGTGTGCAGGCAGTGTTGCAACTCTCTACCCCTGAGTTGTTAGCATTGGTTCTCCCTCATATTGTATCCATTTGATGTAATTATTGTCTCATTGGATAGCTATTAGAGTCTATTTTATGCTCACAAATGCTCTGGCGCATTCTCTGAGTAATCTGGGAGCAACATTCATTTTAGTGAAGTTGTGTGATTGATATCTCTCTCTCTGTGTGTAGGCTCTGTTGGAAATATTTTGCTCTCTGTTGTAAGGGCTGGTTCTCCTTCTCTATTTATTCATTTGCTATGATTTTGGTGTCATTGGGTAGTTATTAGAGTGCTCTAAAGTTGACCCAAGTTTGAGATTCATTCTCTGTATAACCTCTGAGAAAAGCTTGCTGGAGTGAAGTGAGGTCTCTGCTTGACTAGCAGTTGTGAGCATTCAACTAGCTCCTGTTGTAGACATTGTTGCTCTTTGTGTAAGCATTCATTTGAAGTAAAATTTGTTTTTTTGGAAAGCTCTTGGTGTCTACTACAGGTCTACAAAAGCTCACTGGAGTTCTCTGCATAAGCTCTGAGTAAGAGCACTTTTGGTGTGCAGAGGTCAAAGAAGGATACCTGTGGAGGTCATTCACGCTTCGTCGTTGCTTAGGGGTTGAGATACTTCCCCCATCAGTGGTATCAGAGCATTTGGGAATCTTGGAGGTATCACATACAAGCAATAAGACCTCTTGGAGTTGGTGGTTGAAAATTTTCATCAACAAAAGCTTCTTGGAGGTAGCTCACATCAAGGGGGAGCTATTCTACTCAAAGTTTCAAGAGCACAAGGTGTCCATCTAAGGAAAGCTTTGGATTGAGATAACCTCAGAGCCTCATTTTCATTTTACACACATTGGAGCATTAGCCAAGGGCTAGGTCAAGTATCAAAGACTAGATATGGGAGACTTCAACACTCAAATTGAAAAGCTAGACAAAGGGAACTATCAACCATGGAGATTTAGGGTCTCCAACTATCTTATGGGGAAGGGCCTTTGGGGGTTGATTAGTGGAAGTGAACCAAGACCTAGGTTGGATGAGAATCCAACCAATGACGAGAGAAGGGCCTTTAGGGAATGGAATGAAAGAGACAAGAGGGTTATCTTTATCCTTTCCCAACACATTAGCAATAGCATGATCGGCCATATCCAAGACTTGGATTCAAGCATGAAGGTATGGGAGACACTTGAAAGGCTTTATTCAATAAGCACCAAAGCAAGGAAGATCCAACTCAAGAATGAGCTCAACAACCTTAGGAAGAGCTCAGGGAGTAGCATAAATGACTACATACTTAAGGTCAAGGAGTTATCAGATGCATTGGGATCCATTGGAAGCCACGTAGACGATGACGATCTTGTGGCTTATACTCTCAATGGTTTGAGAGATGATGAGAAGTGGAAACCCTTTACCACTTCAGTTTATGTAAGGGATAATCTTCCCGATTTTCAGCAATTGGTTGCTCTCATGGTCACCGAAGAAATGAACATAGGTGGAAGTTCAACTAAAAGCAAGGATGCACAAGTTTTCTATGCAGGTAATCAAAGGGGCAAAGGAAGACGAGGACAAGGAAGGGGCAAAGGAAGATTTGGAGGAAGGCAAGGCCACTCAAGCAATCAAGGACATGACCAAGGCACCTTATCACAAAGAGGGAGAGGAAGAACAAGAGGAAGAGGAGGACGACATCAACGAAACAGGAATCAAGATGACGAAGGATGTTGCATATGTGGCAAGTTTGGCCACTATGCTAGAGATTGCTACCAAGGAGGAAACCAAAGGAGCTATAATCAAGGTTCTTCATACAAAGGCCAAGGTAATTATGCTTCCACAAGTTCACAAAATGACAATCTCTTGATGATGCACATGAATGGGAATTCAAGCAAAGTAGATAACACTTGGTATATTAATAGTGGATGTAGCAACCATATGAGTTGCAATGCTTCTTGGTTTACTAATCTACATGCTCCAAAAGGTAAAGGACATGTAGAAACAAGTGATGATACAGCCCATGAGATCTCCCATGTTGGAGATGTAGCTTTGGATGACAAGGAGGAAGGAAGATGTCTCAAGGATGTCTTGCATGTACCTACTATCACAAAGAACTTGGTGTCCGTTGGGCAAATGGTTGAAAGAGGCTATCAAGTAAGGTTCAACAAAGGTGGATGCTTTGTGGAGAACCCTAAGCAAGGTTACAAGGTCATAGCAAGAGGAAAGAAGCAAGGGAGACTCTTCACTTTGGAGGTAAATTCTCATTCCACTCAACATGTCTACTTCACATATGGAAACAAGAGGATTTCGGAGTTGGACTTGTGGCACAAGAGGATAGGTCACATCAACATACAAAGAATGAAGGAAATGCAATTCAAGAGGCTGGTTGAAGGTCTTCCCAAATTCCAAGGACAAGGTATGAAGCATTTATGTGAATCTTGTCAACTAGGGAAGCAAGCGAGACTTCCATTCAAGAAGAGTGGCTACATAAGCCAACATCCATTGGAGTTGATACATACAGATGTGTGGGGGCCAACCAAAGAGCAATCCATTGGAGGTAACAAGTACTTTGTCACTTTTATAGATGATTGTACAAGGATGGTTTGGGTTTATTTCATAAAAAACAAATCAGATGTGTTTACATGTTTCAAAGCATTCAAGGCAATGGTAGAGAAGGAAACATGTACATATATCAAGAAGCTAAGGTCCGATGGAGGGGGAGAATATTTCTCCAATGAGTTTTCTGATTTTTTAATGGATCAAGGCATCAAGAGGCAAGTAACATGCAGGTACACACCCCAACAAAATGGAGTAGCAGAGAGAAAGAATAGATACATTGCCGAGATCGCTAAAGCAATGCTTAATGAGATGAATGTACCTAACATGTTTTGGAGTGATGCAGCAAATACCACCGTCTATCTAATGAATAGGGCTCCTACCTTAGGGATCCATGGATTGACACCATATCAAGCCTATTATGGTAAGAAACGTGATCTTTCCCACTTGAAGATATTTGGATGTACTTGTTATGTACATGTGCCAAGTGAATTGAGGCACAAGCTAGAACCAAAGGGAGAAAAGTGTGTGTTTCTAGGATATTCAAATGATCATAAAGGTTACAGGTGCTTCAACCCAAACACAAAGGACTTGAGGATATCAAGGGATGTAGCATTTGATGAGCTACTCCCTTGGTATAAGAAGTATGATTGTATGCAGGACTATGAAGAAGAAAAGCATGGACATGATGAAGAACAAATCGACCTAGAGCTAAGCGGCCCAAGGTGTTCCATCAATGAAGATAGTTCAAGCATGAACTCACCATGGAGGGGGAGATCTTCATCAAGCTATGAAGCACAATCAATCAACAAAGGCAAAACAACATTGGTGGAGTTGGATGAAGAAGGTAATGAAGTTGAAGATGATGAAGGACACATGATGGAGAAAGAAGCCACGTCAAAGAAAGAGATCAAGTTCCCAAGGCAAAGGAGGTTTATTCCTCCAAAAGGTGAAGAAAGGAAGTCTTCTAGAGTTAAGTATCCAACTCAAAGGTTTACTTATGATTCATACATGGCAACTCATTATGCATATATGAACAAAGTAGTAGAAGATCATGAGCCCGATTGCTATGAAGATGCAAGCAGGTACACCGAATGGAAAGAGGCAATGCAAGAAGAGATCGACGCACTTGAGGAAAATCAAACATGGACTCTAGTGCCCAAGAAGGAGAACATGAAGGTAATAGGTAATAAGTGGGTGTATAAAGTAAAGAGGAATTCAGATGGATCTATTTCTAGGTTCAAAGCAAGATTGTTGGCCAAGGGTTTTTTACAAACCTATGGAGTGGACTTTGAAGAGACATTCAGCCCCGTGGCAAAGATGAGCACCATTAGGACACTCATTGCAATGGCTGCTAGCAAAGGATGGAAGCTTTTCCAATTGGATATCAAGAATGCCTTTCTCAATGGAGACTTGGAAGAAGAGGTATACATGGAGCAACCACTAGGTTTTGTTCATAAAGAGTTTCCACATCATGTTTGTAGGTTGAAGAAGGCACTTTATGGCCTAAAGCAAGCTCCAAGGGCTTGGAACCAAAGATTGGTGGACTATTTGATCAAATGTGATTACAATCAATGCAAGGCGGATCCATCTCTCTTCATCAAACAAAGAGGATAACTTGTGGTCTACATGTGTGTGTATGTAGATGATCTTATCATTACAGGTAATGATACAAAGGGCATTGAGGAGATCAAGGCAAAGCTTGGAAAGGAGTTTAGGATCTCTGATCTTGGAGATCTTAGGTATTTTCTTGGCATTGAATTTGTATACAAAGAAGAAGGTATTATGCTCATACAAAAGAAGCATATTCTAGACCTACTTGAGAGGTTTGGGATGCTACATTGCAAGCCTATTTCAAATCCCATGGAAGTTAATGTAAAGCTAAGCTCCATTGATGGAGAGCCATTAGAGGATGTAACCTTGTATCGATCTATGGTAGGCTCTTTCAATTATGCCACAATAACTAGGCCCGACATAGCATATGGAGTTGGAGTGTTATCACAATTTATGCATAGTCCAAGGACTACACACTTGCAAGCTGCAAGAAGAATGTTACGATATCTCAAGGCCACTATAAATGAAGGATTGTTCTATTCATTTGATGATGATATGTAGGTCAAAGCTTAGTCTGATGCCGATTGGGCCGGTTCAAAGGAGGATAGAAGAAGTACAAGTGGTTACCTAGTCATGCTAGGTAGCAAGATCATCTCATGGATTTCAAAGAAGCAACCCACCGTGAATTTTTGAGCAAAGGACAAGGATTTTAAAAGTGTATATATTCAAGTGCTTGATCATCCATTTAAGAAGTGGTCTAAACATTGAATTTTTCAAAGTCTAGCAAGGGCAATCAAGGGCAAACAAAGCAAGGGAGTGAAGAACACAGGGCTTGGCAAGTGCGACTTCTTGGGCATCAGAGCAACCGAAAAAAGTTGACTTGAGGTTGGAAGAACTCTCAACCCCCTCAATCCATTACAATCTTAGGCTAAATGGTAGAATTGTGGATTAACGACGATAGGAACTCATCAAGTTCAAGAGACTTAATCTTTCAAGTTCAAGACGAAAGAAAAGGTTTGTGTTACGAAAACCTAAAGGAAAGAACTTAAGTCTGACGGAACGAGAAACTCAAAAGTACCACAGAAAGTCGATTCCTGACGTATACATTGAGACAAGACCAGAACTTAAAGACATTTAAAAAGAACAAGAAATAAAGAACAAAGAACCATTGACGATCAAAGAGTGCCACGAAGTAAATTCATGAACCTTAGATGGGGCAAGCATATAGGTAAGTCAGACCAACAAAGCCTGAGATCATCAGAAGCAAGTGTAGGAACTACTGCACGTTCGTGGGCACAGCAGTTGAATAAAAATTATCCTTACGAGTTGAGTTTAGATATAAAGGTAAAGGTTATGAATCCTATGCTACCTTAAGATACAGGAGTGCCAATGAGGTAGACTATGAGCTAGATGAAGCTAGTGACCAAGTTGAAGAAAATGACGTAGAAGAGGTGGTTACACCTAACGTAAAGCTCACAAACCAAACGTTAATGAAAGGAGATCAACCAAGAAGAAGACCCTCATTCAAAGGTTAAGTTATGACTCTTTCAGAGTGAAACATTTTGCATACACGATGTAGTTTGTTGCAGATGAGGAGCCAACTACCTATGAGGTGGATTAGGAGAAACCATAGTGGAGGGTTGCAATCTAGGATGAAATCAGTGCACCAAAGGAAAAAAAACACTTTGTAATTAGTACCCAAGAAGGAAGGCATGAAGATAGTCCAAAAGATATGGGTATACAAAGTGAAAAGGAAATCAGATGGAACCCTAGCTATACACAAGGATAAATTTTTGGCATAGGGCTTCACTGAGACTAAATGTATAGATTATGATAAAACTTTCAGACATGTTGCTAACAAGACTACCATTAAATCTTTGATAGCCATATGTGTAGCTAAAGGATAGCCAATCTACCAAATGGAAATTAAGAGTACTTTTCTAAATGGTGAGTGGAAGGAGGAAGTGTATATGGTCCAATCTCAACATTATGAGGATCCACAACACATAGACTATGTAAGAAGGCCTTCTATGATCTTCGGAAATCCCCAAGGGCATGGAATTAGAGGTTGATGGATTACGTACGCAGATGTGCATATTCTCCAAGCCATGAAACCCCATCCCTATACCTAACGAAGGTTCAATATAGACTAGTATTCATATGCATCTATGTCGATGATCTCATTATTAAAGCGAATGATTGTGCAAGTGTCAAAGGCATAAAGAGGAGGCGTGGAAGAGAAATCAAGGTATTGGATTTGGGCAAGCTAAAGTACTTCTTGGGCATTGACCTTTTTTATGTTGGTGAAGGTTTTTACCTATGCCAAAGGAAGTACCTCCTAGATATGCTATAAAAACATGGCATGGGTGATTGCAAGCCAAGTGCACAATGCATGGATACAAACATGAAGATCAACAAGGATGATGGTAAAAAGGTTGATGACTTGACCTTCTATAGGATCTTGGTAGGCTCATCGATATATGAAACTCTCATGAGACTTGATTTGAGTTAAGTAGTAGGAGTACTCTCACAATACATGCATGTAGCCATAGATATGCACCTAAGTACAGCCAAGAATGTACTAAGGTTTGTGAAGAGCACAATCAATTGTTGATTTCTTTAAAGGTATGGAGAGGAGCTACAACTCAAAGCATGGAGGCATGTAGATTGGCCATGGAGTATTGATGATAGGAGATCTACATCTAGCTATGTGTTCATGCTAGGAACAAAAGACATCTCATGGATTAGTAAGAAGCAGCCTACAGTGGCATGGCCATCAATTAAGGTGGAGTACAGGGCATTCACAATCACTACATGTGAGGATATGTGGTTAAAGAAACTACTAAATGACTTGGATATGCATGTTAACAAATTTCCCATCTATGGAGACAATATGAAAAGCATACACCTAGCCAAAAAACCCATGTAGCATGCAAGAAGCAAACATATAAAGGTACATTATCATTATGTGAGGAAAAAGGTTGTAAGAAAAGATGTGTTTTCGCATTTTATAGGTACAAAGGACTAGATTGCTTATATTGTCACCCAAGGATTGGAGGTTTCTCCAAAATTCATTTTTCACAAAAAAGCTCAAAATCTTGACTTTCAAGCTCTCTTTAACACACAAATCACTGAGTAAATGAAAATTTTCCACACATTTGCTTTTATAGTTCCTTCAAAAAATCACAATTTCCTAGATTTTTGTTGAGAAGTAAAATTACGTCATACTTAAAACAAGACTATCTTGCTTTGTGACTGTTTATACTTCCCAAGCATATACTACACCATTTTGTGAATACTCTCCTCTCTGCAGAGAACCATGATTCCCTGCAAAGAATCATGATTCCCTTTAGAGAATCATGTTTCTCCATAATATGTCTTTTCTCCTTTTTTTGAAAGATTTTTTTGGATGATTTATTTGGATTTCTCTTTTATGGTGTTCTTTCCTCATCTTTGACCTATTAATCAACAAAACCTTGCAAATAACTCTAAAAGTGCCTCAGAAGCATGTTCAATCCATTTTCGTAATACTTTCTAACAATTTTAGGTTATTTTTTATACCACATACTTACATACAAAGCAATTTAGATATATAAATGCATATATAGGGCAAACATGCATGCATGCGTACATACATATAGACACACACACACACACACACACACACACACACATACATACATATATATATATATATATATATATATATATATATATATATATATATATATATATATATATATATATATATATATATATATGTGTGTGTGTGTGTGTGTGTGTGTGTGTGTGTGTGTATATATGTATATATGTGCATATATTTAAATATAATTATAAATACATGTAGCCCAAGCTTATCTTCCAATGTACTGAATTTTGGTTTCATACTTTCTATTCGGGAAAATCTCTTGTAGACTTGCCGCTTGGATTCTCATACCTTAAGATACCACTCCGTCTTTGTTTCACATTTTTCATCTTGCATGAAGCATATAAGATCCATTTTCATAATGATTTCTAATAATCTCAAGTTTCGTACCATACCACATACATACATAACATATGTACAGACATGTGTATTTACATATATACAAACATAAATGCATGCTGCATCCATACACACCTCCATGCATAATTGAATTCTTACATACATTCATACATGTTGGAGGAGATGGTGGATAGTCACAAAAGATTAGCTGGTGTAGCTAAAACCTGCTTCAGACCTACTACAAGTGATGGCTGGAGAGTGTTGTGGGGCCTCTTGAGGTAGCTAATAAGCATAAATAATCACATATGTTGCTTGGAAGATGATTCACTAATGGTAGGATCAAAATAGATAGGTAGGAATATAATCCAAGGTCCAAAACTTTCTATTTTGGTTGATACACCTATTTAGTGTTTTGAACCTTTCTCTGAGTACAACAGCAATAGACTAAATTCCTTTTTGGGAACTCTAATTAGCTTTGAAAAGCTACCACTCATGAGTGATACCATAAAAAATGATGGACTATATGCAAAGAAATATGTTTAGCAAATCAACCAAGCATCCCGACATTTACAGGCTTTCACAGTTAACAAACTAGTAAGCAACGATGGATTAATATCTAACCATCGCGAGAGGCATTAATAATGAAACTTTGTAGGATTAAAATAGAGTATATGTGGAATATATCATGCTTTGAATCATGAGAAATGATCCACTCTACAATGAGAACATGCTCTCACAAAATCATTGTTCTGGAGTTATGATAGAGAAATGATAATAAGAAGTAATGATGATGTATGTATTAAATCATGTAAAAATACAATGTCATTGGCAATAAACCATTGGTCAATGATTGAGAAGTGAGTGAGCTATGAGGTGAGCTCCTCTTCTCAATGAAATTACATCAAAATGATCTTTGAATCTTGAGATGGACATGGGCCTTTCCTATTCTCTTTTTATAGTTATTATTGGAGCCAAGATTTGAATTCAAATTCAAATCTCTACCTAAAAGTGAATGCTAAAGTATAGGACTGATTCTCTGGTGACTCAACTACCAAATGATATGAGATTTTGTGCTTCCTAACTCATTGTGAGTATATTCCACTTTTACAAAAGTAATTGTGAAGCAAAATTACAAGAGGTTGAACATATGAAGCCTTCCAAAGGTTATGCCATTAAGTTAATCATAAGTGAGATGATCAAGTACATAGGCTTGGGCTTAATTGCACCAACAACTCCTCCTCAAGCCTAACATTCTTGGTCTTCATTGCTCCTTGATTTCCTGCAAACCAATCATCAATTTGAACATGTTCATCTTTGTTCCATCCAATGCTTTTGTAAGTAATGTGCACATTGTAAATGATTTGATACATAGGATAACTGGATATCCTTGCTAAGCAATTTCTCCCTTACATAATGATAGTGCACTTCAATGTGCTTAGTCCTTGCATGGTATACAGGATTAGCAGCCAAATGAAGTGAACTAGTGTTATCTCCAAAGATAATTGGAGTGTAGGAATGTATCTCCAAATCTACATATGATTGCTTAAGCCACGTAGCTTCCTGAGCTGCATTTGCCAAACCTCTATATTCTGCTTCTGTGGAAGATAGACCCATAGTTGTTTGCTTCGATGACCAAGTTATAAGTTTTGAACTTGCAAAAGTTAGGTACCATGAAGTGCTCCTCCTATCATCCTTGGAGCAAACCCAATCTGCATTAGAATACATCTTTATATCTATGTCAAAAGTGAAGGGATAGAACAACCCCTCATTCATTGTACCCTTTAGATACTTAAGTGTTGGAATTAGACATCTGCGGAAGCACGTGAACAACACAAGGAAGAAGAAGAAGCTTGGAGCACAACACACAATACTGAATGTATTACTAGAGAATGCACAAAGATCATTAGCCCATTAGGGCAATAGGCGTATATACAAGCCGGGGGAAAAAAACCTCCTAAAGAGGGAAAAAAGTGCCCCAGCAGTCCTAGTGTGTTCACACACATCACTACCTAAATATATCAACAAATCCCCCTGGGAGTGATGCGGTGAACAAGGAGCTGACACTCATGTATAAGGAAGTGCCAAGCTATGTGGAAATCACTCCACAAAAGGAAGTAAGCCCAAAGCTTTACAAAAAGCTTCAAACTTCTCCCTAGGCAGAGCCTTCGTGAAAACGTCTGCAATGTTCTCCTATGTGGGCACATATGCCAAGCTGATCTCCCCAGTAGAGAACCTCTCCCTGACATAGTGATAATCATCTCTATGTGCTTAGTGCAAGCATGGAACACAAGATTCCTCGCAACTGCCAATGCGCTCTGATTATCAGTGAAGATGGTGGTGGGAGAAGTCTGACCAACACCCAAATCAGCCATAAGGCTTCTGAGCCACACACACTCAACAGTCGCTATGAAAGCTGCCCTATACTCAGCCTCACAACTAGAAGTGGCCACAATAGGCTGCTTCTTGCTCAACCAAGATATACATGAGCTACCAAGCATGAAGCAAAAGCCACTAGTGGACACACGAGTGTCATAGCAACCAGCCCAATCAGAGTCAGAAAAAACATGCAAATCTGGCCGTAGTGATCCCATTTGGGATAAAACAACCCAAGTAGTCGAGTACCACTCAAATAGCGAAAGATGCGCTTAACTGCCTACCAATGCTTGACTCCTGGGCATGCATAAAACTGCTCATCTTGTGAGACAGCAAACTGAATATCTAGCCGAGTAATGCATAAGTAAATCAAGCATCCAACAGCCTGCTGATAGAGAACAACATCAAATGCATCTCCAGCATCATGAAGACTCAATCGTAACCCTGTCTCCATAGGAGTGGCAATAGGCTTACAATCTTCAAGGCCAAAATGCTGCAATAATGTGTCAATATATTTCATTTGACACAAAGCCATTCCCCCATGAACTTGCATAAACACAATGCCCAAAGAGTGATGCAAATGCCCCAAATCAGACATCTCAAATGAGGCATGCAAATCAGCCTTAAAATCAGCAATATGCTTCTCAATAGGACTAGTGAGCAGCATGTCGCCAACATAGACAACAATGATTAGAGGCACATCACTAGCACGCTTAACATATAAGGTGCTTTTAGTTGGACTGTTCTCAAAATCATGTGCAATCAGATAAGCATGTATCTTCTCATACCAAGCACATGGTGCTTGCTTTAAACCATATAATGCCTTCTTTAACCTGCACACCTGGTTTTCATGCCCTTTTTGCACAAAGCCATGGGGCTAAAAACATACATTTCTTCATGCAAGTCACCATTCAGAAATGTTGTTTTAATGTCCAACTAATGTACATTCCAACCATGATGAGCTGCAAGTGCACAGATGCTCCAAACAGTAGTCATACGGCATGTAGGTGCAAAGGTCTCATCAAAATCAATGCCTCTTTCCTATGCATAACCCTTTGCAACAAGCCTAGCATTATACATGTCAGCTATACCATCCAGTTTACGCTTCAGCTTGTATACCCACTTAGTGCCAATGGCCTTCTTTCCAGGAGGCAAGTCACATAAAGACCAAGTACCATTCTTCATTATAGCATCATATTCAGATTGCATAGCAGCCATCCAATTTTTTGAATTTTGTGCTTCATCAAACGAAACAGGCTCATTCTCATCACAGAGACTAGATGCAGCCATAGCATAGAAATCTGATGCAAAAGAGGCATTATGAGAGCCTGAGCGAGTACGATATGATAGAGGTGCATCTAATTCGCTGTCACGCAAGGTCTGCACCAGACATTTTGGCATACTTCTTGCCTGGTCAATATCAGCTCTCTCATCAATAAGTGCATCATGTACATCTGCATCAAAAATGGAATTATCTGCATCATCACATGAAACCTGCAAAGGTTGAGAAGTTGCCTCATTAGGACCAGCACTAGACTGTCCACCTGTAAAAAGAGGCAGCAAAGTATCATACATGTCTTTGGAGCTAACATATGTCTCCTTAGTACATGAAAGCAATGGCTGAATAGCATCTTCCAAAAAAACAACATCAAGGCTAACCAGAATGCGTTTAGTCTTTGGATGATACAGACGATAGCCTTTACTTTTAGAACTGTACCCAACAAAAATACATTTTACTACTTTATCATCCAATTTTCTGCGATGTTGTTCAGGCACTAATGCATATGCCAAACAACCAAAAACACGCAGATGAGCAACTGATGGGTTGCGGTCATGCCAAGCCTCATATGGAGTGATAGACTGCAGCGCTTTAGTGGGACACCTGTTCAGTACATATGCTGCACACATGACAGCCTCAAGCCAGAAACTATGTGGTAAAGCCTGACTCTTGACCACACACCTCGCCATCTCCATGAGTGACCTGTTCTTTTGTTCAGCAACTCCATTCTGTTGAGGTATATACGGCAGTGTACACTGGTGTTTTATCCCACGTTCGGCCAGAACTGCATTAAAATTAAAAGACATATATTCCCCCCCTCGATCAGAACGGAGGGTGCCCATTTTACATGCTGACAGATTTTCAGCCAAAACCAAAAACTGTTTGAAGCACATGAACACTTCGGACTTTGCCTTCAATGGATATACCCATGCATGCCTAGAAAAATCATCGATGAAAGTCACGAAGTAAAGATAATTCCCAAAAGAGGATGTCTGCATAGGACCACATATATCACTATGTACAAGCTGTAATTTTTGAGTAGCCCGAACTGAACCATCTTTTGGAAAGGACGAACACTGCATTTTGCCCAAAATACAACCTTCACAAACATGTTTTCCAGGTGCCTCAAGTTTGGGCAAAGAGGACACCATTTTAGAATTTTTCAAGTGTAGCAAACTAGCAAAATTGAGATGATTAAAGCATGCATGCCAAAGCTTTGCATTTGACATAGCCTGAGAATCGTTTACTGCACATGTCAAATCATTTAAAGATATTTCATAGTCTATGAGCTTATACAGCCCACGACATAAAATGCCAGAAGCAATAATCACATCGCCATTTGACAGATCATGAATTGTACATCTATCATCAACAAATTTCACAACCAAGCCAATCTTGGCTAATGCAAAAATTGATAACAGGTTCTTCTTGATCCCTAACACAAATAAAGCATCTGACAAAGTGAAAGAACTACCATCAGCAGTAATCAAAATGATCTTACCAACTCCCATAACAGGATAAGAGGATTTGTTGGCGCATGTATAGTATTCCCAGTAGGGGCAGGCTCCAGTGAAGAGAAGAAACTACGCTGTGAGGTAATATGTTTGGTCGCCCCACTCTCAAAATACCAAACATCTGAGTCTATTGCACACATGCACTGCTCATGAGAAGATGGGTCAAAGTTACAGACAGTAGTAATGCCCATTTTTCTTCCTGCACAAGATTAGCAGACTCTATTTTTGGTGTCGAGGCCTCTGCAACAACCAATCCAACCTCTTTCTTCTTTGCCTCTTTAGTAGCCAGTTTTGGACAGTTCTTTATGATATGGTCATTCCCTTTACCGTACTTACAAAACAATTTCTGCTTTTGTGATTTCTTCTTATCTTTATCTTCCTTCTTCGAATTTGCAGAATTAGCAGATTTCTGCTTACTAGTTGAAGAGCTCCATTTTCCTTTGCCCTTTTGACTAGCCAAGAAAGCTTGATCTGCAACTCGCATAATGGACCTGTTTTGCCTGGAATGATCTTCCTGCAACAGAAACGATACTAACTCCTCAAATGATAAGGCATTTGGATTGCCTTTCATCATCAACCGAAGAGTAGAAGCAAAACTCTAATATGAATCAAGAAGACCATTCAGAACGGTCTACACAAGTGAGCTATCTAGTGTAACCTCATCGACAGAAATCAATTGTTCCTTCAAGTCTTTGATCTTTGTTAGGAAACTGTCCATAGAATCATCTTCATTCATGTGCTCACTCTCCAACTATATCTGGAGATAAGCAACACGAGCCTCATTCCTAGCTTGGTCCAATGTGGTAAGTGTATCCCAAGCATCCTTAGCTATTCTACAAGAGCGAATGTGAGGAATAATGGCACATTTGACAGACAAAGCTATCAATGCATGTGCCTGGGCATCTCTGCCATCCCAATGAATCTACTCTGTAGTAGGTGCAACAAAAACCACAACATGAACATGAATATGCAGAATATCATCATCTTTGACACCTTCTGCATCAGCTTCAGTACCTACAGTTGTAACAGTTGCAAGTGTGATAGGATGTTTTTCGACACGCTACACAATGTTCCATAGTCTGTTTGCAACCAACACATGTCGCATCATATAAGCCCATAAGGGGTAGTTGGTACGATCCAACTTATCCTCAACAGCCAACATACAGAATACATCATTGCTTTCAGCCATGGCCAGTGACTAAAATACCTTGATGCAAAAAATTGAATGTATCTCAAAAAGTTGAAAAAAACTGCCCGGACAAATTCCGCTAGACCTGTAGCAGACTTCGAGACGCTTATACTGGCGAACATAAACTGGTATATACCTTTGGCACAAAAAGACAAAATAGCCTACACAAGCACTGTGATAGTGCGTTTAGAGGCCGAAACGAGCTCATATCGTGATTTGGGCACCACATAACGAAGCTGTTTTGATCTTGAAAACACACTGGGTATGCTCACCAAAATTCGTGCGAATCTGAGACTGCAACCAGAGGAGTGTCAACGACGCCCTAGATGAAGTGACGACCTGCTCTGATACTAGTTATTGGAGTTAGACGTCTACGGAAGCATGCAAACAGCATAAGGAAGAAGAAGAATCTTGGAGCACAACACACAATACTGAATGTATTATTAGAGAATGTACAAAGATCAGTAGCCCATTAGGGCAATAGGCGTATATACAAGCGGGGGAAAGAAACCTCCTAAAGAGGGAAAAAAGTGCCCGGGTGGTCCTAGTGTGTTCACACACATCACTACCTAAATATATCAACATTAAGCACCCTCTTTGCAGCTTCCATATGAGGCTTCCATGGTACATGCATAAACTGACTCAATGTACTTACTGCATAGGCAATGTCTACTCTTGTTAAAGTAGCATAATTAAGGCTACCCACAAGTTCTTGATAACCTATAACGTCTTCAAGTAGTTCACCTTCATGTGAGCTTAGCTTATGGTTGAGCTCCATAGGGATACCTGCATCTTTAGTGTTCTCCATCTTAAACTTTACCAACATATCATGTATGTAAGTCCTTTGTGTGATGAATATGCTTGAATATGTATACACAAGTTCTAAGCCAAGGAAGTAGGTTAATAACCCTAGATCAATGTTGAAGCTCAAAGTCAAGGACAAAGCATGGAAGCACATCAAAAGGTGGACACATGAGGAAAGGGAGCAAGTAGGGAGCTCCAAGAAGTGTATGTCAAATTTTCAGAAGAATCCCCTACAAAAATAGTGATTTTCATCACTAGAAACCATTGTAAATACCATTATCTATTTTTAGTAACTCCATTTTGTTCAAGCCGAGGAGTCCTCGAGCTTGAGGAGTATTAGAAGTACCATCGTACCAATTTTCATAATTTTTAGACTTCGTTTGAACCCTCAAATAAGCCCTGGAACCTAATTTTTAACTAGGCCGGACACTAGGTCTGGACAGGGCCAAAACTAGTCAAAAAACTATAAAAAGAGCTAGAGAGCTCATTTTTGAGGTTAGCTTGTTAGAGAATAGAACTTTTGTAAGAGAACTCTTTTGCAATCTAAGCTTTCCATTGTTCCTCTCTTTGATCTTACTTTGTGCGCGTGTGTGTGTATGTGTGTGCATGTTTGTGTGCTTTCACTCACGCACTTGTGCCTTCACTTGCTCGTGGTCTTCATACCGGTCCTCACGTCTTCGCGGATTGACAAGTAAAGGAGGTGGTGCTTACGCTTGAGCTACACCAAATTTTGGCGCCGTTGCCGGGGAGAGAGCTTCGAGGACGAGCATTGTGATGGTAAGATCGTAGATTTGCGACGTTGGAAGGTAAAAAAACTGTCATTTCAGTTCATTTTCTGTTTTTTCCTCTTCATCTTCATCATCATCATCATCTCCACCTTCTTCCATCTTCTTCTTCATAGAAAATTCTTGTTTTTTAGTGCATTTTCACCATTTTCATACCATTTTTCATGCATTATTGTGTGGGAAGGAGTTAGGAGGTGCAAGGGAGAGCAAGCGCTGCATTTTTTTCATGATTTTCTGCTCATACGGAGCTCGCCATAGCCGGCGCTCAGAAATTTGAATTTCCCGCCAAAAAACGCGATTCTGTGATGAAAATCGCGATTCTGTGAAAATTCAAAATTTTTTGAAAAATCACGATTTTCAGTTTTCCCGCTTAAAAGTTGGTTGAAAAAAATCGCGATTCTGTGTTTTTTCTCAAAAAAACACGATTCTCTGCTCAAAATCGCGATTCTCAAAAAAACACGATTCTCTGCTCAAAATCGCGATTCTCACCAATCACGATTTTCAGCAAAAAACACGATTTTGTGAAAAAACACGACTTTCTGCTCAAAATCGCGATTCTCACAAATCACGATTTTCAGCGAAAAATACGATTTTGAGAAAAACACGATTCTCTATGACAAAATCGCGATTTTCATGCCAAAAAAAACACGATTTTGTGAAAAAGGCGATTCTGTGAAAACACGAATTTTTGCTCAAAATCGCGATTTTTAAAAACACGATTTTGTGCTCAACATCGCGATTTTCATGTGAAAAATACGATTTTCAAAAAACACGATTCTTTACTCAAAATCGCGATTCTCACCAATCACGATTTTCAGCAAAAATACGATTTTGTGAAAAAAAAAACACGACTTTCTGCTCAAAATCGCGATTCTCACAAATCACGATTTTCAGCCAAAAATACGATTTTGAGAAAAACACGATTCTGTGGAAAAACACGATTCTCTGGGACAAAATCGCGATTTTCAAGTCAAAAACACGATTTTGAGAAAACACGAATTTTTGCTCAAAATCGCGATTTTCAATTCACGATTTTCTGCTCAAAATCGCGATTTTCATAAACACGATTTTTTGTTCAACATCACGATTTTCATGTCAAAAACACGATTTTCAGCAAAAAAAACACGATTTTCAGCAAAAAAAACACGATTTGGTGAATCACGATTCTCTGAGTCAAAATCGCGATTTTCAAAAATACGATTTTGTGATCAACATCGCGATTTTCAGAAACACGATTTTGTGATCAACATCGCGATTTTCAGAAACACGATTTTGTGATCAACATCGCGATTTTCAGAAACACGATTTTGTGATCAAAATCGCGATTTTCAGAAACACGATTTTGTGATCAAAATCGCGATTTTCAGAAACACGATTTTGTGCTCAAATACGCGATTTTCAAAAACACGATTTTGTGCTCAACATCGCGATTTTTTTTACTTCACAGCATCGCGATTTTCAGAAAGTTCACAAAATCGCGATTTTCTCCAAAGGTCCTGTTTGCCTGTTTTGACCCCCAGGAGCCTGATTTGACATAACTTTCTCATCCAAAGTCCATTTTTTGAGCTCTATAGCTTGTTGGAAAGCTCGTTTCAAATCCTACACGATCTCAACTGTTTTTTTCAAAGAATAATGCGTTGATTTTGAGATAGGATAATTTGAAGTTGACCCTCAGGTGGGACTAGGGAACCAAGGGGGCTCTAAAGAATTTTGAACCATACCAAAGGGAAAATTTGGACTCTTGACTAAAGCTTATGAACCTGAGATCTGGTAGATACTTAGGCAAGGATAAACAAAGCATTAGATCTTCTGAGGCTAGTGTCAACCATACATCCAAGTCTTGGACACAACAACTAAGTGGTGATCTTTTACTAAGTTCAGACACAAGTGATTCAGAAATGTCTTTTAGCATGGGAAAACCTGCAGGTGGCTCAGGCATTGCCCATCTACAAACACCGGAAGGTCCCTATAAGACACAGTTGGAATATATTCAGACCAACCAATTAGGTGCTCGCATCTATGAGGATGGTCTGAGGCGATCAGTGGTCCAACTCAAAAATCCAGATCAATCCTTTGGACTTGAACACCCGGTGGTCAAGTTCGAAGAGGGGTCATACATTGATAAGGAAGGAACCATGTATGTGGTTACCAACCAACCAGATAGGACCGATGAGTTTGGAAATATCATTCATGAGAATGAGATAGGAGACCTAGAACAAGGAAATATAGGACAAGGACCCCAGACCCCTAGAGGCAAGTCTGTCTTAACCAGAGTGCTCACTCCAGAATGGATCCCTCAAGATAATAAAAGCATAGAACTATCCGTGAATAGAGAAACGGAGGAAGCCTATTGGAGATTTAGGCCAGATCAACCCAGCCCAGTAGTCACCATCTATGAATTCAAGGACCCAGAGACACCAGGGAAAGTTGTCTATCTAGATCACACATCTCAGAAATTATTCTTGGTATCAGATCATGACAGACATGCTTACACTTGGCAAGGTGAAGCAATTTTTCCTCCACCAAGATCTAATGTTTCCCAGGGCCTCCAAGGAGCCGGATCATCTAAGGCTCATGAAACCCAGAGAGAAAGAACTAGAGAGAGACCGGAGGTAAGCTTTGCAGACACTGTAGGCAGAGACAGATCAAGATATGGAACGGAAAGACTTGAAAGGGAGAGACATAGAGTGTATAGGCATCAAAGAGACGATCATGATTTCCCATTGCCTAGACCAAGAGAGCACTCAAGAACCCTTAGACCCTCTCAAGTGGTTAAGACAATGAAGAACTACTTTGATGGTTTTGGAGATCCTTATGATCATGTGGCGGAGTTCAAACAAGTGCTAAGAGCTGAACAGGTTGAAGACTTGTTCACCCAGTTCGAGGCATTTGGTTTGACTCTTAAGGGTACTGCCTTAGCTTGGTTTCAACCTCTAAACAGTCGCAACTATAGAGAGATAGGTCAGCTTCTAGAAGAATTCATTGTAGAATTTTCCAAGAGTGGTATCAAACATAACACATCATCCTTGATCCACAGCTTCAAGCAGACACCCCAAGAAACAGTGCGACTTGCAGGAAGAAGGTTTAGACAGTACTTGGAAAGATGCCCTGTACCAGAATTACCCACATCAGCCAAACAAGTGGCACTGTTTTTAGATGGCCTATTGAGCACAAAATTAAGGTCATATGTATACTTGAAAGAGCCTAGATCCATAGAAGAGTGTATACGGATGTGCATTGACATAGAAGACAACTTGGGTGAGGAGTTAGGACTATCCAAACTCTATAAGGACTCTGATAGTTCTACAAGTCATACCTCTAGAGCCTCCACTGAGATAGATGAGATAGCTGAGCAGGTGGCCAAAAAGCTAGGAGTTCAAAATAGACAAATGCCAAGGGTCACCCCAATGAAGCGATGTTATGCATGTGGAGGAGATCACATGGCTAATGTTTGCCCGTTGACGACTCAACCCCAAGGAAACCCTAATGCTCTATATTGCACCATTGAGAGAAAATACACAAATCATACGGCCCAAGATTGTCCCTATAACAGGCAGGCTGTTAGACAAAATTATCAGCAACCTTACCAGCAGGGTAGGTATCAGAATCAGTACCAACAGCCATATTATAGGCCACAACAATATCAACCTCAATACCAGCAGCAATATCAGGCACCATATAGGCCACAACCAGTCCTTGGAAACCAACCACCAGCTCCTGCCAATGTGATCCCAGTTAAATATACGATGGCGGAGGAGAACCATAATAGAGCATTGGTGCCACTAACCCCATTGGTCTCAGAAAATGATTCTCACGCTCATGGTTCAGACTACTTCCATGAAGATAGTCCACAGGCTTATTATATAGAGTCACCTGAGCAAAGTGAGACTTCTCAGTATCAATATGGGACACCACCTATAGAACAAAATTGGGAGCAAGAAGACTCCAATGTCATGTATACGAATCCAAATCCTAGGCCCCAATTGAGACAGGAAAGACCACAAGCCCCCAGAGGACCATGCTTTAGATGTCAGGGCGACCATTTCATTCGTGAATGTCCCCACCAACCAGCTCTGGGACTAGGACAGAACATCACAATACAAGGCTTTTGTCCTGAGTGCGGCAAGGAACATCTTCCTAGAGTGTGTCCCAGAAATCCCTCTAGTGCACCCAAGGTCACACCCATCAACGTGGTAGGCTTAGTGGCAGATTCAAGTTCAAGTAGCAATAATGTGGCTCCTGTACAGGCAGTTACTAGGGCACAGGCTGCACAACAAGCAAAACCAGCCGAGCAGTCGGAGTCAAGTGAGGTAGGAGAGCCTAGTAAGAGGAAAACAAGAACATGGAAGGATACCAGAGAGAAGGCCAATCGCAAGTGGAATAAAAAGTTATCGGAACTAGAAGAAAGCTTAAAAGAAGCGAAAACAAAAATAGAAGATATTGCATCTCAAAGCCCCTCGCATGCCGAAACTCCATCCACTCCACCTCATCCCACCCCACCACCCATTTTAAATAGACCGCAACCAGGGTCTGTTTTGGCAGATCCAACCCCAGAAGGCTTGGACATGATGTTCAAGGCCTACCAGGCTTGACTTCAAGAAGGGCCGACAGCGGCAAACCTAGACAAGAGTTACCCCAGAGCAGATTTAGAGATTGAACGGATGAAAATGTGCATGAAAATGGTAGAACAAGCTCAAGCCATACTTGAGACTAGTCAAAAGTTCAATCAGACAAACTCTATCAAATCAGATTTGCATTTCCAGGGCTTACTAGAAAGATTAGAGCAATTGGTAAACAAACCACAAGTTTCTTTACCTCCACAGGCTCAACCAGTTATTGAAAGAGGAAGCTCACCACCAATGGGAGCTTATGTTCCTAATTCCACGGATCCAGGAATACCTCCTTCAATTCAACAGTACTCTCAAGAATTCTTGCGGGAAATACAAGAAGAGAAATGGGCCAAGGAGAAGGGTAATTCCCCTCCTATTCCTGAGATTGATGATCTTCATGATCAATTTCCCCAAGACATCCCATCTATTTACGAAGATGAAGCAGAACAACAAGAAGACAAAAGGTTAGATTTTGAATCTAATACCTTAGAAGAACTGCCTCAATTTCCAGGCCCATGGGAATCTGAATCTCTCCAGATTAGAGCTCCCACAATACTAGTAAGAAATGAAGACTCAGTGGTTCCAAGGAACACGGATGTCGTGAAGAACACTAAGGTTCAGTGTCATCTCACTGTAGAAGAGCTGCTCAAAGCGAAACCTGAGCTCTGGAATCATGTGAAGGATCAGGTTCCAGAACTTGATTCCAACATGCCAAAAGCAGGCTCCAAGCAAAGGGTACCAGAGATACCTCTAGACAAAATAGGGGACATGTGTGAGGGTGAAGAAGGTAATACTTATCTTCCCATCACCTACCAAGGTTACACAACCAAAGCAATCATAGATTCAGGTGCTGGTGTTGCTATTGCGACCACCTCCTTGTGGAAGCAATGGGGCAAGCCCACATTAAGACCAACTAGAATGAAGCTTCAAATGGCTGATGGTCATTTTGAAAGACCTCTAGGATTGCTAGAAGGGATCACTCTAACCACTTGTGGTGTAGAGTTTGAGCACACATTTGCTATATGTGACTTTGAGAAAAATAATGTCTTTGAGATGATCCTAGGAAGACCCTTCCTACGACAATTGCAAATAGTACAGGATTGGGGAACTAACTCCTTGTACTTACAGCACTTAGGGGTCACCACTAAGGTCAATTTGAAGGATTACACCTTCAGAGATGTACCACCCCTACAGTGGAATTCTATCCACAAAGCGAAAGAAGATTCCATCTCTGTGCATTCTGAAAGTTCACCTGATCCATCATGGCTGCATGAAGATACTCATTTGTGGATGTGCAAGGTCGCAAAGGAAGAGGAAAAACGTTTAAAGGCAAGAGAAGAAGGAACTTCGCTAGGAGATAGACCAGTTAGGGACCCAGCCTACACACCGATGATCTTTCCAGATGAGGAGTTTGAGCCTCATGGCTGGCCAGAAATCTTAGCCACCATGGACATTGCTGTCAATGAGGAACAGTGGACACCTCATTGTGATGAGGAGGGTTATGATATCTCAGTGTTCATGTGTCAACCCTTGCTAGAAGAATGTGACCCTAGTGATGTCATAGAAGAAGAAGAGAATGACGATGATCTGGAGTCTATTGTGATGGATAGTTGCTTTAACTCAGAGCAGCACTATCTAGAAGATATAGGAGTGTTCACCCAGAAAGAAGAAGAACCTCTCACAAGTATTAAAACAGTAAACTCAAAGGATGGAAGTGAGAGTAGTCAAAAGAAAAAGAAAAGAAAAATAGTGAAACAAGAAAAGGAGGAATCAGTGTTTGAAGTACCAGAAAACTTCAAGAAATATGAAGTTGACGACCGCAAAATTTTGGTACGAATGCCTAAGAGAGAGGCCATCATAGGAGAATCATATGATAATAAAGAAAAGACCAAGAAGATTGTAGTGACCATTGAAGAGAACGAAGAGAGATGCACATATATAGGAGATGACCTAAGTGCAAGAGAAGAAATGGAGCTCATAGCTCTATTAAGGGAATATAGGGATGTGTTTGCATGGCACTATAGAGACTTAAAAGGGGTAGATCCAAGAATTTGCTCTCATACTATCCCCATGACTGCTGATGCTAAGCCCACCAAACAGAAGCCCTACACATATAATGATACCTATGCAGCAAAAATAAAAGAAGAAATTGATAGGTTGATTGAAGCCGGATTCATCTATGAGATTGAGCATACCGAAAGGGTGTCCCCCATTGTTGTGGTACCCAAGAAGAACGGGAAGTTGCGAGTGTGTATTAACCTTAAAAAAGTTAATGCCGCTACGATTAGAGATAGTTATCCACTTCCAATCACAGAACACCTTTTGGAGCGTGTTGCAGGCAAGGAAGTTTATAGCTTCCTTGATGGATTTTCAGGTTACAATCAAGTAGCCATTGCCCCAGAAGATCAACACAAAACAGCTTTTGCTACAGAGTGGGGAATCTTTGCATTTCGTGTGATGCCATTTGGGCTCACCAATGCACCTGCAACATTCCGAAGGCTCATGTGTCATGTCTTCAAAGAGTTCTTGCGAAAGAGCTTAGAAGTGTATGTGGATGATTTATGTGCTCATTCCCAAGAAAGAAGGGTTCACATCCCTGAGCTCAGACAAATCTTCAACAAGTGTAGAGAATATCGAGTGTGTCTAAACCCAGAAAAGTGTGTGTTTATGGTGCGTCAAGGTAAAATCTTAGGGCATATTGTTTCTAAGAATGGAATCTCAACAGATGAAGATAAGGTACGAGCCATAGCGGAACTACCAAGGCCAAGGAATGTTAAAGAGGTACAAGCCTTTATGGGCCATTGTGGATATTACCGTAGGTTTATCCACATGTACGCGATCATAGCTAGACCCCTTTATGCCTTGTTGTCTAATTTTGAGTGGAACGACGAATGCGAGAATTCTTTCAATGAACTGAAGAAACGTTTGTGCACAGCACCAATATTGACCACTCCTAATTGGAATAAGCCATTCCATGTCCATGTGGATGCATCCAATCATGCCATAGGATGTGTGCTAGCACAACCCACAGGTGAAGGGAATTTAGATTTGCCCATAGCATATGCTAGTAGACAACTAAACCCAGCCGAAAGAAATTATACCACAACCGAGCGAGAAGGGTTAGGCATGGTATATGCTGTAAAGAAGTTTAGACACTATTTATTGGCCAACAAGTTCAAGTTTTTCACTGATCATCAAGCTTTGTTATATTTGGTCAATAAACCTTGCAATACTGGACGCTTAGTAAGATGGTTCCTCTTACTAATGGAGTATGACTTTGAAGTTGTTGTCAGGAAAGGTAGAACCCACCTTCGGGCAGATCACCTTTCTCGCATTACTTCAGGAGAGTCACCACAAGGAGTGTCTGATGAACTACCTGATGCTTATCTGTTCAATTTGGAAGTTGTTCCTAAATGGGCAAATAAGTTGGTACCAGTCCTAACCTTCGGCCCTGCAAATAAGAATGTGAAAACATCACAAGAAGAAACTGTAAAATCACAAACATATCACATATTGGCAGGAAGCATGTACAAACAAGATACTGAGGGTGTATTAGCTTGTTGTGTCGAGGATGATGAACATAGTAGTTGGTTGCAGCAAGCTCATGAGGGATTGCTAGGAAATCACTATTCTAAACAACGAACATTGCAGAATTTGAAACGTTTAGGAGTGTATTGGCCTAGCATGGACAAAGAAATACATGAGTGGATCAAGAATTGTCCAATGTGCAGAGAGAGACCACCAGTGGAGCATGCGACCCTTTATCAAGTATCATTAATTCCAGATTGGAGTGCTCCATTGGTAGAGTTTATGAGAACGCGAAGATTACCCAAAGAGGCCAGTCTAGCAAGAAGACGAAATATGGAGCAAGAGGCTCAAGGCTATGCCTTAGTAGGAGAGAACCTATACCGAAGAGGTAAAGATGGTTACTTAAGACTGTGCGTTCATGAATCAGACTATTTAAGGGTCTTAGAGACAGCACACAGTGGTGTTGCAGGTGGGCATTTTGGTCCTGACCGAGTGATTAAGACCATTCTATTCTCAGGACTTTGGTGGCCCACTCTTCATATGGATGCACATACCTATGTGAAGAAATGTGACACATGCCAACGTGCACAATATCCAGTTAGAAAAGACGAGATGCCTTTGAGGCCAATGATGGGAGGGCGTGCATTTTCCAAGTGGGGCATAGACTTCATAGGTCCTATTAATCCCCCTGCTAGAAACTCCCATGCAGAGTATATTATTGTAGCCACAGATTACCTTACCAAGTGGGTATAAGTGAAAGCCACAACAAAGAATGATGCTCAAACGACGGCTAAGTTCTTATTCGAGAATGTGTTCACGAGATATGGACTACCAATAGAGTTAGTGAGCGATAGAGGCACACACTTCTTGAATGAAGTCATTGAAAATCTTCTCCAAGACTTCTTGGTGATACATAAGAAATCCGCCCCCTATCATCCACAAGCCAACGGACAAGCCGAGAGTACCAATAAGATCCTCTGTAACGTATTGACAAAACTGGTGAATAATAAACGCTCTGATTGGGACAAACAACTTCATCATGCTGTTTGGGCTTATCGAGTTGCCTACAAAACGGTACTCAACGCCACCCCATTTCAGATGGTCTTCGGACAGAACGCTGTGCTACCATTAGATTTCTTAATCCCTGCCTTAAAAGTAGCACAAGAGTATGAGTGGAATGGGCACGAATTGTCCTCTAGGATCTTTGATCTCGAACGCTTGGGTGAGACGAGGCTACGAGCGGCAGCAGGCATCTACGCTGCAAAGAAGAGGCAAAAGGCATACTTTGATGCACACATCAAGGATAAGGGATTGAAAGAGGGAGATCTAGTGTTGGTATACACACTAAAACAACATGCCCGTAAGTTGGAAAAAAGAGGATATGGACCCATGATCATTAATAGAATTTCCACTAGTGGTGCAGTTCAGTTGGCCACTCTAGAAGGAGATATCTTGCCAAACTATATTAGTGGCTGCAGAGTCAAGCTATATCAAGAACCTCTTACTGAGGATATGCTAATGAGACTCAACACTACTAAGAAGCGAAAAGAAGAAGAGTTAAGAGTGAGAGAAGAAGCACAGGTAGAGGCCAGAGAGCGTATTAGGCGAAATAAGTTAAGGCGATTAGGCCTAGATGTCAACTCAAAAGCCCCAAAATATCACATGGATATGTGTCAAAAGTCAGGCATTGCGACTTCTCAGGTCATTGACCGAAGACCCTTTGTGACCATAGAGATAGGACAAGGGAAGGATGCAAGGACGGTGAAAGCATTGATTGACTCAGGTGCAGCAAGTAGTGCTGTTAGACTTTCCTACTGCCAAGACTTGGGGTTGAACATCAATCCCATAGAAGCTTATCTCATAGGATTGGGAGGTGTGGAAACCCCTTGTTTGGGCGAGGTGGAACTTCCCATCTACCTTCAAGATGTTCCAATGAAAGTCAAAGCGCTAGTATGTCAAGGTGAGAACCTTACAGAACCACTTGTCTTGGGTCAAGATTGGATCTATGACCATGCAGTTAACTTAAACCTAAGAAGTCAAATTCTTCAAGTTTGGGTACATGAACAATGCATTACATTAGAATTAGAGAACTGTATGCTCCTAGATCATGGCACCACACACTCTCTTAGTTCTTCCAAGACTAATCATATGAAAGAAGATGTTGTATGTGTCAAAAGCTCTATGATGCAGAAGGAGTCAATAGTGGAAGACCAGGTTCGAAGGCGGGTGGATCTTTCTTCTTCTCCAAAGAATCAAGTAGCCACAGTAGTGAGCCCACCACACAAGCAAACACAACCACAATCGTTCACGACAACTGCTACATCAAATAGAAAGACACCATTCGATAAAAAAGCGGTTCCGGGCATGAAGCAGATCTGGGTACGCAAAGGAGCGCAACCACCAGCCTTGCCCCCGCAAATCCCATCCAGGCAAGCCAACCAAGTCAGAAGACGAAGAAAGCAGCTCGGACAAGCTCAATCACGAGGCATCCAACAAGTTTGGGTGCCTAAGAAGTTAGCTGCAGCTCAACAAGGGCAATTACAAATGTGGGTACCTAAGAAGCTCTTACATCCACAACAACCTATGTTCTCCCACATGCGAAAGGTCTCAACCAAGAAGCCAAAAAGAGAAGAGGGTAAGAACCACGTACAGAGACCGAAAGAAGATCAAATCAGCTCTTCAAGAATAGTAGGAAGACGTGCAAAAAGGATATGGGTTTGGAAGCCAAAAGTACAAGCAGTCTTCATCGAACCAAAGCGCCAACCACAGTGGATACCACAGTTTAGAACGCATCCGAAGAGGAAGGCGCCTGAAGTGATTTCTACAGTGCCAAATACTGTTCTACAATGGACTCCAATAAGGAGGATTACATCAGTTCGAGACTCAATGGATACCTCCACCAAGGTCGGCATCAACCTCCACGAATAACATCGAAAGCCTCGAACGAGCAACAACCATGTGCTCCTTGCACAACCTTGTCTTTTGCACCATTCAGGTCATGCATTTCCAAAGTATGCATTGATATAGGGCCACATTACACGGCCGTGCATAGACACACTTGAGAATCCCATGCACAACAGCACAGCGACATATGTCAAACATTTCTATTGATACTAACTTTTGTGTTCTGGTTTTGTGATATCCTGTTCCTCTGAAAAAAAAAAAAAAAAAAAAAGGGGGGGAAAGAAAAGTGGGCGAGAGCTTGTTCCCAAGTTTGGCTTATGAAACATGAATGAGGCATGCTTAGTTGAAGGTGGAACTGTCGATTACTAGGCATTTATCAATTTGGATAGAAGTGTCTCTCGGCCAGCAGTGAGATTATTGCTGCCTTATCTGGAATGAAGAGCTTGAAGGTCCGCAACTTGAGTGATGCTTAACTACTTCATGTACCAGAGCATCCAAGGAGATATCTGCGAAAGGTAGTTCTGGAGGAGAAGACTCCTGCATATGGTGAGCTAAAGAGCATACGTGAAACTCAGCTTGGTGTAGTTACCTGATGTTGCTTGCCAAGGAATATAAAGCAATTCAATTCTCAGTATTTCCTGAACCAGTATGGAACAATAGCACTGGTGAATGGTCTATGTCAATCAGCATGGTAATCTCTTAGAAACCGGTACGTGTCCAATATTCCTCTGAGTGTCAATATAGGGAAGTGAACGTGCATGAGCCCAAGCTCAGAAATGCACATTGTTAGTGACAAATGTTGCTTTGAAAAGAGGAGAGGGGATCCACCACTCAAAAGATCTCATCAGTGGACAATCAACATGGACATTCACCAACAAGGTTCCATCCCAAAGGCCGAGTGTACAACACGAAGAGGCAAACATCCATCAACCTTCGCCATGGTAAGTATCTTTACTCTGGAAACACCATAACCATGATAGTTTAGGAAACCTCTTCGTCAGCACACCCTTGAGCACTTAGCTCAAGACCCGCAATTTTTGCACCATACTTCTTCCAATGCATTTTCCAAGTAAGCATGCGTAGGGCTACATTACAAGGCCGTGCACAAGGCACATACTTTGTTCAACCCAGGCACGAACACACTTACCCATCATTCATTATGGGTTATGAGTAGTTGGCATGAATGCTCTCAACATCATCTTTAAAAGAGCTAGCAGACATCATGGGAACAACCTCCATATCTCAGAAGCAAATTGAAGCCAGTAGTTGCTCCAAATCACTCTTGACAACCTCTTCTGAGCAACTTGCAGTTTTGAAAGCTCACAACGACACATTCTTGCTGGAATCCAAGGAACCAGCTCATACAACGGATGGACACCACCTCTCAAAGCACTACACAGAACAGCCCTTCCAACAAGGGTCTGTCAGGGACGACAGACTCGAGAGGGGGGGGAGTGTTGAAGCTCAAAGTCAAGGACAAAGCATGGAAGCACATCAAAAGGTGGACACATGAGGAAAGGGAGCAAGTAGGGAGCTCCAAGAAGTGTATGTCAAATTTTCAGAAGAATCCCCTACAAAAATAGTGATTTTCATCACTAGAAACCATTGTAAATACCATTATCTATTTTTAGTAACTCCATTTTGTTCAAGCCGAGGAGTCCTCGAGCTTGAGGAGTATTAGAAGTACCATCGTACCAATTTTCATAATTTTTAGACTTCGTTTGAACCCTCAAATAAGCCCTGGAACCTAATTTTTAACTAGGCCGGACACTAGGTCTGGACAGGGCCAAAACTAGTCAAAAAACTATAAAAAGAGCTAGAGAGCTCATTTTTGAGGTTAGCTTGTTAGAGAATAGAACTTTTGTAAGAGAACTCTTTTGCAATCTAAGCTTTCCATTGTTCCTCTCTTTGATCTTACTTTGTGCGCGTGTGTGTGTATGTGTGTGCATGTTTGTGTGCTTTCACTCACGCACTTGTGCCTTCACTTGCTCGTGGTCTTCATACCGGTCCTCACGTCTTCGCGGATTGACAAGTAAAGGAGGTGGTGCTTACGCTTGAGCTACAATCAATGATCTTGAATTCCTTCATTAGTTGAGCCTTGACTTGGTTGATACCATCAGAATCATTCCTATAATAATGATATCATCTACATAGACACATAAGTAAATGACTTGTGATTTGTTCTTCTTAACAAATAAAGAAGAGTTTGCCTTGCTTGCCACAAAGCCTTGATCCTGCAAATAGGTAACAAGCCTATGGTTCCAAGCTCTAGGAGCTTACTTGAGACCATAGAGTGCTTTTCTAAGCTTGCATACATAACTTGCTTTTTCTTCATCTTCAAAACTTGGTGGTTGTGCCAAATACACTTCTTCTAATATCCAACCATTTAAGAATGTATTCTTGACATCTAACTAATATAAAATCCAGTTTTTAGAAGCAGTAAGGCTTACCAATACCCTGATTGTTTGCATCTTTGCCACAGGTGAAAATGTTTCTTCATAGTCTACTCCATGTGTTTGGGCAAATACTTCTTCCACTAACCTTTCCTTGTACCTATTTATAGAACCATCAGAGTTCTTTTTAATTTTGTATACCTACCTTGAACCAATTACCTTCATATCTAGCTTCTTGGGAACTAGATCCCAAGTGTGGTTTTCCTGCAATGCTTCCACTTCTTCTTGCATTGCTTTTCTCCACTCTTTCTTCTTCTTAGCATGTTCAAATGAAGAAGGTTCTTTTGCCATAAAGTCTTTAGTGATGTATACAGAGTGTTTTGTGACTAAAGATGTATCATATCCATACCTTATGGGCTTCTTACTTTTTCTTTGTGATCTCCTTATAGCTTGATTTGAAGACTCAGGTAGATCTTCTAATTGCTTGAGTTTGGACTTGTCTCTTGACTTCCAAGCCTTGAAATCAATCTACTCCTCATCTTCTAAGTTGATTTCTTCTGCTAAGTGTTGATCTTCTTGAGTGAGGGTTGTAAAATCATTTTCCAAATCATGTGGTAACTTGAATTTCCCACAGTCATCTTCAAACCATGAATTATTCTCATCAAATACTATACCTTACTAACTATGAATGGCTTGTTAGTGGGATTGTATAGTCTATATCCCTTTTGATTCTGATCATACCCAATAAATATACATTTCCCAGCATTAGGATCAAGCTTCCCTCCAATTTGTGATGGGATGTGTGCGTAGGCAATGCACCTAAATATTTTGCAATGATCCAATGAGGGTCTCCTACAATTCCATGCTTCATATGGTGTCATACCATCCAATGATTTGGATGGAAGCCTATTGACCAAGTAGGTGGACCTGTTCCTTCTCTTAACCACTCGATTCAATTCAAGAGTATAGTTGGTTGTTACTTCCCTCTTTATGCCTCTGTTCTATAGAAATAGATCAAACTCATGTGAAAAGTACTCACCACCTCCATCAGACTTGATTCTCTTCAAGCTCCTTCCTGTTTGGTTTTCAACTAGTGCCAAATACTTCTTGAAACATGTAAATAACTCATCCTTATGCTTCATGAAATAGAGGATTGTCCACCTACTGTAATCATCAATAAATGAGACATAGTACCTTGAACCTGAGATAGATGGATCTTTGCTAGGTCCCCACACATTAGTGTGTACAAGCTCCAAATAGTCTTCATGGATGTATCCTTTCCTGTTGAATGGTTGCTTGTGAGCTTTGCCAAATTGGCAAGCTCCACATTTGTATATCATGTGTTGCTTGGTCACATTAGGAATGCCAAGCACACTTTGATCCCTGCAAATTTGTTTCAGAGTTCTTTCTTCTATGTGCCCTAGCCTTTTGTGCTGTATTTCCAACATAAATAAGGTTTGACCTCTATGACTGAATAGTGCTATTTTCCTTATGTCTCCAATTTCAAATGTAAACAATCTACCTCACTTCTCACCTTTGGCAATCCTTTTGAAGCCTTGTTGGGGGTCTTCCACATATGCTCCATGCTTAGTGAACTTGACATATAGAGCTTTCTCTATAATCTGCCCAACACTAATTAGGTTTTTGGTTATAGTAGGCACAAACAAAACTTTGCTCAAAAGGTTCATACTACCATCATATGTTTTGAAATTTCCAATTTGCTTGACTCAGTGTTTAGTGTCATTACCTATTTTTGCTTCATGCTTCCACTTGGGTTCTTCAAGTTCAGATAATAGAGCTACATTTCCTACCACATGATTGGAAAAACCTAAATCAATGTAGAAGAGATGCCCATCATCTTTACCTTGCCTGGATGTCATGTTCGTGATGAGTAGAGATTCTTCTTGATCTTCAGCATTGTTGTTGAAGTCCCTTCTTCCTCTAAAGCATCCTTGATAATTGTTCTTGTTGTAGTCTTGATTGTAGTTATGGTTGTAGTTGCCTCCACCATTGTTGTACCTGCCTCTAGATTGTCCATAGCTTCCTCTATGGAAGCCTCTTCCCCTTTGGTTCCTTGTATTTTTGTAGCATTCTTCTGTAGTGTGGTTGTTGAGACCACAAATGTTGCATGGTGAATTGTTGTAGGGTCTCCCCCTGCCTTGCTTTCCTCCTCTGCCCATTCCTCTAGCATCTCTCCCTCTTCCTGCATAATTAGCTTCAGAGGTACTAGCCTCTTCTTCTTGTTTCTTGCTTTTATCTTTATCCTTAGCTTTATTCTTTTCTGTATAAAGGGCAAAAGATTGATTACCTCTTGAGTTGTCACCATTTCTATTGATCTTTGTCTCATGGGTGAAGAGTTGCCCCATCAAGGTGTTGAGATCATGCATATCCATGTAGAGGTCCATTGCTATGTGTTGGGAATGATGGATGGACACTTCAAGAGTATGAGTAGGTACTGCCAAATCCTACTTTGTACCAGCCCTTTGATGCTTCAGAGTTGATAAATGGACCTTCTTAGATTTCCAATGGCACCATAAAATGGCCTATGTACTTTGGAAGTGATGTATGAAAAAATAGAATCAAAACAGACAACTTTGAACTTCAAGTCTTCAAGAAAACCTTCTATTTTTGACACTACACCTGTTGTATCTTTTGCTCAATATGACCAGCACAGTAGGAATTGAGCAAATTCCTTTTAGGGGTATCTAATTAACTTAGCAAGCTAACTATTCCAAGTGAAATCACTTAAAAAGATTGACTATCCTCAGAGAAATCAATTTAGCACTTAAACCTTTACCCCCGATATTTTAGGACTGTTGCAAACTTTGACCAGTGATCACTTCGATGGATGTTTCTCTGAAATGGCTGAATAGAAATCCTTCAAATTTTGATAGCACGTAGAATACGTTGAGCTGCTATAGATCTTCCAATTTGGTGGAGAAATGAGTGAGATACGATCTCCCCAAGTTGACAGACTTTTAGAGACTATGACAGAGAACTCAGAAATGAACAATGTAGATATATGTGTTAATGAACACTTGTATACAATGCCATAGGCATCAATATCATTGCCTAATGGTGTAGAGAGGTGTGGGCTAGAGTGTAGGCCTCACACACACTCAGATATGAGAATGCGGAGCTCAGAAAGTGACTAGCATATCCGCGACTTTTTCTTGAAGGTTTATATAGATGTTCATCTCCAATTTGAATTTGAATTCAAATTGTTGGCTCTCTCTAAAAAAATTGATCCTCCATTATAGGAGATATTCCATCAATCAACTCCTAACTTTTCCACGAGTTCTTCTCGGTAGGTTTTTACAAAGATTCCAAGTCAAATATGATTTTTACAAGAGGATAAAATGGTAATTAACCACTAGCATTGATTCCTATGCATCTTCATATGTGTATGGACTACAAGACAAATGTGTAGGCTTGTGAATAGCACCAAAAGCTCCCCCTCAAGCCAAACATTTTTGCTTGGTCTTCATTCCTCAGTCTTCATGTACATCGTGCAATCCAATCATTGATTTGAACCTGCAAAGTTTGGTTCCATCCAATGCATTAGTTAACAAATCTGCACACTGTATGTTGGTTGCTACATATGTTAGTTGAATGTCCTTGCTTAATAGTTTCTATCTCACATAATGATAATGGACCTCTATATGCTTGGTCCTAGCATGATAAATAGGCTTAGCTGCAAGGTGAAGTGAGCTTGTATTATCGCCAAATATCAATGGTGAACTAGTATACAAACCCAATTCTGTATACAATAGCTTGATCCATATGGCTTCTTGAGTGGCATTTGCCAATCCTCTATACTCTGCCTCTGTAGAAGATAAAGCAACAGTAGGTTGCTTCTTTGAAGACCATGATATTAGCTTATCACCTGCAAATGAAATGTATCCAGAAGTGCTCCTCCTATCATCCTTGCATCCTGCCCAATCTGCATCTGAATAAATCTTGATATCCAAATATGAGGTGTAAGGGAAATACAAACCATGATGTTGTGTACCCTTGAGATATTTTAATATCCTTTTGGCAGTTGTATGTATCTTTCCTGAGTAATATAGATTCCAGAGTTAGTATAGACTAACTCAAGTCCAAGGAAATACTTTAGTAGACCAAGATCATTGATCTTGAACTCCTTCATCATGTGATTCTTTATTTGTCTGATTCCATTGACATCATTACCTGTAAGTATGATATCATCAACATATACACATAGGTATATTACCTCTGAATTACTTCTTGTTGAAGCTCAAGATCAAGGACAAAGCATGGAAGCACCTCAAAAAGGTGGACACACAAGGAAAGGGAGCAAGTAGGGAGCTCCAAGAAGTGTATGTCAAATTTTCACAAGAATTCCCTACAAAAATAGTGATTTTCATCACTAAAAACCATTGTAAATACCATTTTCTATTTTTGTAAATCCATTTTGTTCAAGCCAAGGAGTCCTTGAGCTTGAGGAGTATTAGAAGTATCATCCTACCAATTTTCATAATTTTTAGACTCCGTTTGAGCCCTCAAATAAGCCCTGTAACCTAATTTTTAACTACGCCGGACACTAGGTCTGGACAGGGCCAAAACTAGTCAAAAAACTATAAAAAGAGCTAGAGAGCTCATTTTAGAGGTTAGCTTGTTAGAGAATAGAGCATTTGTAAGAGAACTCTTTTGCAATTGAAGCTTTCCATTGTTCCTCTCTTTGATCTTACTTTGTGCGCGTGTGTGTGTATGTGTGTGCATGTTTGTGTGCTTTCACTCACGCACTTGTGCCTTCACTTACTCATGGTCTTCATACCGGTCCTCACGTCTCCACGGATTGACAAGTAAAGGAGGTGGTGCTTACGCTTGAGCTACACCAAATTTTGGCGCCGTTGCCGGGGAGAGAGCTTCGAGGACGAGCGTTGTGATGGTAAGATCGTAGATTTGCGACGTTGGAAGGTAAAAAAAACTATCATTTTTGTTCATTTTCTGATTTTTCTTCTTCATCTTCATCATCATCACCATCTCCATCTTCTTCCATCTTCTTCTTCATAGAAATTTCTTGTTTTTTAGTGCATTTTCATCATTTTCATACCATCTTTCATGCATTATTGTGCGAGGAGGAGTTAGGAAGTGCAAGAGAGTGTAAGCGCTATGTTTTTTCATGATTTTCTGCACATACGGAGCTCCCCATTGCTCGGCGCTCAGAAATTCGAAGTTCCCGCCAAAAAACATGATTCTGTGAAAATTCAAATTTTTTTTGAAAATCGTGATTCTCTCTTTCCCGCCTAAAAGCCTTTTGAAAAGAACACGATTCTGTGGTCATTCTCAGAATCGCGATTCTGTGGTTGTGCTCAAAATCGCGATTCTCACAAATCATGATTTTCAGCAAAAACATGATTCTGTGAACCACGATTCTATGAAACACGATTCTTTGAGAACACGATTCTGTGAGAAAAAATCACGATTCTCTAAAACACGATTCTCTGAGGCAAAATCACGATTCTCTAAAACACGATTCTGTGCTCAAGATCGCGATTTTCAAAAACACGATTCTCTGCTCAAAATCACGATTCTCACAAATCACGATTTTCAGCAAAAACACGATTTTCAAAACACGATTTTGTGAAAACACGATTTTGTGAAAACACGATTTTGTGAAAACACGATTTTGTGAAAACACGATTTTGTGAAAACACTATTCTCTGCTCAAAATCACGATTCTCAAAAAACACGATTCTTCGCTCAAAATCGCGATTCTCACCAATCATGATTTTCAGCAAAAACACGATTTTGTGAAAAGGCGATTCTATGAAAACACGACTCTCTGCTCAAAATCGCGATTCTCAAAAACATGATTCTCTGCTCAAAATCGCGATTCTCACAAATCACAATTTTTAGCCAAAAACACGATTTTGTGAAAACACAATTCTCAAGGTACAAAATCACGATTCTCTGATTTCATAGCATCGCGATTCTCTTGAAGTTCACAAAATCGCGATTCTCTTGAAGTTCACAAAATCGCGATTCTCTTGAAGTTCACAAAATCACGATTCTCTTGAAGTTCACAAAATCGCGATTCTCTTGAAGTTCACAAAATCGCGATTCTCTTGAAGTTCACAAAATCGTGATTCTCTTGAAGTTCACAAAATCGCAATTCTCTTGAAGTTCACAAAATTGCGATTCTCTTGATTTCACAAAATCGCGATTTTTTCCAAAAGGTCCTGTTTGCTTGTTTTGACCCCCAGGAGCCTGATTTGACATAACTTTTTCATCCAAAGTCCATTTTTTGAGCTCTATAGCTTGTTGGAAAGCTTGTTTTGAATCCTACACGGTCTCAACTATTTTTTATAAGAATAATGCGCTGATTTTCAGATAGGATAATTTGAAGTTGACCTTCAGGTGGGACCTATAACCCAAGGGGACTCCAAAGGATTTTTGAACCATACCAAGGTGAAATTTTGGACTCTTAGCCAAAGCTTATGAACTTGAGATCTAGTAGACACCTAGGCAAGGATAGACAAAGAATTAGATCTTCTCAGTCTAGTGTCAACCATACAGCTAAGTCTTGGGCTCAACAACTAAGTGGTTGTCCTTATGTACTAAACTCTGACACAAGTGACTCAAAAATGTCTTTTAGCATGGGGAAACCTGCAGGTGGCTCAGGAACTGCCCATCTACAAACACCAGAAGGACCCTATAAAACACAATTGGAATATATTCGGACCAACCGATTAGGTGCTCGCATCTATGAGGATGGCCTAAGGCGATCAGTGGTCCAACTGAAAAATCCAGATCAATCCTTTGGACTTGAACACCCGGTGGTCAAGTTCGAAGAGGGTTCATACATTGATAAGGAAGGAACCATGTATGTGGTCACCAACCTACCTAATAGGACCGATGAGTTTGGAAACATCATTCATGAGAATGAGATAGGAGACCTAGAACAAGGAAATGGGGCAAGGACCTCAGATTCCTAGAGGCAAGTCAATTTTGACTAGAGTGATCACTCCAGATTGGATTCCTCAAGATAATAAAAACATAGAACTATTCTTGAATAGAGAAACTGAGGAAGCCTTTTGGAGATTCAAGCCAGATCAACCTAGCCAATTGGGCATAGTCATCATCTATGAGTTCAAGGATCCAGAGATACCAGGCAAAGTTGTCTACCTGGATAACACATCAAAGAAGATGTTCTTGGTAACAGAACACGATAGACATGCATATACTTGGAAGAGTGAATTGATTTTCCCTCCACCAAGATCCAATGTTTCCCATGGCCTCCAAGGAGTAGGATCATCCCAAGCTCATGAAGCCCAGAGAGAAAGAACTAGAGAGAGACGTGAGGTTAGTTTTGCACACCCTGTGGGCAGAAATAGAGCAGGATTTGAAAATGAAAGACCTGAAGAGAGAGACATCAAGCACATAGGCAACAAAGGGATGAACATGATTTTCCATTGCCTAGACCCCGAGAGCACACAAGAACCCTTAGACCCACTCAAGTGATCAAGGCAATGAAAAATTATTTTGACATGTCAGGAGATCCTTATGATCATGTGGCTGAGTTCAAACAAGTGTCAAGAGCTGAACAGGTTGAGGATTTATTCACCCAGCACGAGGCATTTGGTTTGACTCTTAAGGGCACTGCCTTGGCTTGGTTTCAACCACTAAGTAGTCGAAACTATCGCGTTATAGGTTAGCTGCTAGACGAATTCATTGTAGAATTTTCCAAGAGTGGTATCAGGCATAACACATCATCCTTCATCCACAGTTTCAAGCAGACACCTCAAGAAACAGTACGACTAGCAGGTAGAAGGTTTAGACAGTACCTAGAAAGATGCCCTACTCCAGAGCTACCCACACCAGCCAAACAAGTGGCTTTGTTCTTAGATGGCTTACTGAGCACAAAGTTAAGATCATATGTGTACTTGAAAGAGCCTAGATCCATAGAAGAGTGTGTGTGGACGTGCATTGACATAGAAGATAACTTGGGTGAGGAGTTAGGATTGTCCAAACTCTATAATTCTGATAGTTCTACTAGTCAGACTTCGAAAATCTCCACGGAAATAGATGAGATAGCAGAGCAAGTCGCCAAGAAGCTAGGAGTCCAAAATAGACAAACACAAAGAGTCACTCCATTGAGTCGGTGTTATACTTGCGGAGGCGACCACATGGCTAATGTATGCCCAATGCAAAACCAAAACATTAGAGAAAGGAATGCTCCATATTGCACTATTGAGAGAAAATACACGAACCACACGGCTCAAGATTGTCCCTACAATAGGTAGGTTGTTAGACAAACTTATCAGCAACCTTACCAACAAGGCAGGTATTAGAACCAATACCAACAGCCATATTATTGACCACAACAGCAATATCAGGCACAATATAGGCCACAACCTGTCTTGGGAAACCAACCACCAGCTCCTGCCAACGTGATTCCAATCAAGTATGCAGTGGGAGAGGAAAATCCAAATAGAGCATCGGTGCCACTAACCCCATTGATACCAGAGAATGATTCTCATGCTCATAGCTCTGACTACTCCCATGAAGGTAGTCCACATGCTTATTACACAGAGTCACCTGAACATAGTGAGATTTACCCATACCAATATGAGGCACCACCTGTGGAACAAAATTGGGAGCCTGAATACTCCAATATCATGTACACCAATGCTAACCCTAGGCCCCAATTGAGACAAGGGAGACCACAAGCCCCTAGAGGACCTTGTTTCAGATGTCAGGGTGACCATTTCCTTTGTGATTGTCCCCACCCACCATCTCTGAGTCAAGGTCAGGCTATCACAATACAAGCTTTTTGTCCTAAATGTGGCAAAGACCATCTTCCTAGAGATTGTCCAAGAAACCCCTCCAGTGCACCCAAGATTACACCCATTAATGTGGTAGGCTTAGTGGCGGATTCTAGTTCAAGTAGCAGTAATGTGGCTCCTATACAAGCTGTCACTAGAGCACAAGCCTTAAAACAGGATAAACCAGCAGAGCAATCGGAGTTGAGTGAATTGGGAGAACCTAGTAGGAGGAAAACAAGAACATGGAAAGATACCAGAGAGAAGGCTAATCGCAAGTGGAACAAAAAGTCATCGGAACTAGAACAAAGCTTGAAAGATGCAAAAACAAAAATAGAAGACATCGCATCTCAAAACCCCTCGCATGCCGACACTCCATCCACTCCACCTCATCCCACCCCACCACCCATTGTAAATAGGCCGCAGCCAGGGTCTGTTCTTGCGGATCCAACCCTAGAAGGCTTGGACATGATGTTCAAGGCCTACCAGGCTCGACTTCAAGAAGGGCCTATAGCTGCAAACCTAGACAAGAGTTACCCTAGAGCGGACTTAGAGATTGAACGGATGAAAATGTGCATGAAAATGGTAGAACAAGCTTAAGCTATACTGGAGACTAGTCAAAAGTTCAATCAGACAAACTCTGTCAAACCGGATTTGCATTTCCAGGGCTTACTAGAAAGAATAGAGCAATTGGTAAACAAACCACAAGTTTCTTTACCTCCACAGGCTCAACCAGTTATTGAGAGGAGTAGCTCACCACCAATGGGAGCTTATGTTTCAAATTCGACGGATGTTGGAATACCTCCTTCAATTCAGGAGCACTCTCAAGAGTTCTTGCGGGAAATACAAGAGGAGAAATGGGCCAAGGAGAACAATAACTCCCCTCCTATTCCTGAGATTGATGATCTTCATGATCAATTTCCCCAAGACATTCCATCTATTTACGGAGATGAAGCAGAACAACAAGAAGATGAAAGATTAGATTTTGAATCTAATACCCTAGAAGAATTGCCTCAATTTCCAGGCCCATGGGAATCTGAATCTCTCCAGAGTAGAGCTCCCACAATACTAGTAAGAAATGAAGACTCAGTGTTTCCAAGGAACACTGATGTCGTGAAGAACACTAAGGTTCAGTGTCATCTCACTATAGAAGAGCTGCTCAAAGCAAAACCTGAGCTTTGGAATCATGTGAAGGATCAAGTTCCAGAACTTGATTCCAAAATGCCAAAAGTAGGCTCTAAACAAAAAGTACCAGAGATACCTCTAGACAAAATAGGGGACATGTGTGAGGGTGAAGAAGGTAATACTTATCTTCCAATCACCTACCAAGGTTACACAACCAAAGCAATCATAGATTCAGGTGCTGGTGTTGCTATTGCGACCACCTCCTTGTGGAAGCAATGGGGCAAACCCACATTAAGACCAACTAGAATGAAGCTTCAAATGGCCGACGGTCATTTTGAAAGACCTCTAGGATTGCTCGAAGGGATAACTCTAACCACTTGTGGTGTGGAGTTTGAACATACATTTGCTATATGTGACTTTGAGAAAAATAACGTCTTTGAGATGATCCTAGGAAGACCCTTCCTACGACAATTGCAAATAGTACAGGATTGGGGAACCAACTCCTTGTACTTACAACACTTAGGGGTCACCACCAAGGTCAATTTGAAGGATTACTCCTTCAGAGATGTGCCACCCCTACAGTGGAATCCTATCCACAAAGCGAAAGAAGACTCCATCTCTGTGCATTCTGAAAGTTCACCTGATCCATCATGGCTGCACGAAGATACTCATTTGTGGATGTGCAAGGTCGCAGAGGAAGAGGAAAAATGCTTGAAAGCGAGAGAAGAAGGAACTTCACCAAGAGATAGACCAGTTAGAGACCCAGCCTACACATTGATGATCTTTCCAGATGAGGAATTTGAGCCTCATGGCTGGCCAGAAATCTTAGCCACCATGGACATTGCCGTCAATGAAGAACAATGGACACCTCACTGTGATGAGGAGGGTTATGATATCTCAGTGTTCATGTGTCAGCCCTTGCTAGAGGAATGTGACCCTAGTGATGTCATAGAAGAAGAAGAGAATGACGATGATCTCGAGTCCATTGTGATGGATAGTTGCTTTAACTCAGAGAAGCACTATCTAGAAGATGTAGGAGTGTTCACCCAGAAAGAAGAAGAACCTCTCACAAGTATTAAAACGGTAAATTCAAAGGATGGGAGTGAGAGCAATCAAAAGAAAAAGAAAAGAAAAGCACTGAAACAAGAAGAGGAGGAATCATTGTTTGAAGTACCAGAAAACTTCAAGAAATATGAAGTTGACGACCACAAAATTTTGGTACGAATGCCTAAGAGAGAGGCCATCATAGGAGAATCATATGATAATAAAGAAAAGACCAAGAAGATTGTAGTGACCATTGAAGAGAACGAAGAGAGATGCACATATATAGGAGATGACCTAAGTGCAAGAGAAGAAATGGAGCTTGTAGCTCTATTAAGGGAATATAGGGATGTGTTTGCGTGGCACTATAGAGACTTGAAAGGGGTAGATCCAAGAATTTGCTCTCATACTATCCCCATGATTGTTGATGCCAAGCCCACCAAACAGAAGCCCTACACATATAATGACACCTATGCAGCCAAGATAAAAGAAGAAATTGATAGGCTGATTGAAGTTGGATTTATCTATGAGATTGAGCATACTGAATGGGTGTCCCCCATTGTAGTGGTGCCCAAGAAGAACGGGAAGTTGCGAGTGTGTATTAACCTTAAAAAAGTTAATGCCGCTACGATCAGAGATAGTTATCCACTTCCAATCATGAAACACCTATTGGAGTGTGTTGCAGGCAAGGAAGTTTATAGCTTCCTTGATGGGTTTTCCAGTTACAATCAAGTAGCCATTGCCCCAGAAGATCAACACAAAACAGCTTTTGCCACAGAGTGGGGAAAATTTGCTTTTCGTGTGATGCCATTTGGGCTCACCAATGCACCTGCAACATTCCAAAGGCTCATGTGTCATGTCTTCAAAGAGTTCTTGCGGAAGAGCTTAGAAGTGTATGTGGATGATTTATGTGCTCATTCCCAAGAAAGAAGATTTCACATCCCTGAGCTCAGACAAATCTTCAACAAGTGTAGAGAATATCGAGCGTGTCTGAACCCAGAAAAGTGTGTTTTCATGGTGCGTCAAGGTAAAATCTTAGGTCATATTGTTTCTAAGAATGGAATCTCAACAGATGAAGATAAGGTACGAGCCATAGCGGAGCTGCCAAGGCCAAAGAATGTCAAAGAGGTACAAGCCTTTATGGGCCATTGTGGATATTACCGCAGGTTTATCCACATGTACGCGATCATAGCTAGACCCCTTTATGCCTTGTTGTGTAATTTTGAGCGGAACGACGAATGCGAGAATTCTTTCAATGAACTGAAGAAACGTTTGTGCATAGCACCAATACTGACCACTCCTGATTGGAATAAACCATTCCATGTCCATGTGGATGCATCCAATCACGCCATAGGATGTGTGCTAGCACAACCCACAAGTGAAGGAAACTTAGACTTGCCCATAGCATACGCTAGTAGACAGCTCACCGCAGCTGAACGAAACTATACCACAACTGAGCGAGAGGGCTTAGGCATGGTATATGCTGTGAAGAAGTTTAGACACTATTTATTGGCCAACAAGTTCAAGTTTTTCATTGATCATCAAGCTTTGTTATATTTGGTCAATAAACCTTGCAATACTGGACGCTTAGTAAGATGGTTCCTCTTACTAATGGAGTATGACTTTGAAGTTGTTGTCAGGAAAGGTAGAACCCACCTTCGGGCAGATCACCTTTCTTGCATCACTTCAGGAGAGTCACCGCAAGGAGTGTCTGACGAATTACCCGATGCTTATCTGTTCAATTTAGAAGTTGTTCCTAAATGGGCAAATAAGTTGGTACCAATCCTAACCTTCGGCCCTGCAAATAAGAATGTGAAAACATCACAAGAAGAAATTGTAAAATCACAAAAATATCACATATTAGCAGGAAGCATGTACAAACAAGATACTGAGGGTGTATTAGCTTGTTGTGTTGAGGACTATGAACATAGTAGTTGGTTGCAACAAGCCCATGAAGGAATGCTAGGAAATCACTATTCTAAACAACGAACATTGTAGAATTTGAAACGTTTAGGAGTGTATTGGCCTAGCATGGATAAAGAAATACATGAGTGGATCAAGAATTTTCCAATGTGCAGAGAGAGACCACCAGTGGAGCATGCGACCCTTTATCAAGTATCATTAATTCCAGATTGGAGTGCTCCATTGGTCGAGTTTATGAGATCGGGAAGATTACCCAAAGAGGCTAGTCTAGCAAGAAGACGAAGCATGGAGCAAGAGGCTCAAGGCTATGCCTTAGTAGGAGACAACTTATACCGAAGAGGCAAAGATGGTTACTTAAGACTGTGCGTTCATGAATCAGACTATTTGAAAGTCTTAGAAACTGCACACAGCGGTGTCGCACGTGGACACTTCAGCCCTGATCGAGTAATCAAGACCATTCTATTCTCAGGACTTTGGTGGCCCACTCTTCATATGGATTCTCATACCTATGTGAAGAAATGTGACACATGCCAACGTGCACAATATCCAATTAGAAAAGATGATATGCCTTTGAGGCCAATGATGGGAGGACGTGCATTCTCGAAATGGGGTATAGACTTTGTAGGTCCTATTAACCCCCCAGCTAGAAACTCCCATGTAGAGTATATTATTGTAGCCACAGATTACCTTACCAAGTGGGTAGAAGTGAAAGCCACAACAAAGAATGATGCTCAGACTACGGCTAAGTTCTTATTCGAGAATGTTTTCACGAGATATGAACTACCAATAGAGTTGGTGAGCGATAGAGGCACACACTTCTTGAATGAAGTCATTGAAAATCTTCTCTAATAATTCTTGGTGATACATAAGAAGTCTGCCCCCTATCACCCACAAGCTAATGGACAAGCCGAGAGCAACAATAAGATCCTCTGTAACGTATTGACAAAATTGGTAAATAATAAACGCTCTGATTGGGACAAACAACTTCATCATGCTATTTGGGCTTATCGAGTTGCCTACAAAACGGTACTCAACGCCACCCCATTTCAGATGGTATTCGGACAGAATGTTGTGCTACCATTGGATTTCCTAATCCCAGCTTTAAAGGTAGCACAAGAGCATGAGTGGAATGGACATGAGTTGTCCTCTAGGATCTTTGATCTAGAACGCTTAGGTGAGACGAGGCTACGAGCAGCGGCAGGCATCTATGCTGCAAAGAAAAGACAAAAGGCATACTTTGATGCACACATCAAAGATAAAGGATTGAAAGAGGGAGATCTAGTGTTGGTTTACACACTAAAACAACATGCCCGTAAGTTGGAAAAAAAAGGATACGGACCCATGATCATTAATAGAATTTCTACTAGTGGTGCAGTTCAGTTGGCCACTCTAGAAGGAGATATTTTGCCAAACTATATTAGTGGATGTAGAGTCAAGCTATATCAAGAACCTCTTACTAAGGATACGCTAATGAGACTCAATACTACTAAGAAGCGAAAAGAAGAAGAGTTAAGAGTGAGAGAAGAAGCACAGGCAGAGGCCAGAGAGCGTATTAGGCAAAATAAGTTAAGGCGATTAGGCCTAGATGTCAACTCAAAAGCCCCAAAATATCACATGGATATGTGCCAAAAATCGGGCATAACTACTTCTCAAGTCATTGACCGATGTCCCTTTGTGACCATAGAGGTAGGACAAGGAAAGGGTGCCAGGACTGTGAAAGCATTAATTGACTCAGGCGCAGCAAGTAGTGTAGTTAGACTATCCTACTGCCAAGACTTGCAGTTGAACATCAATCCCGTAGAAGCTTATCTCATAGGATTGGGAGGTGTGGAAACCCCTTGTTTGGGCGAGGTGGAACTTCCCATCTACCTTCAAGATGTTCCAATGAAAATCAAAGTGCTAGTGTGTCAAGATGAGAACCTTACAGAACCACTTGTCTTGGGTCAAGATTGGATCTATGACCATGCAGTTAACTTAAACCTAAGAAGTCAAATGCCTCAAGTTTGGGTACATGAAGAATGCATTACATTAGAATTAGAGAACTGCATGCTCACAGATCATGGCACAACACACTCTCTTAGTTCTTCTAATACTAATCATATGGAAGAAGATGTTGTATGTGTCAAAAGCTCTATGATGCAGAAGGAGTCAATCGTGGAAGAACAGGTTCGAAGACAGGTGGATTTTTGTCTTCTCCAAAGACTCAGGTGACCACAGTAGTTCCACCACAAAGACAAACACAACTGTTCACGACAACTACTAAAGAAAATAGAAAGACACCCTTCAACAAGAAAGCAGTTATGGGCATGACGCAGATCTGGGTACGCAAAGGAGAGCAACCTCCAGCCTTGCCCTCACAAACCCCATCTAGGCAATCCAACCAGGCTAGACAACGAAGGAAGAAGATCGGACAAGCTCAACCACAAGATTTTTGAAAAATTTGGGTGCCTAAGAAATTATTTGCAGCTCAACAAGGGCGATTACACATGTGGGTACCCAGGGAGCTCTTATGTCCGCAACAACCTATGCTCTCCCATATGTGAAAAGTCTCAACAAAGAAGCCAAGGCGAGGCAAAGGTGAGAACCAAACACCAAGAACAAAAGTGGACCAACTAACCTCTTCAACGCAAGTCAAACGACCAGCCACAGAGGTATGGGTATGGAAGCCAAAAGCACCGGTAGGCCCCAGAGAACCAAAGGGCCAACCCCGAAGGATCCAACCCTCAAGAAACCATCCAAACATGAAGCAGCCAAAGGAGATCGCTACACAGTCGAAGACTGTTCTCAAATGGATCCCTATAAGGAAGAATGATCAACTGCCATCTCGAGATACAATGGATACCTCCAACAAAGATGGAGTCAACATCTGCAAATGACATCAAGCCTCGACGAGCGACAACCATGTGCTCCTCGCACAACCCAGTCTTTTGCACCATTCAGGTCATGCATTTCCAAAGTATGCATGAATATAGGGCCACATTACATGGCCGTGCATAGACACATTGGAGAGTCCCATGCACAAGAGCACATTGACATACGTCAACTATTTTTTCTAATTCTAACATCTGTCTTCTTGTTTGTTGACATTGTTTCTCTCAAAAAAAAAGGGGGAAAAGAAAAGAAAAAAAAAGAAAAAAAAAACTTGTTCCTAGGCTTGGCTCTTGGAACATGAATGAGTCATGCTTAGTTGAAGGTGGAACTATTGATTACTGGGCATTTATCAGTTTGGATAGAAGTGTGTCTCAGCTAGCAGATGATATAATTGTTGTCTTATCTGGTAGATGTCAAGAACTTGGCATGAACATGACATCCACAACTATGGTTTCCTCTTACCATGGTAGGAGTGAAGAGCTTGAAGGTCCGCAACTTGAGAGATGCTTAACTACCATATGTACAAGAGTATCCAAGGAGATATCTGCAAGGGTTAGTTTTGGTACCATGCAAATCCTTGTATGTATACTGAAATATAAAGAAATTCAATTCTCAGTATTTGGTAAATGATGCTTTGAAAAGAGGAGACAGGATCAGCCACTCAAAAGATCTCATCGGTGGACCATCAACATGGACATTCATCAACAATGTTCCATCCCAAAGGCTAAGTGTACAACACGGAGAGATGAACATCGATCGACCTTCTCCATGGTAAGTATCTTTACTTGGGAAACATCATAACCATGATAGCTTAGGAAACCTCTCCGTTGGCATACCCTTGAGCACTTAGCTCAAGACCCCCAATTTTTGCACCATACTTCTTCCAATGCATTTCCCAAATAAGCATTCATAGGGCTATATTACAAAGCCATGCACAAGGCACATATTTTCCTCAACCCATGCACGAACACACTTACCCATCACTCACTATGGGTTACGAGTACTTGGCATGATTCCTATGAACATCAACTTTGGAAGATCTAGAAGACACCAACGGAGACTCACACAGTCACATACCAAGGGACTACAACGTGCAAAGAATCACAGTGACAGATGAAGAACCAGACAACCAACACTGCCACATCTCGAAGTCAGACGACTTTTGTGCGTACAGAAGGGACACTCCCTCTCAAAGCACTACTTGGAACAACCACTACAATAAGGGTCTGTCAAGGACGACAGACTCGAGAGGGGGGGGAGTGTTGAAGCTCAAGGTCAAGGACAAAGCACGGAAGCACATCAAAAAGGTGGACACACAAGGAAAGGGAGCAAGTAGGGAGCTCCAAGAAGTGTATGTCAAATTTTCACAAGAATTCCCGACAAAATTAGTGATTTTCATTACTAAAAACCATTGTAAATACCATTTTTTATTTTTGTAACTCCATTTTATTCAAGCCAAGTAGTCCTTGAGCTTGAGGAGTATTAGAAGTATCATCCTACCAATTTTCATAATTTTTAGACTCCGTTTGAGCCCTCAAATAAGCCCTGGAACCTAATTTTTAACTAGGCCGGACACTAGGTCTGGACAAGGCCAAAACTAGTCAAAAAACTATAAAAAGAGCTAGAGAGCTCATTTTAGAGGTTAGCTTGTTAGAGAATAGAGCATTTGTAAGAGAACTCTTTTGCAATCGAAGCTTTCCATTGTTCCTCTATTTGATCTTACTTTGTGCGCATGTGTGTGTATGTGTGTGCATGTTTGTGTGCTTTCACTCACGCACTTGTGCCTTCACTTGCTCGTGGTCTTCATACCGGTCCTCACGTCTCCGCGGATTGACAAGTAAAGGAGGTGGTGCTTACGCTTTAGCTACACTTCTCTTGATGAATAGAGAAGTATCTGCGTTGCTCATGACAAAACCTTGGTCTTGAAGGTATGTGGTCAAGCTGTGATTCCATGCCCTAGGTGCCTGCTTCAATCCATAAAGAGCTTTATTCAACTTGCACACATATGTTACCTTGTTTGGATCCTCATAGCCAGGAGGTTGTGACATATATACATCCTCTGAAATCCATCCATTAAGAAATGCATTTTTGACATCCAATTGATACATGTTCCAATTTTTAGATGCAGCCACACTTACCAACACCCTGATGGTTGGCATCTTGGCCACAGGTGAGAAGGTTTCTTCATAGTCAATGCCTTGGGTTTGTGCAAAACCCTTGGCCACCAATCTGGCTTTGTACCTGTTTATTGACCCATCAGAATTTCTTTTGAGTTTATAGATCCATCTGGATCCAATTACCTTCATGGACTCTTTCTTTGGTACTAGTTCCCATGTGTCACTCTCTTTGAGTGCTTCAATCTCCTCATCCATAGCTTCCTTCCATTCTGTCTTGTTTTTTGCTTCTTCATATGATCCTGGTTCTTCAATTGACAAATCTTTGGCAAGATAAACAGTGTTTAGTAACAAGAGAGATGTCATACCCATATCTGATAGGTTTTTTGCTCTCCCTTTGTGATCTTCTGATTGATTGATTCGAGGATTCAGGTAATGTCTTCAAGTTTCTTCATTTTGAGTTTGCCTTTGGACTTCCATGCCTTGAATTCTTCAAGATTGATAATGTCTTCATCATTTGAGTTGGTGTCTTCATTCTAAGTAGGTTCCTCCTTAGTAAGACTTGGAAACTCCTCCTCCAAATCATAGGGTAGTTTAACTTTCCTGCATTCATTCTCATACCAAGAGTCATTTTCATCAAAGATAACATCTCTACTAACCATGAATCCCTTATTTGAAGGGTTATAGAACCTGTAACCTTTCTGATTCAGATCATATCCAATAAATATACATTCCTTTAGAGTCTAGCTTACCTCTTATCTAAGAAGGAATGTGTACATATGCTACACATCCAAAGATCCTGCAATGATCAAGTGAGGGTCTCTTACCATGCCATGCTTCATAGGGAGTCATCCCATCAAGGGACTTAGATGGTAACCTGTTTATGAGATAAGTGGCAGTAGATACACTCTCTGCCCATAAATAATTAGGTAACCTTTTTTCATTCAACATTGACCTAGCTGTTTCAACAATCAATCTATTTCTTCTCTCAGCTATCCCATTCTGTTCAGGAGTATACCTTGTGGTGATTTCTCTCTTGCTTCCTCTGTCCTGCAAGAATGCTTCAAATTCATTTGAGAAGTACTCACCTCCTCCATCTGACCTTAGGCTCTTTAGATTCTTTCCTGTCTGATTCTCAACAAGTGCAAGATATTTTTTAAAACAATTGAACACTTCATGTTTGTGCTTCATAAAGTACAATAGAGTCCACCTGTTATAATCATCAATAAAAGATACATAGTACCTTGATCCTGAGATTGAGGGGTCTTTGCTTGGTCCCCATACATCTGTATGGACAAGTTCTAGGTAGTCCTCATGCATGTAGCCTTTCCTTGAGAAGGGTAACCTGTGAGACTTTCCAAACTGACAAGCACCACATTTATAAATCATGTGTTGCTTGGATACATTAGGTATCCCAAGCACACATTGATCCTTGCATATTTGCTTCAAGGTTATTTCTCCTACATGTCCTAATCTTTTATGCCAAATCTCAAGCTCTGAAAGTGTTTGATCTTTATAATTGTAGAGTGCAACATTCTTTGTATCTTCTAGCTCAAAAGTAAAAAGTCTACCTGTCTTTTTCTCCTTTAGAAATTCTCTTGAACCCATGCCTTGGATCCTCCACAAATGCTCCAAATTGGTTGAATCTGACCTGGAAACATTTTTCCACAATCTGTCCAAAACTCATCAAGTTTTTTGTAATGGTTGGTACATATAGTACCCTACTCAACAAGTTTTGATTTCCATCACAAGTCTTAACATTTCCAACTTTTACTATTGAGTGCTTGGTGTCATCACCTGTTTGTACCTGATGCTTAACTCTTGGTTCTTCAAGGTTAGAGAGTAGAGCTACATTGCCAGCCACATGATTTGAGCATCCTGAGTCAATGTAGAAAAGATCGTCATCATTTGTACCTAGTTTTGAAGTCATGTTCATAATCAGAAGAGAATCATCTTGTTCTTCTGTATAGTTGTTGTAATCCTTTCTAGGTTTGAATCCTCCTTGGTAGTTTCCATTGTAGTTGTTGTTGTACCCTTGATGATGGTTGAATCTACCTCTTGACTGTGAGTATCCACCTCTTTGATATCCTCTTCCTCTCTGATTCTTGTAATTCCGGAAACACTCATTTGTAGTGTGATTTGATAAACCACAAATGTTGCATGGTGAGGAGTTATAGGATCTCCCCCTACCTTGCTTACCTCCTCTGCCCCTTCCTCTTGATGATCTACCTCTCCCTGCATAGTTGGCTTGGGAGGTAGTGCCTTCATCCTCTCCTTTCTTGTTCTTGCCTTTATCTTTAGACTTACTTTTATGAGTATATAGGGCAGAAGAGCTATTACCTTTGGATGAGTCTCCATTCTTGTTGAGCTTGGCTTCATGAGTGAACAATTTCCCCGTGAGAGTTGTAAGATCTGGGATTTGCATGTCCATGTATAGGTCCATGGCAGTGGTGAAGCTTTCCCATTTGTCATCATCTTTGATCCCATTGATCACTTGCCTTACTATCTGCTCTTCTTCGATCTCTTCTCCTATGCTTGCTAACTAATTGCCTACATCTTTGATCTTAGTCACATACTTTGAAATAGCCTGCTTAGGTTGCTTCCTTAGTGTGGTGAATTCAATCCACAATTGATTTTTTCTAGCCCTTGTATTGGAAGAGAAGTAGGATGACAAGGTTTCCCAAGTCTCTTGGGATGTTTTACTGTTTCTAATATGTGGAAAAAGAAAATCAGAGATGGAGTTGAGTAAGTAAGAACAATGCATCCTTGGCACACCATGTGTTGAGCTTTTCATGTTCTTCCTTTGTTGGTAGTCCTCTGGTTTTGAAGGAGGACAATTCCTCATCTCCTGAGATGTATCCATAAAGATTCCTTCCTTGTAGGTATGTCTTCATCCTTAGAGACCATGCCTGATAGTTCTTCCTATCCAATTTATCAATAAATGAAGGAAAACCATCTCCCATTTTACCTTAACTTTGCTCTGATACCACTGTTGGGAATGATGGATGGACACTTCAAGAGTATGAGTAGGTACTACCAAATCCTGCTTTGTACCAGCCCTTTGATGCTTCAGAGTTGATAAGTGGACCTTCTTAGCTTTCCAATGGCACCATAAAATGTCCTATGTACTTTGGAAGTGATGTATGAAAAAATAGAATCAAAACAGACAACTTTGAACTTCAAGTCTTCAAGAAAACCTTGTATTTTTGACACTACACCTACTGTATCTTTTGCTCAGTATGACCAGCACAGTAGGAATTGAACACATTCCTTTTAGGGGTATCTAATTATCTTATCAAGCTAACTATTCCAAGTGAAATCACTCAAAAATATTGACTATGCTCAGAGAAATCAATATAGCACTTAAACCTTTACCCCCGATATTTTAGGACTATTGCAGACTTTGACTAGTGATCACTTCGATGGACTTTTCTCTGAAATGGCTGAATAGAAATCCTTCAAATTTTGGTAGCATGTATAATACTTCAAGCTGGTTCCAATAAGCTATAGATCTTCCAATGTCGTGGAGAAATGAGTGAGATATGATCTCCACAAGTTGCCAGACTTTCAGAGACTATGATAGAGAACTGAGAAATGAACAATGTAGATATATGTATTAATGAACACTTGTATACAATGCCATAGGCATGAATATCATTGCCTAATGGTGTAGAGAGGTGTGGGCTAGAGTGTAGGCCTCACACACACACTCAGATATGAGAATGAGGAGCTCGGAAAGTGACTAGCATATCCGCGACTTTTTCTTGAAGGTTTATATAGATGTTCACTTCCAATTTGAATTTGAATTCAAATTGTTGGCTTTCTCTAAAAGAAGTGATCCTCCATTATAGGAGATATTCCATCAATCAACTCCTAACTTTTCCACGAGTTCTTCTCGGTAGGTGTTTACAAAGATTCCAAGTCAAATATGACTTTTACACGAGGATAAAATGGTAATTAACCACTAGCATTGATTCCTATGCATCTTCGTATGTGTATGGACTACAAGCCAAATGTGTAGGCTTGTGAATTTCACCAACACTATGGTAAAGGACTCCCACTTGTCATCAACCTTAATTCCATTGATGATCTGCCTCACTATGTGCTCTTCCTCTTTCTCTTCTCCAATGCTTGCAAGCTCGTGAGCTACATCTTTCATTTTGGTTACATAATGAGCCACTCCTTGCTTTGGCCGTTTTTTAAGGGTTGTGAATTCCATCCACAACTGATTCTTCCTAGCTCTTGTGTTTGAGGAGAAATAAGATGAATGTACTTCCCAAGTCTCTTCAAAGGTCTTGCAATTCCTAACATGTGGTAACAAGAAATCAAAGATTGATTTTAGTAGATATGACCTGGAAAGAGCATCCTTTGCACACCATGTGGTCAACCTTTCTTGCTCTTCTCTTGTTGGTTGATGCTTGCTCTTGAAAATTGGCATGTCTTCAACTCCTTAGATGTATCCATATAAGCTTCTCCCTTGAAGGTATGCTTGCATCCTTAGTGACCATGCTGAGTAGTTGTTCCTATCCAATTTTTCAATGAAGGATGGAAATCCATCTTCCATCTTGATTGTGCTTGCTCTGATACCATTGTTGGAGGAGATGGTGGATAATCACAAGAGATGAACTGGTGTAGCTAAAACTTGCTTCACACTTGCTACAAGTGATGGCTGGAGAGTGTTATGGGCCTCTTTAGCTATCTAATAAGCATAAATAATCTTATATGTTGCTTGGAAGATTATTCACTAATGCTAGGATCAAAACAGATAGGTAGGAATATAATCCAAATTCCAAAACTTGCTATTTTGGTTGATACACCTATTTCAGTGTTTTGAACCATTCTCTGAGTACAACAACTATTGACTAAATTCCTTTTGGGGAACTCTAAGTAGCTTAACAACCTACCAATCATGAATGATATCATAAAAAATTATGGAATATATGCAGAGAAATATGTTTGGCAAATTAACCAAGCATAACGACATTTATGGGCCTTGACAGTTAACATACCAGTAAGCAAAGATGGACTAATATATGACGATCATGAGAGGCATTAATAATGAAACTTTGTAGGATTAAAAAAGAGTGTATGCTGAATCTATCATGCTTTGAATCATGAGAAATTGTCCACTATACCGTGAGAACAAGCTCTGACAAAATCATTGTTTTGAAGGAGTTATGACATAGAAATGATAATAAGAAGTAATGATCATGTATGTATAAAATCATGTAAAAGTACAATGTCATTGGCAATTAACCATTGCTCAACGAGTGAGAAGTGAGTGAGCTATGAGGTGAGCTCCTCTTCTCACTGAAAGTACATCAAAATGATCTCTGAATCTTGAGATAGAGGCAGGCCTTTCATATCCTCTTTAATAGTTATTGTTAGATCCAAAGATTTGAATTCAAATTCAGATCTCTGCCTAAAAGTGAATGCTAAAGTATAGGATTGATTCTCTCTTGACTCAACTACCAAATGGTACGAGATTTTGTGCTTCCTCACTCATGAGTATATTCCACTTTTACAAAAGTAATTGTGAAGCAAAATTACAAGACGTTGAACATATGAAGCCTTCCAAAGGTTATGCCATTAAGTTTAGCATAAGTGAGATGATCAAGTATGTAGGCTTGGGCTTAATTGCACCAACAATACATAGAAACATATATGCATGCATACATACATACATACATACATATATATATATATATATATATATATGTATATATATATATATATATATATATATATATATATATATATATATATAAGAACATATATACATGAATATATACATAAATACATACATACATACATACATGCACATACATACATGCACATACATACATGCACATACATACATACATACATACATACATAAATACATACAAATACATACATATAGATATACACATACATACTTGCACGCATGCATGCATACATACGCACGTACATACATGCAGGCATGCATACATATGTGCATACATAGAAACATGTAAACACACACACATTATATATATATATATATATATATATATATATATATATATATATATATATATATATATATATATATATATATATATATATATATATATATATATATATATATATATATATATATATATGCATGCATGCATACATACATACATATATATCTACATACACACATAATGCATTCATGCATGCATGCATACATACATACACACACACACATACATAGACATACATCCATGCATATATATCTACATACACACATAATGAGTTCATGCATGCATACATACATGAATGTATGCATAGTTACATGTGTATATGCATGCTTACACACATGCATACCTACATACGTATGTGCATAGATACATACATTCATACAATATACATACATACATGTACACATATGTATATATGTACATATGTATATACATACATGGATACATACATACATACATACATACATACATACATACATACATATGTACATACATGCAAACATACATATACTTCCATACATACATATAGACATACATACATACATACATACATACATACATACATACATACATACATACATACGTACATACATACATACATACATACATACATGCATACTATTGAATCCTCACAATGATTTTGTTTGTTTCCCTTTTGAAGATGGACTTGGAGAGGCAAATTGTAGTTGAGACATGTGAGAGATAATTTAGATTATCCTCCCACCCAATTCTCATATCCTAATTTATTCTTCCTCTTTGCATAAGATGGAACAATCATAGAAATTGTCACATGAGTGACATACGGCACTCATGTGAGATCCCAAGTGTGTTTAATCTGAAGGCAAGGCTCATAGCTCCCTCTATCACTTGCTCCCATATAACATTTCATTGCCCTTAAGTCCTTTTCCGTCATAAATGGTATTGGAATGTAAGAGTGAAATAGAGAGACATACTAGGATAGGTACTCCCACTAAACCACATGTATTATACATATATGGTCATCTTTTCATGTGCTTGGGAAGGCAAAGCAAAGCTGGGAAAATATTTATGAGGAGTGCTTACTCCCTCCCATGTAGCCCTATATTTGATCTATGTTTCAACTTTACTAGGTAGTCTTTATACAAGTGAATGCTAATCCCTTTCTCTCAACTCATCCGATTCACTTAGCCTTCTCTTAAGCTAGCTCAAATGAAAAATTAGATGGATCTACCTATCTTCTAGAAGTTGGATATTATGATAATCCATATTTCCTATTCTCTTTAGAATCTTCAATGGTACACAATACCTAGGAGATAATTTTGAATAAGGTCATATCTTCATTGTTTAAGACCTAGAACGAACTCCAAGATATACTTGTTCTTTAACTTCAAAGTTGTATTCTCTCCTTTCATGGTCATCATAGACTCTAGCCTTATCTTGAGCAAGCCTAATAATATCTTTCATTTCTTCTTAGAAACACCTTTTTAGTTTGGATTTATTCATGTTGTAGTCGTATTGTATAGGGAGCTTTTGGTTGATTCTTGTACATAAGCATTAATGAAATGTGTCTTGTGGAAGATTCATTGCAATATCATATGCAAGTTCTACTATAGTTAAGTACTATTTTTAATTAGTTTGTGGTTCATTTTCATATGCTTGTAGCATATCCTCATGGGTTTTCTCAACACATTTTTTTCCCATCCATCTATGGATACATGGTTGTGCTCGTGACAATTTTAACATCTAACCTTTTGAAGGAACCTCTCTAAAACTGGTTAGTGAACTTTCTATCTTGATGTAAAACAATTCCTAATGGAAGAATGTATAATTGGTATAAATTCTCTACGAAGAATCTAGCTGGTTCTAGTCTCTTCACTATACTACATGTTGGAATACACCTAGGCATCATAAATAATATATCCACCATTACTCAAGCCAATTGATGCCCACTTTGTGCCTTAGATAATCCTAGTATGAAATCCATGGAGGTGTTCACCCGCTTCCCATTAGCAATTTCTAATGGGTTGAGAGGACCTCCAATGCTCAATCTTTCAGCTTTATTGAGCAGCCATTGTTTGCTTTTAAGCACATAATCTAGGATGTTCTTATGAATTATAGGCCAAAAGAATCCCCTCTTAACAAGATCATATGTCTTGTTAACTCCTCATCATCCTTCACTAAATGTATCATGACAATCATAAATATCCTGTGGTCTCATCTATAAATATGTTTGAACACACACATGATCTTTGCATAATAGATATCCATCATGGATACTATAATTTTTCCATTTGAGCCCTCTCTAAGCATTCATGAGTGCTCCCTCCTTAGTAAAAACCCATGTATATGGATCATCTTTCTCGATTCTTTCTTATACGTCAAGTTCTACATTCTCTCTAGTGTACTCAAGTATCTAACTAGTAATCTAAACAAAACTCATGCGTCAAGTAGATCCTTGGTGATCTTAGTAAAATTGAGTTCATTGAGCATAGCCATGTGGCCAAGTGACTCAACCTGCACAATAAACTTTCCCTTCTTATAGCTAAACTCATAATTAAAGTTTTGAATAACATCTATCCATTAAGCCTTATGAACTTTAAGGTTTGTTTGATTACAGAGGCACACAAATCATTCTCATAGATTGAGTGATTTTGGAAGGTTGCCTCTACTTTGTAGATCTCAAAAGAGACTCATCAACCAACTCTCCTAAACTAGAAATTATCTTATATAAGATTCGTTCACATTAATGTAAATAAAAAAGGCTCAATTGGGATCTGATTTATGCAAAAATGAAGCTATAACAATTTCTAATTTCAACTGCTCCATGTTGATGTATTTGAGTGGTGATGTGTATGAAGACACTTAGGACCACCGAGGTGCATTTTTCCCTCTTTATGATGATTTTCTCCCCTTCCTTGTATATATGCCTATAACCCTAATGGGTTATTTATCTTTGTACATTCACTTGGTAATAAATTCAGTATTGTATGTTGTGCTCCAAGTTTCTTTTTCTTCCCATGTTGTTTGCATGCTTTCCCAGACCTCAAGCTCCAACAATTGGTATCAGAGAAGGTCGCAGCTTCATCTAGGGCACTATCAACACCCCTCAAGTCATAGTCTCAAAATCGCAAGAAAATTGGTGAGCATGCTCAGGGCAATTAGGATTCAAAATAGCTTTGTTTTGTGGTGTCAAAATTTGGATCTGAGCTGGTTTTGGCCTTCCAATGCACTATTAAAGCGCCTTTGCAAGCAATTTTATCCTTTTGTGCCAAACATATATATGGGTTTTGGTTCGCCAATACAATCCCCTCAAAGTCTACTATAGGTTTAGTGGAGCTCGATGGGGTATTTATGCTCAATGTTTTGAGATATAGTCATTTCTTCATTAGGGTATTTGAGTCAATGGCCATAGCTGAAAGCAATGATGCATTCTGTATGTTGGCTATTGAGGACAAGTGAGATGGTAGAAGTCACCCATTGTAGGCATTTATGATGCGTCATGTATTGGTCCCAAAAGGACTATGCAATATTGTGCACGGTGTGACCTACTACACCTCCAAATACAATAATTGAAGATGATGCAAATGGCATCCAAGATGAAAACATTCAAATTTTTGTTTGTGTTGTAGTTCTTGATGCACCTACTACAAAGCAACTTCAATGGGATGGTAGAGATTCTCCAAAACATGCACTAATAGCTTTTTCTATAAAACATGCCATTATCCCTCATATTTGCTCTTGAAAAACAACAAAGGATGCTTGGGACTCACTTACCACCTTATACAAGGCAAGATTTGAGGCGTGTGTTGCTTACATCCAAAAACAATTGGAGAGTGAGCATATAAATGAAGGAGATTCTATGGATGGTTTTTTGACAACAATCAAAGATTTGAAGGAACAATTTTTCAGCTGATGAAGTCTTGTTAGAGAGTTCACTTGTGCAGACTCTTCTTAACGGTCTTCGAGATCCACATCAAAGTTTTGCTTATAGTCTCTTGTTGATGATGAAAGGCAATCTAAATGCCTTAACATTTGAGGAGTTAGCCTCCATTTTGTTACAAGAAGATCAGTCCAGGCAAAACAGGTCCATTATGTGTGTATGAGATCAAGCTTTCTTAGCTAGTCAGAAGGGCAAATATAAATGGAGCTTATCTACTAGTAAGCAGAAATCTGCTAATTCAGCATAGTCTAAAAACGAAGACAAAGATGAGAAGAAATAAAAAAAGCTGAAGCTATTTTGCAAATGTTGTAAAGGAAATGATCATGTCATGAAGATTTGTCCAAAACTAGCTGCAAAAGAGGCAAAGAAAAAAGAGGTTGGAATGGTTGTTGCAGAGGCCTCTTCACCCAAAACAGAGTCTACTAATCTTGTGGAGAATGAAGAATGGGCATTTAATACTATCTATAGTTATGACCCATTTTCTTATGAACAATGTACCTTAGGAGTGGACTTAGATGTTTGGTACTTTGAAAGTGGATCAACCAAACATATTTCTTCATAGCACAGTTTCTTTAGTTCACTTGAGCCTACCCCTATAGGGAATGTTGTCACATGGGCCAACAACTACTCTTATCTAGTCATGGGAGCTGGTACGATCATTCTCACTACTATTGATGGTAGTTCTTTTACATTGTCAGATGCTTTGTTTGTGGCAAGGATCAAGAAAAATCTATTGTCAATTTGAACATTAGCAAAGATTGGCTTGATTGTCAAATTTGTGATGATAGATGTACAACTTATGATCTATCAAATGGCAATGTTATTATTCCTTCTAGCCTCTGATGTCGAGGGTTGAATAAGCTCATAGACTATGCAAAATTTGTCGATGATTTAGCATGTGCAATTCAAGATTCTTAGGCTATCTCTGATGCAAATCTTTGGCATGCAAGCTTTGATCATCTGAATTTTGCTACTTAGTTATGCGTGCAGAAAAATGAAATGGTGTCCTCTCTACCCAAAATTGGGGCACTTGATAAACATTTTTATCAAGGTTATATTTTGGGCAAAATGTAGCATTCTGCCTTCCCAAAAGATGGTTCACTTCAATCTACTAAGAAATTATAGTTTGTTCATAGTAATGTGTATGCTTCTATGTAGACACATTCTTTTGGGAACTACCTTTACTTTGTGACTTTGATTGATGATTTGTCCACACATCCATGGGTGTATCCATTGAAAGCACCTTGCATTCTAATCGGGGGGGGGGGGATACATGTCTTCTACTTTTAATGCCTTTCTAGCTGATCATGGGATACATCAATGTACAATGTCATATACACCTCAACAAAATGGTGTTGCTAAAAGAAAGAACATGTCTGTCATGGAGATGGCAAGGTGTATGGTCAAAAGCTACTCCTTACCACATATTTTTTGGCCTAAGGATGTTATATGAGCAGCATATGTACTTAATGATGAGATATCAAGCTCAAAATGTGAGGATCAAAGATGACACATATCACTTTTTCATTTCTATGACATGTATAGTGGTCACGCTAGTCTATGTCAAGGATACTTTATTGAGCTTTACTAGATTCATCTACTAACAGTGATGGCACACTTGTTTCTTTCCAACTCACTTATTCGCAAACATTGGTTTTTTCCTTATGTGTTGAACTTATATATTACACTAGTTATACTGTTGTATTAGGTCATTCTTGTATATTCCTTTTATGTAATAGAAGAAGAAGTAGAAGAAGAAGAAGATCATTCTTCCTTGCCTCAATTTGTGTGAGTGCTCCTCTTTGAGTGCGAGAGTGTGTAAATGAGCTCTCTTCCTTATCTCCTTGATATGGTCTCAGAGCCAAGTTGGCATTGAATTGGAACTATTGCCTGGTAGCCAATCAGGTCCACTCAAAACTTGAGATTTTGCACTTGATTTTTTAGCATTTCCTTTTTCATTTGCATCAAGAACAAGTCCTTATTTGGCATTTGCATAAAAGCTTGAAATTTTATCAAACACCACATCTTTGCTTACCTTCACCTATCATGTGAGTCGGTTATAGATTTATATCTCATTCGCTCAAGGGAGTACCCAATACAGATACATTTTTTTGCTTTTGGATCAAGATTCGTCCTTAACTCATATGGAGCATGTATGTATGAAGCCAAATACTCTCATATGTGATAAGTTTGGATTTTTACCTGTAAACTTCTCTTCACATGAAACTTGATGTACAACAATAGTTGAAGTTCTGTTCATGATGTATACAGTAGTTTGCATAGCCTTTGCCCAATAACAATGTGGCATATTCTTCTCAGCCATCAAGGCTCTTGCTATTTTTGCAATGTGTCTATTTTTGCATTCAACAATGGCATTCTGTCTGTTGGAGTTTGAGGTCTATGCAAGCACACAAACAACACAAGGAAGAAGAAGAAGCTTGGAGCACAACACACAATACTGAATGTATTACCACTAGAATGCACAAAGATTAGTGACCCGTTAGGGTTATAAGCGTATATACAAGCTCGAGGAAAAAACCTCCTAAAGAGGGAAGAAAGTGCCCCAGTGGTCCTAGTGTGTTCAAACACATAACTACCCAAATATATCAACAAATCCCCTTGGGAGTGATGCCATGAACAAGGAGCTAGCACTCATGTATAAGGAAGTGCCGAGCTATGTGGAATCAATCCACAAAGGGAAGTAAGCCCAAATCTTTGTGGAAAGCTTCAAAATTCTCCCTAGGCAAAGCCTTTGTGAAAAGTTATGCAATGTTCTCCCATGTGGGCACATATGCCAAATTGATCTCTCTAGTAGAGAACCTCTCCCTGACATAATGATAGTGCCCCTCAATGTGCTTAGTGCAAGCATGGAACACAAGGCTCCATGCAACTGCAAATGTGCTCTGATTTTCATTGAAGATGGTGGTGGTCGAAGACTAACAAACACCCAAATCATCCATAAGGCATCTGAGCCACACACACTCAACAGTCATTGTGGAAGTTGCCCTATACTTAGGCTCATAACTAGAAGTGGCCACAATAGGATGCTTCTTGGTCAACCAAGATATGCATGAGCTACCAAGCATAGAGCAAAAACTAGTGGTGGACATAATGATAGTGCACCTCAATGTCCTTAGTGCGAGCATGGAAACAAGGTTCCTCAAAATTATCGATGCACTCTCACTATCACTGAAGATGGTGGTGGTTGAAGACTAACAAACACCCAACCATCCATAAGGTGTCTAAGCCACACACACTCAACAATTGCTGTGAAAGTTGCCCTATATTGAGCCTCACAGCTCAAAGTGGCTACAATAGGTTGCTTCTTGCTCAACCAAGATATGCATAAGCTACCAAGCATGAAGCAAAAATCACTGGTGGACACATGAGTGTCATAGCAACCAACCCAATTAGAGTAAAAAAACACATGTAAATCTGGCGGTAGTGATCCCCCCTTGGGATAAAACAATCCAAGTAGTCAGGAACCACTCAAGTAGGAAAGGATGCACTTATTCGCCTACCAATTCTTGGCACCTAGGCAATGCATAAGCATGATCATATGTGAGACAACAAGCTGAATATCTAGCTGAGTAATGCATAAGTGAATCAAGCATCCAACAACCTGCTGATAGAGAACAACAACAAATGCATCTCTAGCCTCATTAAGACTCAATCGTAAACGTATCTCCATAGGAGTGGCAATAGGTTTACAATCTTCAAGGCGAACAAATAGGTTTAAGGCTCAATCATAAACCTATTTTCATAGGAGTGGCAATAGGTTTACAATCTTCAACCTGCTGATAGAGAACAACATCAAATGCATCTCTAGCATCATTAAGACTCAATCGTAAACCTATCTCCATAAGAGTGGCAATAGGTTTACAATCTTCAATAATGTGTCAATAAATTTTGTTTGACACAAAGCTATTACACCATCAACTTGCATAGAGTAAATGCCCAAATAATGATGCAAATGCCCCAAATCAAACATCTCAAGTGAGGCATGCATATCAGCCTTTAAATCATCAATATGCTTGTCATGAGGACCAATGAGCACCATGTTATCAGCATACACAACAATGATCAGAACCACACCATTAGCACACTTAACATATAAGGTGCTCTTCTCAAAATCATGTGCAATTAGATAGGCATGTATCTTTTCATACCAAGCGGATCTTCTTCTTCCTTGTGATGTTCGTGTGCTTTGGCATATTTCCAACTCTAACAATTGGTTTCAGAGCAGGTTGCTACTTCATCTAGGGCATCATGGATAATCCTCTGGTCACAGTCTCAGAATCGCACGAAATTTGGGGTGCATACTCAGGGTGATTAGGAGATTGTTTCGACCTCTGAATGCACTATCACAGTGCTTATGTAGGTTATTTTGTCTTTTTGTGCCAAAGATATATATAGGTTTTGGTTCACCAATATAAGCATCTCGAAGTCTGCTATAGGCTAGTGGAAGTTGTCAGGGTAGTTTTATTCAACTTTTTCAGATACAATCATCTTTTTGCATCAGTGTACTTTAGTCAGTGGCCATGGCTGAAAGCACTGATGTATTCTATATGTTGGTTGTTGAGGATAAGTTGGATAGTACAAATTACGCATTGTTGGCTTATATGATGAGAAATGTATTGGTTGCAAAAGGACTGTGGAACATTGTGCATGGTATTGAAAAACATCCTATTACACCAACAAATACAAGTATTGAAGCTGATGCAAATGGTGTTGAAGATGCTTATATTCTTCAGATTCATGTCCGTGATGTGGTTTCTGCTGCACCTATTGTAAAGCAAATTCGTTCGGATGGCAGAGATGCTAAGGCACATGCATTGATAGCCTTGTCTATCAAATGTGCCATTATTCCTCACATTCGCTCTTGCAAAAGAGCTAAGAATGCTTGGGATACACTTACCACATTGTACCAGACTAGGAATGAGGCTCGTGTTGCTTACCTTCGAAAACAGTTGGAGAGTGAGCATATGAATGAAGGTGATTCTATGGAAAATTTTCTGACAAAGATCAAGGATTTGAAGGAACAATTGACTTCTGCTGATGAAGTCCGTCCTAATAGTTCACTTGTGCAGACTGTTCTGAATGGTCCTCCCGACTCATATCAAAGTTTTGCTTCTATCTTCATTTGATGATGAAAGGCAATCCAAATGTCTTAACAATTTAAGAGTTAGTTTCTGTTTTGTTGTAGGAAGATCAGTGTAGGTAGAAGAGGTCTATTATGTGTGTTGCAGATAAAGCTTTCCTAGCTAGTCAGAAGGGCAAAGGTAAATGGAGCTCTTCTGCTAGTAAGCAAAAATCTACAAATATTGCTTATTTGAAGAAGGAAGACAAAAATGAGAAGAAATAAAAAAAGCAGAAATTGTTTTGCAAATACTATAAAGCAAATGATCATGTTATTAAGAGATGTCCAAAACTGATTGCTAAAGAGGCAAAGAAGAAGGAGGTTGGAATGCTTGTTGTGGAGGCCTCCACATTCAAAGAGTTCATGATCCATCAAATGGTGACATGATTATTGCTTCTGGCATTTTATGTCATGGGTTGTGTAAGCTCATAGACTATGAAAGATCAATGAATGATTGAGCATGTGCAGTACATCATTCTCAAGCTATGTCAGATGCAAAGCTTTGGCGTGCACACTTTGGTCATCTAAATTTTGCTAGTTTGCTACACTTGCAGAAATATGAAATGGTGTCCTCCTTGCCCGAAATTGAGGCACCCCGTAAACATGTATGTGAAGGTTCTACTTTGGGCAAAATGCAGCATTCCTCCTTTCCAAAAGATGGTTCAGTTCGAGCTACTCGAAAACTGCAACTTGTTCACAATGATATCTATGGTCCTACGCAGACACCCTCTTTTGGAAATTATCTTTACTTCATGACTTTCATTGATGAATTTTCCAGGCATGCATGGGTATATCCATTGAAAGCAAAGTTCGAAGTGTTTGTGTGCTTCAAATAGTTTTTGGTTTTGTCTAAAAATTTTCCAGCATGTAGAATGGGCACCCTCCATTCTGATTGAGGGGGGAATATATGTCTTCTGACTTTAACGCATTTCTAGCTGAACGTGGGATAAAACATCAGTTTATAGTGTGGTGGAAACCTCAACAGAATGGAGTTGCTCAACCAAAGAATAGTTCACTCATGGAGATGGCCAATGTATGGTCAAGAGTCAGGCTTTACCACATAGTTTCTCTCTTGCGGCTGTTATGTGTGCAACATATGTACTTAACAGGTGTCCCACTAAAGCACTGCAGTCTATCACTCCATATGAGGCTTGGCATGGTTGCAAGCCATCTATTGCTCATCTGTGTGTTTTTGGTTGTTTGGCATATGCATTAGTGCTGAAAAGCATTGCAAAAAATTAGATGATAAAGTAATAAAATGTATTTTGTTGGGTACAGTTCTAAAGCAAAGGCTATCGTCTATATCATCCACAAACTAAACACATTCTTTTTTAGCCGTGATGTTGTTTTTGTGGAAGATGCTATTCCCACTTCCTTATACATGAGTGCAAGCTCCTTGTTTACCACATCAGTCCTAGGGGGATTTGTTGATATATTTAGGTAGTGATGAGTGTGAACACACTAGGACCGTCTCAGCATTTTTTCTATCTTTAGGAGGTTTTCTCCCTGAGCTTGTATATATGCCTTTTGCCCTAATGGGTGACTTATCTTTGTTCATTCTTGTGGTAATACATTTAGTATTTTGTGTTGTGGTCCAAGCTTCTTCTTCTTCCTTGTGCTATTTGCATGCTTCCACAGACCTCAAACTCCAACAATTTTGAGTCAAAACCTAAAATTGTTTGAAGCACATAGACACTTTGCACTTTGCCTTTGGTTTTAGTGGATATACATATGCATGCCTAGAAAAATAATCAATGAAAGTTACTAAGTAAAGATAGTTCCCAAAAGAAGGTGTTTGCATAGGACCAAAAACATGACTATGGGAAAGATACAACTTTTGAGCAGCTCATATCCAACCATCTTTTGGAAAGGAAGCAATACAACCTTCACACACATGTTTACCAGGTGCCTCAAGTTTGGGCAAAGAGGACATTATTTTAGATTTCAGCAAGCATAGAAAACTAGCAAAAATCATATGAACGAAGCATGGATGCCAAAGCTTTGCACCTAACATATGATGCAAAAGTATGGCGTGGCTGAGTGTAAGACAATTTCTATGCCATTAGATCATAATTTAAAGTTGGATACTACATGCAATCATGGCTAGAGATGCTACTTACAGATTTAAGTGTGGGAATGCAAAATCTTATCATCATTTATTATGGTAATCTTAACAACATTCACTTAGCATGAAATCATGTTTTTCATGCTATAACAAAGCATATTGAGGTACATTATCACTTCCTTAGAGAAAAGGTATTAGCACGTGATATTGATATTACTTATGTGAAGTCAAGTGAGCAAGTTGCTGATATTTTCACTAAAGCACTTGGAGCAGATAAGTTGAAGAAGTTTTGAAAGATTCTTGGATTACAAGACATGACATTGAGCTTGAGGGGGAGTGTTGAGATATCAAGCTCAACATGTGATTATTGAGGATGACACATATCACTTTTTTGTTTCTCTAAAATGTATAGTGGTCATGCCGATATATATCAGGGATACTTTAGTGAGCTTTACTAGATTTATCTATCGAGAGTGATGGCACATTTTTTTTCTTGCTAGCTCACTCATTTGCCAACATTTAGATTTTCATTATGTACTATTCTCTACATATTGCACTAGTTGTATTGTTGTATTTATAGGTCATTCATGTACTAGAAGAAGAAGAAGAAGAAGAAGAAGAAGAAGAAGAAGAAGAAGATTTTCTTCCTTGCCTCAATGTGTATGTGCTCCTCTCTTTCTGTGTGAGAGTGTGTGAGAGATCTCTTCCTTATCTCCTTTCTCTTGAAATATGTGACATTTTCAATGGAGGTGAAAAAAATTTATACTCCTAATAGTTCTTTGTTTGGTAACTTCAATTATTTCCTACCGGAATCTTTGCGGATATGTTGGCTTTCTCTTTGGTCAAATTGCAATATCTATTAAAGAGAAAAAATCTAGAAAGAATGGGTCCAATGTCTCGAATGAGTTATTCCAAAATGCTGAGGTTATATCAAATGAACATACTTTCTCTCTACCTAATTGGTTTTTTGCTTGCAAATAGGTGTTGATTACACATCAAGAAATTCTCTATGCTAAGTTGATGAAGTGCTTTTGCAATGGAGATATAGATCTCATTGCATCTAAGCTTTTCCCTTCAAGAAAAAAATTCCAATGGCTCATTATTTATAATGGTATACGAAGAATTGACAAGACCAATAAACTTGGTATTAATGAGATATTGTGTGCATTTTATGGTAAGAAAGAAGGTCTGGAACATTTTTTTGTCCCCTCTGGTAATGCTAAGAAGTTTTGGAGCTCCCTTTTGATATTATCCAGCTCCCTTTTGTACTGGATGCTCTATGCAGACATTTCGTTGTGCCTTGATTTTGTTTTAGTCTTCACTCATCTTTGTATTTCCTGTCACGGAAGGATGTATTTATACTCTTAGCTTCATCTGCCCTCAATATATTTCATTTTTATTATGTATCACTGTATTCGAGGGAGAGTCTCCCTGTTTTTTATGTAACAATCGCTCACTGGTATAGATTTTCCTTTCTTTTGTTGCAACTATATAAGAAATCTCCCTATAGTGCGTCAAGCTTCATCTATTTGTTTTCCTCCTTCTGTTTTCTTGTTCGTTCGGTCACCCCAGGGGTTAAGAATTTCACGCTATCAACAAAGTGAAGGTAAGCAAGCGAGAGTACTTGACTCCATTTATATTACAGGTTACGATATTCAATGTTGGGGATGGTGTGGATATTACATACATAAACACAACATGATATTTAAATGAATTTGTATACCTTGAAGAAGCTCATATTTCACTCCATTATTAGAGATGTAGTTCGGATAGCATTATGATTTAAGATCATGTACCGACTGATGTTGGTTTCCCAATCAAGCATAGAATGGAGAAGGTGAATGTCTAGTAGAGCAAGCATGCATACAATCGAGATGCACGATGGGGAAGCAGGTATGAGCTTGCAGATATGGCTATGAGGTTTCCAAATCAACCGGTTAAGCTATGGCTAGATATCAAGACGATGGTTGAGAGGGCATAATTATCAAATGTCATGGTTTATAAGGGTTCGAAGAATTTTACTATTTATAATTTCATTTATAAACAACAAAGCCTTATATTTTCAAGAGTAATTTCTAGCTACAATCTCATAAATATGTATTTAATATTGTTTCAGCCGAAAAGACTCTTTGAATGCAAAAAGGTACTTGGAAAAGGGAGTAAACTTATTGAAGGAGAATTGGGATTTTTAGTACACATTTATAGGAGGACAAGATGGCGTGCATATAGGAATAAAAATATGAAAAAAATATGCGCCAAGATGCAAAATGATAGAAGGAGAACGGCAGGACATGTCTTTTTGTTGGGTTTTTAGCTTTGTGATCATCACCTCACAACATGGAAAGACTTCATTCTATAATGCATTTCATTTCAAGCATTCAATTGGATAACACTTGTACTGAATATATATCAATCGCATGTATGGACTCTCCATAGGGCAAAGGAAAGTTTGTGATTTTAATTTTGATCATCATAAGTTTGATGAGTGCCATGCACCCCCTAATTTTTTGTCATCGGAAGTTTTTTTTAAAGGAAGTTCGGCAGATTCTACTCTTCCAAAATTTAATTAATAAAAATTATAGTTTAGCACCCATGGTACCCCCGATCTCACAAAGCAAGGCCTACTTATAGATTACTAGAGAATTTTATAGAGAAGGTTGATAACCCTGTTGTTCCCCTCATGCGGGGCCCACTTGGGTTTTGATCTTGTTGCTCTCTAGGAAGAACACTCTATGATGTCTAAAGGGCAGGGGCTTTTTACAATCGGAGATTCTTTTGCCTAAAAGGAAAAGAGATTTTTCGATGCGCTATTCTTTCGGAGGGCTTCCAAAGTTGGCTGCAATCCTCTCTTTCCATATTTTCCATAGAGTCTCCCTCTTATAGCATTCCACATTGTTAAGGAACATCCGATTGCTTCACCCAAGAAAGCTTGCTTCTAGTTGATTTGTCCTTGTAATAACATGATTCTCTCAAGAGTATGCAAGACCGATATAAATTTGGGGCATGAATAGAAGAGGTGTTTAGATTCCACTTGATGCCAAAATGATTGGTCATCAGAAATTCGATGACCACATGCAAAAATTCGATGACCACATGCATGTGCCCATAATTATGATGATCAATGTTTACCAGATCTACCAAAGATGTATCCCTAATGCTCCGTTCGATGATCCAAAAAATGTAAACCGTAAATCCGTCACCTGAAAAAACATGCATGTGCCCTCCCTATCACGCAATCAGACAGAGTACACGTTTCGATCCGGTCTGTAAAGAGTCAAAATCGTCCGTGTCTGTAAAGTAGGGGTTAGGAGGTAGCCCACGCCTGCGTATCTTTATGGTAACTATGATCGTTGGAGAGGTGAACACCGGGCTTCATTGTGGACCATATGGATGGGATACAGAGCATCAATGGAGATCTTTATAACCCAACGCAGTTTTTTGTGATTTCAACCAACCTGTCTTTCAGCGCACTTCGAAAGGCGTTGCTCGTCTACGCAGAATGCAGACGCTCATGAGGTTCAACCTAGGACGCTGTGCTGTAAGAAACACCAATGGAATATCAAGCACTTCCCGGCTAAACAGAAGACCGGTCGTTCTATGCACAGCATCAAGGAGACGTCTGTGGGCGGTAGCTTGCAGCACGGACGACGCATCATCATCGTCGACCTCTAAAGGAGGTGGCGCACGTAAGGGCGCTGATGGGCAGAACGGTCTGAAGACTGAAGCCGACGTCGGCTCATCGACCTTAACGACCTCATCTAAACCCCAGGCAACGAAAGAGCGACCCGACGAGAGCAGTCGAGGCTCTTTGATGGACTTCTTCAAGTTTGACGGAATCGGTCCCGAGACAACCAATGGCCGTCTGGTGAGCTGACCTCCTTTAACGCACAGTTAGCTTCATATTTTCATGTCTGTATGATCATTTGTCTGTGTTGCTTGGATAGGCTATGGTGGGGATTATGTGGGCATTGCTGGCCGAGCGAACGACCGGACTGACTACTGTAGAGCAGCTTCTTCAGCCCTCCAGCTCGGGACTGCTATGGTTTGCTCTTGTTGTACAGCTCTTCACCTTCGCGTCGCTCATTCCCTTCCTTAAAGGAGAATATGGAAGAGGCTGGAGCTGGGGACCTTTTACTGCGAAAGCAGAGCTCTGGAATGGTAGGCTCGCCATGATCGGCTTCGCTGCATTACTGATAACTGAGTTAGTACGTCAATCGCCCATAACCCTGCACGGCTAACCTACTCACTTCAGCCCTATCATAAGAGAACCCCTCCATAGCTAGTAGCAACGAAATTATCTGAGCATCCATTTCCATTCGCTGATCTTGTGTGATTACCATGATCATATTACAGTTTTTAATACCTTTCGTGTGTAAACGCAATTATATGAAGTAATAGAAAATATGGCTTTTCCTTTGCTACATGTGAATAGAAGAGAAATCAAACTCTCAAGTGATTCTATTATATTGGTTATGTCTATTACCATCGAAACCACGAAATGGTGTATGCTCAAGGCTATATTCCCATGTTGCATAATCTCTCTCTCTCTCTCTCTCTCTCTCTCTCTCTCTCTCTCTCAATATGCGCGCACACACATAAGAACATACATACATCATGCACACACATAATCTGCTCTATTTCTTTACTGTTGCAACGTTGTCATTCAAGGTTGATGGTCTTATGAACTATTTAGGTGAGTACGAGGATTAGATAAAATTGACTGAACGCATTTGTTGATGAGGTGTGCACATGGGCCTCGCTTTATTTTTCCATGGAACACATTGAATACACATGCTTTATAACCGACATGGAAAACTCATTGTTAAGAGTTTCTTAAAACAACTGTTATGCACTCTCAAGAACATGTGAATCCTCTGCACTAATATTTCTCATGTAATTAGTTCAACCTTACGCACTCTGAACATGTGAAGTCCTTTCCACGAGTCCCACTCACCTAAATTTAGCTCAAACGAAGAGAGTCAGAACAACCAGTGGCTTAATTCTACACTCGCAAAAAAGAATTTGAAGGTGAGACACAATTCTCTTGGTTATTTAATTGGGTGCATAAGCGAGTGAAAAAACAAAAGTGAAGCTACAACCCGAGTTGCTTATCTATGCACATAGTCAAGGATTTTCCATCATGCACATTTCTATCAGACCCTCTTTGGTAAAATCCAGTTTATTATATTGAACTTCACTTTCAACTAATTAACCATTTGATAATTCTGTTTTAGTGTATTTGTAGTGTATAAAGATTGAGGCTTCATTCTTTACATATTTCCAGAGTAATCATCGAGCCTCTATGTAGTTTAAAATCTTTCCTTTGTGTAGGAAATTAATCTATCATATAAGCGTTGGCTGATCATGTAATGCTTGGTTGATAATTAACTTGATTGAATTATGATCAAACCCATTTGAAACTCATTAAGATATGCTAGGTTTGCAATGGAACTAGAAATTATTTTCCGTTTTATCTCTATGAAACATTAAATTTTTAAGGTCACCATTGAAATGTGTGAAGTGCGGATGAAGATTTTATTGTCCTCTAGCTTTTTTTCCTCTACCCGCAAAGTTGGCTTGAGAGGTGCTTCCTTCATCATCAGAATTCTTACCTTTCCCATTGTTATCCTCTCTTTTATTCTTGTCAATATAGATAGTAGAGGATGGATTACCTTTTTTATTTTCACCATTATTCATGAGCTTTTCTTCATGTGTAAACAATTGTCCCAAGAGTGAGTTGAAATCAGGCACTTGCATGTGCATGTAGAGGTCCATGGCTATGGTGAAAGCTTCGCTTTTTTCATCAACTTTGATCACATTGATGACTTTCCTCACTATTTTGTCTTCATCAATGACCTCTCCAATGCTTCCAAGTTGGTATGCAATGTCCTTAATATTGATGACAAAATCAGCCACACTTTGCTTGGGCATCTTCTTGAGTCTTGTAAACTCCATCCATAGTTGATTCTTTCTGGCCTTGGTGCTTGATGAGGAGAACGGTTCTAGAGCACTCCATGTCTCTTGAGATGTCTTGTGATTCCTGATTTGAGGAAGTAAAAATCATGCATAGAGTTAAGAATATATGACCTTCTAAAAGCATCATTTGAGCATCATGTATTCAACCTTTCCTACTCCTTTTGTGTTATTTTCCCCTTGCTTTTGAGTGTTGGCATCATCCCATCTCCAAATATGTAAGCAAATAGGTTCCGTCCTTGTAGATAGTTCTCCATTTTGAGTGAACATGTTGAGTAATTACATTGATTCGATTTGTCAATGGATGGGGGAATCCATTACCCATGATGCTTAGTCTTTAGCTTTGCTTTGATACCACTATGAAGAGGTAATGGGATGTTGACAAAGATGAGTCACTCTTGGCAAAAACCCTACTCAATACAAGCCAAGATAACTTTTGGAATGCTAAAAAAAACATCCTTAGTTTTCCAAGTATTCAGAAAGAACCAGTAATTCCTTTGGAACATCACATAAAAATAGTTGTGTCAAAACAGATGAGTTTGCACATCACAAGGTTGAGAAAACTTTCTATTTTGGAATGGGAATCTCTAAAAACGATGCTCAAGTCTCACAACAGCCTAATACAAATTGACCAAAGAGCTTTTGCACACATTCAATTATAGTATCAAGCTACCTAAAGTAAATTATTTCATGAATTTAGCCTCACTATATAGAGAGAAATAAGTTTAATAAGCCTGAGGGGTAACCCTGAGTTTTCAAGAAGACGGAGATGTGCTTACATAGTCAGCCTCAACACTTCATATCTTGAACTCTCAACACCCGAAAGTGATGAAACTTTATACATAAGCCCAAAACACTCCTATCTAAGTGATCCAAGTGATAGATTGGATATTTGATATCGATACACAAAGAAATGAACTAGACAAGTTGAGTGTGTAACTAGAAGTCCTATAGCAACACACATAGAATGAATAGTCAATGTAGATGAATCATATTGTGTATTGATATTGCACATATGATACATGGTAATTTTTTAAGGACTTTCGTCTTTTCCATTTAGCAAAATGTAGGCTCATAAGCTCTCCTCAAAGCTCATAGGAAGGCTCTCTTTTCCAACAACTAGAAGTAGTATTTTTATACATGTTTTGAAATTGAATGTGGTTGAGTCATCCACCTAAAAGTGATCAGATATCTTAGGATTAATTTGAATTTGAACTCCAACTAGAGTCATGGATTTTGGCTCGTTTATTCACAAGATTCATCCTACTTTTAGATTTTACATTTGATTGAGATAATCCAAGGTTTAAACCTTTGAACTTTACAAACATAGGTTCATATGAATCACATTTATGTAAAATGAAGGATGTAAGAAGTTCAATGGCTTATGCAAAACTTGTATGCTTTTGTCTTGCACCAATAGAGGCAAGTATAGAGGAAGAGGAGGAAGGTACATTCAAGCTTAAGACAATAGCAACTCTAATTGTTGCCACATATGTGGTAAATATGGCCACTATGCAAGGGATTATTATTAGAAAGACAAATGAAACTTCTCATATAGAGGGCTAGGTGACTATGCCTTTTACTTCAAATGAGTGGATGAAACAATGACATGAGCTACAACAAGGAATTCTTCCCAAATATGTGAGTACAATAAAAAAAGGGCATGTGGAGATAGGTGATGATACTTTCCATGCAATTACACATATGGGTGATGTTATGTTGAATGTTTCTCATAATGCTAAGTGTTTGAGAGATGTTCTTCATATTCCACAATCACAAGGAATATTGTTTCTATGGTTCAAATATTTGAAACAGGGTTGTAGCTCAAATTCAATAAAAAGAGTTGCTTTGTGGAAAAACCTAAAGAGGGTTACAAATTGGTGGCCAAAGGCAGGAAGGAGGGAGGCCTATTAACATTGGATGTGAAGCAAAACTACACAAGATAGTTCACATATGGAAGCAAGAAGGTAGTAGAATTGGAGTTTTTCCATAAGAGGTATGGACATATCAATACTCAGAGGTTGAAAGACATGGAAAAAAATGGGTTAATTCTTGAATTACCAAACCTTAGCAATTAAGATCTCAAGAATTTATTTGAAGCTTATCAATTGGGTAAGCAACCAAACTTACATATTAAGAAGAGTAACTATGTGATTTAACATCCACTTGATTTGGTTCATACAAATGTTTGGGGATTAACAGAGGAAAACTCAAATGGAGGTAATAGATGGTTGAGATATCAAGCTGACCATGTTATGATTGAAGATGACACATACCACTTTCTCATCCCTCTCACATGTATAGTGGTTACACCTATATATATCAAGGACACTTATAGTTAGCTTTACCATATTCATTTACCGATAGTGATGGAACATTTGTCTCTTTCCAACTCACCCATTAACAAAAATTATAGTTTTATTTATGTACTATTCTTTATATATTGTAATTGTACTATTGTAGTAGGTCATTCTTGTATATTCTCTTTATGTAATAGAAGAAGTAGAAGAAGATTCTTCTTCCTTGCCTTACTTTGTGTGTGCTCCTCTCTTTGTGTGTGACAGTGTGTGAGATATCTGCTCCTTATCTCCTCTCTCTTGACATGGTATCAGATCCAATCTAGTTGTGGAGAGCTCATGAAGAAGACCGATAGTGAAGATTCCATGAGAAGCGGTGGAGAACTTGTGCTTGATAAATGATCTCAGATTTCTATGAAATTTGGTATGACGATAGAAGTCATCAAAATATTTTGGAGAGCCACTCCTTAAGGGTTACTTGTTTTGCTCAAAGTTTAGTTTCAGAGTCATTTTGGCTTTCATTTTGAGCCCACAAAGTAAGGCTAATGAAAAAAACACAACAATTTGCAAAATTATAGCTTCCATTCTATTTGGCATCCTCCAAATTTTAATTCCATAATTTCAAGGGATTTTTGTACTATTGATACACGAAACTATCCTTTTCAGAGATCAAACTGTCAAGTCATAGTGTGAGAATGTTCAGGTAGAGGTACTGCTTCTAGAGTTTTTCCAGTATTATAAATTGCTATAAAAATGGAAAATGCGGATGGAATGAGTCAACACGATAAGTTGGACAAGAACAAATTTAATGCGTGGAGGTTTATAATAAAAAAGTTTTCAATGGTAAAGGATACCAAAGGTACTTCAAAGGAGATAATGAAAACCCTCCGCAATTACTAGAGAGGAATTAGATTGTGGACTAGTTAAGAGGATATGAAGAGTGGAATCAAGGAGCATAGAAGCTAATGTATTGGTTGTATGTTAGCATAATTGGGCACATACAAGATGCCAAGACTCCAAAAGAGGCTTGGAGCATTCTTTTCACATTGTATGAAAACAATACAAAGGCACAAAAATTGCAACTCAAGCACAAGTTGCATACATTGGAGAAAAAGAGCATGTTGGTAAGTAAATACATCTTAAGAATCAAAATCAAATGTGAGTCGCTTGCATCTATTGACATCAATGTAGATGATGATGATCAGGTTGAAGTGTGCCTTTATGGTCTAAGAGCTGCATATAAGTAGCTCAAAACTTATATTCAAGCGAGGGAGAATATTCTAAATTTTCCTAATCTTGTGTCCATGCTCATAATTCAAGAAAAGAACCTTGATGAAGACTCAAAATATGAAAGAAAGTCTAGTTATGAGCAAGTGTTCTAGTCTAGCAAAGGAAGAGGTTGAGATAGAGGATTCAAAAGTGGAAGAGAAAACACTCAAGACCAAGGTCAACAACAAACCAGTGCAAGAGGTAGAGGATAGTTTTGAGGCATTGGGAGCCAAACAGGTTGCAAAATTTTCCAAAGAAATGATTCAAGTAATTAGAGTAAGGGATGCTGGAATTGTGGTAAACATAGTTACTTTGAACATGATTGTAGTTTGAATAATCAAAATATAAGAAAACAATAAAACAACTATGCATCCACTAGTGCAGATGATTCAAAGAAGTTGTTTGTGGTTCAATACCACATGATGAATGCAATGTCTACTAAGATTCAAAATCAAATCATAATGTATCATATGTTGATTGAGGTACTTCAAATCACATGACCAACAATGCAGAATGGTTAGTAGTTTGAAAAATTTCCCTATTCTTAAATTTTTTGAGACATGTGATGGTACATCACATCCTATCGAGCATATAGGAAACATAGCACTATCCATGGAGGATGGGAAGGTAAAACATCTTGTTGATGCACTGCATGTTCCCAATATAGCAACAAACTTGGTTTCTATTGGACAAATGGTTGACCATGGATTACAATTTAGGTTCAATGTTGTTGGTTTATATCTAGAAGAGTACAAACAAAATGGAAGGTTGATCAGCAAAGGGAAGAAAGTAGGATCTTGACCTTGAATGAGAGGAGTTGTTAGTGCATGTTACAGTACTCCTTGTAGGGGTAGGCTCAAGTGAAGTGAAGAAATTGTGTTGTGAGGTAATATGTTTGGTTGCCCCACTATCAAAGTACCAAACATCTGAGTCTACTACAAACATATACTATTCATGTGAACATGGGTCATAACTATAAATAGTAGTAAATGCCCATTTTTCATTCTACACATGATTAGCATACTCTATTTTGGGTGTAGAGGCCTCTACAACAACCATTCCAGCCTCTTTCTTCTTTGCCTCTTTTGCAGCTAATTTTGAAAAACTCTTTATGACATGATCATTTCCTTTACATTATTTGCAAAAAAAAATATTGCTTTTCTGTATTCTTATCGTCTTTTTCATCCTTCTTTGATTGTGCAAAATTAGCAGATTTTTGCTTAGTAGTAGAAGAGGTCCATTTACCTTTGCCCTTCTAATTAGCAAGGAAAGCTTGATCTGCAACACACATAATGGACCTGTTCTACCTAGACTGATCTTCCTGCAACAAAACAAAGAATAACTCCTCAAATGTTAAGGCATTTGGATTGATTTTCATCATCAATTGAAGACTAGAAGCAAAACTCCAATATGAACCTAGAAGGCCATTCAAAACAGTCTGCACAAGTGAACTGCCAGGCAAGACTTCACGATCTTTGTCAAAAAATTGTCCATGGGATTTTCTTTTATTCATGTGCTCACTCTCTTTGCAAGAAGGAATGTGAGGAATAATAGCACATTTGACAGACAAGGCTATCAATGCATGTGCCTTACCATCTCTTCCATCCCAACAAATTTGATCTACAGTAGGTGCAGCAAGAACCACTGCACGAACAGGGATCTCAATAATATACCATCTTCAATGCCATCTGTGTCAACTTTAGTAACTGTATTTGCAGGTGTAAAATGAAATTTTTCAACACCCTTCCCAATATTACATGGTCCTTTTTACAACCAATACATGATACATCATACAAACCCATAATGGGTAATTGGTACCATCCAACTTATCCTCAATAGCCAACATATAGAATACATCACTACTTTCAACCATGCCACTGACTAAGACACCCTGATGCAAAAAAATGACTGTATCTCAAAAATTCGAATGGAACTATCCTGTGAAGTTTTTGCTAAACTTGTAGTAGGCTTCGAGATGCTTACATTGGCAAACCAAAACCTATATATATCTTTGGCACAAAAAGATGACATTTCCTACACAAGTGTTATGATAGTGCATTCAGATGTCAAAATGAGCTGATTATGCTCAACAAATTTCATGTAAATCTAAGACTATGACCGAAGGAGTGTCGACAACACCCTAGATGAAACGAAGACCTACTCTTATACCAACTGTTGGAGTTTAAGGTCTGTGGAAGCATGCAAATAGCACAAGGAAGAGGAAGAAGCTTGGAGCACAACACACAATACTAAATGTATTAGCAAGAAAAAAATGTACAAAGATAAATTACCAATTAGGGTTATAGGCATATATACAAGAAGGGCAAAAAAACCTCCTAAAGAGGGAAGAAGTTCCCCGATGGTCTTAGTGTGTTCACATAGATCACTACCTAAATATATCAGCAATGGCTATGTGCTAGAGCAAGAAATCCTCGACACCACCATCAAAAAGGATAAGGGGATTTATACCATGTGCTTAACCTAAGGGAGCCACATTGACTCCGGATGTAGCTCCTACATCACAAAAGGTAGTATGAATGTTCACGCTCTGACTACCAAGGAGAAGTATAGGTGGACCCAACTTGATTTTTCACCTTGTGCCATCCAATTTAGAATTTTTTGGAGGAATCTATCTGGAAGATCTTAATAATGAAGACTTTGAATGGATTCTCCAAGATGTGAACCTACATTTTGAAGAAGAAGTAAAGGGTGACCATCAACAGCAACATGAAGGACAACAAGGATTAACAAATGAAGAAGATGAAGAACTAGAAGAGGAACACAATGATGAAGAACATGACGACCTACAAGAAGGCAGAGAAGCTGAAGGAGCGTCGACCTATACTACACGACTGCAAAGATTATATGACACCATGGTGAGTACACAAGAGTGGTACCATATCTCATTTAGCATAGGCAAAGCCTTAATTGATCAGATCCCAAGTGAAGAAGGAGTGAACCCCCATTTCATCGAGACCCTCCAATTTATGATAGAGACCCTAGGAGTTATCGAGGTTTTTATACCATGTTGCAAAAACCGATGCCTCACGATGATTGATGATGATTTGAGATAGGACGACACCCTAGTAAGAACATAACATGAAGCAAATATAATTCAAGAGGCCACCTCAATAGCTCTAATTGATATAATAGTTGAGACTTTGGTTCAAACTTTGTCAATCTCCCCTCAACACCCTCCATCTCCTCCCATCACTATGGACGTACAGACAATCATAAAAACCAATGCTACCACCCAACCCCTCGAATCTATCTTTCGCAGCCCACTCCATATCGACACCACCATAGTCACTACACACGACATCACGTCCACATCATCCTTTAGTTTTAGAGCACCTACTTCTCAAGCCACACTTTTTTCCACCATCACCAACCCGCTGTACAATATCTTTACTAAAACCCTAGAAACCCATCATCGACCATCAATTCAAACACATTGTAGTTTGACAACCCCAAGATTTATTGTGCTAACCAATTACAACAAGACTACTAGCAGTTCACTACAAGGAATACGGGTGTATAGCAATGGTTAATGTGACACAACTTTATCACTATATAATTGCATCAAGCATTGCAACAAACGTCTAGTGCACGACGTCAGTTAAACAATGAAACCTTCGATGTTCATATCGATGTGTACAGCGACGTGCATTGTGACGCCAGCATAAACGATGCTCTGGGCATTGCTTAAACCATATTAAAAAGCATCGCTTCTACGATGCACTTTGAACACGGATATACAACGATTTAGCATCAATTATACGATGGTTTTTTTATCAAAAAAATAAAAACAATGAAGGCTCTTCGATCGGCATCTACATGCATATGATCGAAGAGCTCTCCAACTCACAATTGCACTATGCTTATGAGCTGAAAAAATCGCTTGTTGAATTGTTCTTTTCTCTAATCTCTATTTTTTTGTCTCTCTCTCTCTCTCTCTCCTTTCTACCTCTTTCTCTTTCTCTTTTGATCCTCTCTCTCTCTCTCTCTCTATTGCAGGTTATGCAAGAAGTTAACAAAGCAAAAAATATTGTTAAATATTGTAAGTACGATTTCCATTCTCTATATATCATTTGGAATTATTTTATTTTCATTAATTAGCATACTCACACTCATTCATATGCACATATACAAATATACATGAAGATGCACGTTCACACATATGTACATATACACATGCACATACACACACACATACATATGCACATACACTTACACATACACACACATACATATATACACACACATACACATGCATATGCACACACATTTCTACAAACACATAAAAGGACTTGCATGCATGCATTATTGCATATATACATACACATACACACATTAAGACATACTTAAATACATGTACATGCACATACACACGGATGCAAATGGAAATGCATGCACATGCACATGCATGTTTCATACATAAACACATGCATATACATACACTTGTATATGTTTATACACATACACACACATATGCACATAAGTACATACACACATATATACAGATATACATGCACATATGTACACACACATATGCACATACACACACATACACATGCACATAAATACATATACACATACATGCATGATACACATATACACGTATACTTACACATATACATGCACATACATACATATACACACACATACACATGCACATGCGCATACACATACATACGCATATACACTTACACATGCACATGCACATACATGCATATAGACATATACATATGTACATACGTACATATACACACACATATATACATATACATGCACATATGTACACACACATATATGCACATACACACACATACACATGCACATACATACATATACACATATACATGCACATACATACATATACACACATACACATGCACATGCATATACACACATACATATGCACATACATTATACATACATGCATATATATATATATATATATATATATATATATATATATATATATATATATATATATATATATATATATATATATATATATATATATATATATATATATATATATATATATATATATATATATATATATATATATATATATATATATACATGCATACAGACACACAAATATAGATATATACATACATCTGCATAAATACATCTTATACACACACAAGCACACATAAATATGAATGAATTATATAATTAAAGTAATAAAACACATGCTAAATATAAACAATAATAAAAATCATTAGAACAAGACTTTTCATTACTTAATGCCATAGACACAATTAAAAAGATAACTGGAATGAACTATACATACATATATATATATATATATATATATATATATATATATATATATATATATATATATATATATATATATATATATATATATATATATATATATATATATATATATATATATATATCAATGTAAATATATATCCAATGTCATAATCAAGAATCCTAATCATGGTCATCATCATGATCATCCTCATCATCAAGAGTCTCATCCTTATCCTCATCATCATGATCATCCACATGATATGATGTATCTGTAGTGGTATCATAGGTAGCAGTGCGAGCACTCTGTGATGATCGAGATCGTCCCTCTTGTGTCTGTCTCTCCACATCATCCACATCTACCTCTCCATAATACTCTTGTATTACATATAAAAAACATAAATAAGTAAAACATACAAAACATCCATAAAAATAAAATAATTATATGAAATTTAATAATTTTCACAAAAGCATCCAAATCATCTCACATATACTCGCTCAAATGCCAATATCCAGAATGTGTAGCATACTCGATTTCATATTTCCTAGGATATCCACCATAATCCTTTCGTTGCATTAAAACAAATAAAAAAGATTACTCTCCTACATTTTAACTAAAATAGAAAATTACTTTCAATAACACATATACTTAAAAATGTAGCTACAAAAGCATGATGGCCCATTTGGCCTAAGTGTTATGTGTGACCGGACTCAAGTCTCTTCTTTGCAGTCGCTTGTTTATTTAATAGAAAAAAATACATAAATTAAATGTATAAAATTAATAAAACATATGAGAATTAAAATACAAACTATTAATTTGTATACCCTCTACTGAGGAAATGACTCCTGAAGACGTAGTTGTCTACGAAAAAACTACCACATCTCAGGTGGTATGCTAGGTCTACTCTTATTTTTACCACCATAAAATATCTCTTGTTATTTTAATCTCAAATAGAAAAAAAGAATTAGAATACATATGCATACATACACATACATACACACACATATAGCATGCACATACACATATACATACACTTACACATACATACATACATACATACATACATACATACATACATACATACATACATACATACATACATACAAACATACATACATACATACATACATACATACATACATACATACATACATACATGCATGCATGATGGATAGTTGCTTCATCTCAGAGGAGCACTATCTAGAAGATGTAGGAGTATTGAGTCAAAAAGAAGAAGAAACTCTCACAAGCATTAAAACGGTAAATTCAAAGGATGGGAGTGAAGGTAGTAAAAAGAAAAAGAAAAGAAAAGCAGTGAAACAAGAAGAGGAGGAATCATTGTTTGAAGTACCAGAAAACGTCAAGAAATATGAAGTGGAAGACCAAAAAATTTTGGTACGAATGCCTAAGAGAGAGGCCATCATAGGAGAAGCATATGATAACAAAGAAAGACCAAAAAAATTGTAGTGACCATTGAAGAGAACAAAGAGAAATGCACACACATAGGAGATGACCTAAGTGCAAAAGAAGAAGCAGAACTTGTAGCTCTATTAAGGGAATATAGGGATGTGTTTGCATGGCATTATAGAGATTTGAAGGGCGTAGATCCAAAAATTTGCTCTCATACTATCCGCATAACTCTCGATGCTAAACCCACAAAACAAAAGCCCTACACATATAATGACACGTATGCAGCTAAAATCAAAGAAGAGATTGACAGGTTGATTGAAGCTAGATTTATCTATGAGATTGAGCATACTAAATGGGTGTCCCCCATTGTAGTGGTGCCCAAGAAGAATGGAAAGCTGTGAGTGTGCATTAACCTTAAAAACGTTAATGCAGCTACAATCAGAGATAGCTATTTGCTTCCAATCACTGAACAATTATTGGAGCGTGTTGCAGGCAAGGAAGTTTATAGCTTTCTTGATGGATTTTCGGGTTACAATCAAGTAGCCATTGCCCCAGAAGATCAACACAAAACGTCTTTCGCCACAGAGTGGGGAATCTTTGCATTTCACGTGATGCCATTTGGTCTCACCAATGCACCTGCAACATTCCAAAGGCTCATGTGTCATGTCTTCAAAGAGTTCTTGCGAAAGAGCTTAGAAGTATATCTGGATGATTGATGTGCTCATTCCCAAGAAAGAAGATACCACATCCCTGTGCTCAGACAGATCTTCAACAAGTATAGAGAATATCGAGTGTGTCTGAACCCAGAGAAGTGTGTGTTCATGGTACGACAAGGTAAAATCTTAGGTCACATTGTTTCTAAGAACGGAATATCAATAGATGAGGACAAACTAAGAGCCATAGCAGAGCTGCCCAAGCCAAGGAACATTAAAGAGGTACAAGCCTTTATGGGCCATTGTGGATATTATCGCAGGTTCATCCACATGTATGCAATCATAGCAAAACCTCTTTATGCCTTGCTGACAAATTTTGAGTGGAACGATGAATGTGAAAAATCCTTCAATGAACTAAAGAGACATTTGTGCTCAGCACCAATATTGACCACTCCCGACTGGAATAAACCATTCCATGTCCACATGGATGCATCCAATCATGCAATAGGATGTGTGCTAGCACAACCCACAGGTGAAGGAAATTTAGATTTACCCATTGCATACACTAGCAGACAGTTGAACGCAGCTGAACGAAATTATACCACAACGGAAAGAGAAGGTTTAGGCATGGTATATTCCGTGAAGAAGTTTATACACTACTTATTGGCCAATAAGTTCAAGTTTTTTACTGATCACCAAGCCTTATTGTATATGGTCAATAAACCTTGCAACATAGGACGCTTAGTAAGATGGTTTCTCTTACTAATGGAGTATGATTTCGAAGTGGTAGGTAGGAAAGGTAGAACCCACCTCAGGGTAGACCATCTTTCTCGCATCACTTCAGGAGAGCCACCACAAGGAGTGTCTGATGAATTGTCTGATGCTTATTTGTTCAATTTAGAAATTGTTCCTAAATGGGCAAATAAGTTGGTACATGTCTTAACCTTTGGACCTGCAAATAAGAACATAAAACAAAACAAAGAGGAAATTGTAAAATCATAAAATATCAAATATTGGCCGGAAGCATGTCCAAACAAGATGCAAATGGTGTATTAGCTTGTTGTGTTGAGGACGATGAACATAACGGTTGGTTGCAACAAGCTCATGAAGGAATGCTAGGAAATCACTACTCTAAACAAAGACCATTGCAAAATCTAAAACATTTAGGATTGTATTGGCCTAGTATGGACAAAAAAATAAATGAGTGGATTAAGAATTGTCCAGCGTGTTAGAGGAGACCCCTAGTGGAGCATGCGACTCTTTATCATGTATCGTTAATTCCAGATTGGAGTGCTCCATTGGTAGAATTTTATGAGATCGGGAACACTACCCAGTGATTCTAGTCTAGCAAGAAAATGAAGCATAGAGCAAGAGGCTCAGGACTATGCCCTAGTAGGAGACAACCTATATCGGAGAGGCAAAGATGGGTACCTAAGATTGTGTGTTCATGAATCAGATTTCTTGAAAGTCTTAGAAACTACACATAGTGGTGTTGCAGGTGGACATTTTGGTCTTGACCGAGTATTTAAGACCATTCTATTCTCAGGACTATGGTGGCCCACTCTTCATATGGATGCACATACCTATGTGAAGAAATGTGACACATGCCAACGTGCCCAATATCCTATCAAAAAAGATGAGATGCCTTTGAGGCCAATGATGGGAGGATGTGCATTCTCGAAGTGGGGTATAGACATTGTAGGTCCTATTAACCCCCAGCTAGAAACTCCCATGCAGAGTACATTATTGTAGCCACAGATTACCTTACAAAGTGGGTGGAAGTAAAATCCACAACAAAGAATGATGCTCAAACGATGGCAAAATTCGTATTTGAGAACGTGTTCACGAGATGTGGACTACCAATAGAGTTAGTAAGTGATAGAGGTACACACTTCTTGAACGAAGTTATTGAAAACCTTCTCCAATAATTTTTGGTAATACATAAGAAGTCAGCCCCCTATCATCCACAAGCTAATGGACAAGCCGAGAGCACGAATAAGATCCTATGTAACATATTGACAAAACTCGTAAATAATAAACACTTTGATTGGGACAAACAGCTTCATCATTCTGTTTGGGCTTATCGAGTTGCCTACAAAATGGTACTCAATGCCACCCCGTTTCAGATGGTCTTCGGAGAGAATGTTGTGCTACCATTGGACTTCCTAATCCCAGCATTGAAAGTAGCACAAGAGCATGAGTGGAAGGGACATGAGTTGTCCTCTAGGATCTTTGATCTAGAACGTTTAGGTGAGACGAGGCTATGAGCGGCAACAAGCATTTATGCTGCAAAGAAAAGGCAAAAGGCATACTATGATGCCCATATAAAGGATAAAGGATTGAAAGAAGGAGATATGGTGCTGGTTTGTACGATAAAACAACATGCACATAAACTAGAGAAATGAGGATATGGACCCATGATCATTAATAGAATCTCCACTAGTGGTGCGGTTCAATTGGCCACTCTAGAAGGTGATGTATTGCCAAACTACATTAGTGGATGTTGAGTCAAGTTATATCAAGAACCTCTTACAGCGGATATGCTCATGAGACTCAACACTGCTAAGAAGCAAAAAGAAGAGGAGTTAAGGGATAGAGAAGAAGCACAAGCTGAGGTGACAGAGTGCATAAGAAGAAATAAGTTAAGGAAACTAGGCCTAGATGTCAACCCAAAAGCCCCAAAATATCACATGGACATGTGCCAAAAATCGGGCATAATTACTTCTCGCATAATTCATCGATGCCCCTTTGTGATTGTAGAAGTAGGAGGAGGAAAGAGTGTAAGGACTATGAGAGCATTGGTTGACTCAGGTGCAGCCACTAGTGCAGTTAGCCTTTCATACTGCCAAGACCTGGAATTGGACATCAAGCCCATAGAAGCATATCTCATAGGATTGGGAGGTGTGGAAACCCCTTGTTTGGGTGAGGTGGAGCTTCCCATCTACCTTCAAGATGTCCCAATGAAACTCAAAATGCTAGTGTGTCACGATGAATACCTTACAGAGCCACTTATCTTGGGTCAAGATTGGATTTACGACCATGCAGTCAACTTGAACTTGAGTCAACTTCTTCAAGTTTGGGTACAGGAACAATGCATCACAGTAGAATTAGAGAATTGCATGCTCACAAATCTAGATGTTACACATTCTCTTAGTTCTTCTAGGATTAATCTTAGCAAAAAAGATGTTGTATGTGTCAAAAGCTCTGTGTCTCAGAAGAACTCAATCATGGAAGAATTGGCTCAAAGACAAGCGGACTTCTCCTCTCATGCAAGGACTAATGCCGCAACCACAACTCAACCACAAGGGCAAGCACAACGATACAAGACAATGACTATATCAAATAGACAAAGAGATTTCAAGAAAAAAGTAGTTCTTGGCATGAAACAGATCTGGGTACGAAAAGGAGAGCAACCACTAGCCTTGCCAACACAATTTCCACTCAGGCAAGTCAACCATGTGAACACAAGAAACAAGCAACTAGGACCACCTCAACCAAATGATCTCCGACAAATTTGGGTGCCTAAGAAATTAGCTGCAACTCAACAAGGGTGATTACAGATGTGGGTACCCAAGAAGTTCTTACATACACAACGGCCTATGCTCCCCACCATGCAAAAGGTCTCAACAAAGAAGTCAAGGAGAGAAAAGGGTAAGAATAGAGCAGAAAGACCAAAAGAAGATAAACTCAACCCTTCAATAAAAGTAAGAAGAGAATCATCACATATATGGGTTTGGAAGCCCAAAGTACCAGTAGCTTCCACAGAATCGAAGATCCACACACACTGGACACCAAGTTTCGACAACCATCCTAAGAGGAAGAGGCCAAAGGTGATCTATATAAGGCCAACTACTATTCTAAAAAGGATCCCTAAAGGGAGGAATGGCTAGTTTTCATCTCATGATCAACTGATGACATCATTTCAAGGTCCATTGGCCACCTCCAAACAAAGATTGCATCTAGTTTGCAAGTAACATCAGAAGCCTCGACACACAACACCCATGTGCCTTTGGCATAACCTCGTCTTTTGCACCATTCAAGACATGCATTTCCAAAGTGTGCATTAATATAGGGCCACATTATACGGTTGTGCATAGACACAATTGAGAAATCCCAGTCACATGAGACACACTTGACATATGTAAAATATTTTATTGTTCCTAACCACTGTCTTCTTGCTTGTGACATTGTTCCAAAAAAAAACACGACGAGAAGAAGAAATAGGACCAGGCGATCCAAGAATGAAGGACATCAACAAGGACATCCATCCGCAATGAAGGATGCACCCATGGTCAACCACCATGATGGGAGTACAACATGAAGAGACGACTATTGACAGACCTTTCACCATGGTAAGAATTGTATGCTCCAACAATATAACTGTGATAGATTAGGAAACCTCTTCATCAACATACCCTTGAGCACTTAGCTCAAGACCCAACTTCTTGCACCATAATTCTTCCAATGCATTTCCCAAGTATGCATGCATAGGTCTACATTACAAGGCCGTGCACAAGGCACCTATTTTTTTCAACCCATGCACTAATGCACTTAACCATCAAACATTATGGGTCACGAGTATTTGGCCTCATACTATGAGACTCATGTTTCAATGATTCAAGGACAAGGTACAACGTCAGTACCCAAGAAGCAATTCACAGTAGATAGCTGCTCAAGATCAACATCGACAACCTCTTTTGAGCAACTAACAATCTTTGAAAGCCAGGAAGTATACACTCTAGCTCAACTCCAAGGAAGAAGTACATACATTGGGCACAACTCTGGAATAGGCTCGTAGTGGGAAACTGAAGAACTTGACAACGGACTAGGCTACAATGGGAAGATGGACTGCTCCTACTGATACATGAAGGACACTACCTCTCAACGTACTACATGGAACAGTCACTACAACAAGGGTCTGTCAGGGATGACAGACTCAAGAGGGGGGGAGTGTTGAATCTCAAGGTCAAGGAAAAGCATGGAACCACATCAAGGAAGTGGAAACACAAGAGGAACGAGTAAGTAGGGAGCTCCAAGAAGCACCTATCAAATTTTCAGAAGAAATCCCTACAAAAATAGTGATTTTTATCACTAAAAAACCATTGTAAATACCACTTTCCATTTTTGTAACTCCATTTTGTTCAAGCCGAGAAGTCCTCGAGCTTGAGGAGTATTAGAACTATCATCCTACCAATTTTCATAATTTTTAGACTCTGTTTGAGCCCCCAAATAAGCCCTCGAACCTATTTCTTAACTAGGTCGGACACTAGGTCTAGACAAGGCCAAAACCACTCAAAAAACTATAAAAAGGGCTGAAGAGCTCATTT
>CM035429.1:108709325-108714325 GCA_020310875.1 Ceratopteris richardii | reverse complement strand
CCCTCACTCATGCAAAACTTTAAACTGTGCTAGGAGAAATGATCAAAACATTAACTTCGAAATCTGCGCCTGTTTTAGGAACCAGTGAACACACTTCACATATGAATGTTCCTACACTTAATTCACTCAGCCTGATTACAATTGGAAGCTAAAACTTTGTACAGAGGTCAATCAACTCTCAACTTAGACTTGTACAAACGCATTTCACAATTGATCTACTGTAGAAGGAGAACACACAGAAACATCGGGCGCAAATATTTTCAATTACTCAGAAGAAAATACAGTTGAGTGATGAGAGCTAACTCAACTAACTTTTTCTCTATCTCATGACATCTATCTCCCTCATTCTTGACTTCTAACTATTGTCACATATGCTCTCATACTTGCCCCGACTTTTCTCAAAGTATTTATAGATAAATTTGTACATGATTCTTACTAAACAAAAGATCTAAGTCAGCTATGACTAAACTAATGTACATATGTGTACACTTCTCTTATCCTCTGAATGTAATCTTCTTCCACACTTTAGGAATTGATTCTTCCTTCATCCTTTAATCTTCCAAGCCTTCAATTGGTGATTGGTATGCACCAACAGCTCCCCCTCAATCATCAATTGAGGTTTTCTCTGTCTTCTTGATACTTGCCATGTTTTTGAACCTTTGTAACTTAGGTCCATCCAAACTCTTTGTCATCATATCTGCCACTTGTTCTTTTGTTGGAGTGTACATCACTTCAATCTCTTTATCTAGTACCTTTTCCCTCAAGAAATGATACTGAATCTCTATATGCTTAGTCCTGGCATGAAAAACAGGGTTAGCTGCCAAATACAAAGAACTCATATTGTCTCCAAAAATTATTGGAGTACTATGATCAAACTCAAAACTTTTCATCAAGGTCTTCAACCATATCACTTCCTTTGCAGCTTCTACCATTCCCTTATACTCAGCTTCTGTGGATGATAAAGCAACTGTATGTTGCTTCTTTGAACACCAAGAAACTAGCTTATCTCCAACATAACAGAGATACCCATGAGTAGACCTTCTATCATCTGAGTCACCTGCCCAATCTGCATCACTAAACACTTTGATTCTTGTGTCAGAAGTGAAACCATAATACAAACCTTCACTTAGGGTTCCTTTGATATATCTGAGTACCCTTTGGGCTGCAATCCAATGAGTCTTTTTTGGACAATGCATAAATTGTGACAACACACCTACTGCATATGATAGATCTGGCCTTGTCAAGGTAGCATAGATTAGACTACCTACCAAACTCTGATATTTCTTCATGTCATTGAATTCTTCACCTCCATACCTGCTTAATTTATGATTTACCTCCAATGGTGTGGTTGAGATCTTGCAATCTTCCATGTTAAACTTGACTAGAAGATTCTTCAAGTATCTCTCTTGTGAAACATATACTCCATGTTGAGTATACACAATCTGCATTCCTAGAAAATAAGATAAGTTTCCCAAATCACTTATCTTAAACTCCTTCTCTATTTGTCTTTTGAGTTCATTGATTCCTTGAGCATCTGTTCCTGTAACAATAATATCATCAACATAAATGCACATGTAAATGTATCCATTTTCACTTGCCTTCACTAGCAAGCTACTATCTGCCTTTGATGCTTGAAATCCACATTCATTCAAGAACTTGACCAATCTGTAATTCCAAGCTCTTGGGGCTTGCTTCAACCCATATAAAGCTCTCTTGAGCTTACACACATAATCTGATCCAATTGATTCCATGAAGCCTTCTGGTTGCTCCATATATACTTCATCTGCAATGTATCCATTTAGAAATGCATTTTTCACATCCAATTGTGATAATTTCCATCCCTTGCAAGCAGCAATAGCAATCAATGTCCTAATTGTAGACATCTTAGCAACAGGACTAAAGTTTTCATCATAATCTACCCCATAGGTTTGAGCATAAGCTTTGACCACAAGTCTAGCCTTATATCTAGACACCTTACCATCTGCAAACCTCATTGTTTTATATACCCACTTGCATCCAATGACCTTCTGATTCTTTGGTCTTGGTACTAGTTCCCAAGTTTCATTTTCAAGTAGAGCATCATACTCTTCCTGCATTGCCTTCTCCCAATTCTGTTTACCTTTGGCTTCTTCATAAGTGGTTGGATCTTCTTCTGTTTTCACAATGTAAGCATAATCTTTTGTTGTTAGGAAAGATGTATCATAACTATACCTTATAGGTTCTTTCCTTTCTCTTGTAGATCTTCTGATTTCTACATCCCTTGAAGTTTCAGCCTCATTTGACTCTGGATCAAATCTTGGCCCTTCTTCTACATAATCCTGCACTCTACTTCTAGAGTCAACTTCATCAACAATTTCTTCACATACTTTTACCTTTGCCTTTCCTTTCCTTTGAATTTCTTCAACACCTGTATACTCATTTGGTGATCCTGTATACCACATATTTTTCTCATCAAATGTCACATCTTTAGTAACAAGAAATTGCTTTGTGGATGGACTCCACAACCTGTAACCCATCTGTCTATCATCATATCCAATAAACACATACTTCTCTGCTTTTGGTTCTAGCTTATGTCTTAATTGTGAAGGAACATAAGCATATGCAATACATCCAAATACTTTACAATGATCAAGACTAGGCTTCTTACCCCACCATGCTTCATAAGGGGTTCCTCCATCCAAAGCTTTGCAAGGCAACCTATTCACAAGGTATGTTGCAGTGTTAATGGCTTCTGCCCATAAGTAATTTGGACAATTCTTTTCCTTCATCATGGCTCTTGCAAACTCTACAAGAGTCCTATTCCTCCTTTCTGCTACTCCATTCTGTTGAGGGGAGTACCTACAAGTTACTTCTCTTTTGATACCTGCATTCCACAAATAATCATCAAACTCTTTAGAGAAATACTCTCCCCCTCCATCTGATCTTAACCTCTTGAGCTTTTGCCCTGTGATCCTTTCTGCATAGGCATGAAAATGTTTGAATGTCTTGAAAACTTCTGATTTATCCTTGATTACATACAAAGTAATCCACCTGGTTGCATCATCAACAAACAACACATAATATCTGGATCCATTTATGCTATAGTCCCTTGAGGGACCCCATACATTTGTATGAACCAATTCAAGCATATTTGAATGCTTGTATCCTGATTTGTTATAAGTATTCTTATGTGCTTTACCTAATTGACAAGCTTCACACTTGTACACCATATGTTGCCCTTCAATGTTTGGCAATCCAAGCACCACCTGATTCTTTGACATCTCCTTTATAGCTCTCTCATTGAAATGACCTAGCCTTTTATGCCATAGGTCTAATTCAGATACCTTTTGACTTCCATAGGTAAATAATGCATGTCCCACATTACCTTGGACTTTGAGAGTAAACAATCTTCCTTCCTTTTTACCTGCAATTATGTTTCTATATCCCTGATTTGGATCTTGTACATAAACACCATCATTTGTGAATCTTACCTCATATCCTTTCTCCACAATTTGCCCTACACTTATCAAATTTTTAGGAATAGTAGGAACATAAAGTACCTTGCTCAGAAGTGTACTTCCACTCTTTGTCTTCACTGATCCAATGCTCTCCACTTTATGTTTGGTATTGTCACCTATCTGAACTGTATGTCCATTCACCCTTGCTTCCATATCAGTCATCAAAGATAGATTCCCACTCAGATGGTTGCTGCACCCTGAGTCAATATAAAACACTCTTTGATCTTCTCCCATTGATTCATGAGTTGCATTCAAGATAAGAGTCATGTCATCCTTCTGATCTGATGCATAATTGTAATAATTGTTGTTGTAGGACTGAGATTGGAAGTTTCTTCCACCTCCTCTACCATATGATGTCCTACCTCCTCTTCCTCTGAAATTGCCTCTTTGGTTTCTGCCTCCTCTACCTCTTTGACTATAATTCTGATTATTGCTTCCACCATTTTGATTGTTATACCAACAATCATTTGCCAAATGATTTGTTCAGCCACAAATCCAACAAGCTTTAGCATTATCTTTGTTCTTACCTCCTCTTCCTTTACCTCTGAAATTTGTCTTCCCTTTTGTGAAGTTAGCTTGATTTGAATTCCCTTCATCATCATTTGATTGCTTTCCCTTGCCATTCTTTTTCTTATCCTTAGAGTACATAGCTTGACTTGTACTTCTATCATTGTCTCCTTTAAGATCCTGCTCAAAGGTTAGCATGTGTCCTAGCAATTGATTAAGATCAGGAGTAAAGTGATCAAGTGACAATTCTATGGACAATATAAAAGGCTTCCACTTCTCATCTCCTCTCAAACCTGTAAGTATTTGTCTTACCAACTTTTCCTCTTCAATGTCTTCATCCACTGCTCCCAAGCTATCTGCAATATCTTTCATCCTCGCCACATAATCTGAAATTGATTGTGAGCTCTTCTTCTTGAAGGTTGTGAATTCAGCCCATAGTGATGACTTCCTTGACTTAGTTGTATTTTGGAAATGCTCTTCCAAGGCATTCCAAACATCTGTAGCACTTTCCAAACCTCTGATGTGAGGTAAAAGATAATCATTTACAGCCATGTAGATGATGCTCCTTGCTTGAGCATCCTTTCTCATCCAAGTCTTCAACATTGCAAGCTCTTCCCTAGTAGGAATACTAGGATCTGCAAACTCAGGTTTTTCTTCATCTCCTGTGATAAATGATATAAGATCTTTGCTCATGAGGTGTGCTTCCATCCTCATGGACCATGCTGGATAGTTCTCCCTATCTAGCTTATCAATCTGCAAGCTTTCTCCCATCTTGTATCCACCTGTGTATTGAAATCTTCAAGCTTTACAAACAATGTATGTACCTTTACTTCGAATTGAACTCCTTTTGCCTTTCTTGATGTCAAATAGTCTTCTCCTCAAGCTTTGACTCCAAGCTTTCACTTCTTAGTCCTTCAAGTGTTGAATTTCTTGAATCTGCAGCAGTCGGGATCCTCCTTTTCTCAATTTGATGTCTCCTGCTCTGATACCACTGAT
>CM035429.1:108691825-108696825 GCA_020310875.1 Ceratopteris richardii | reverse complement strand
AGAAAAAACTTCTCTAGTTCACACAGCCTCTTTTCGGTTAGACTTTCTACAGTGTACAGATATCTTTTTCACCGGAAAGATTGATCAACTAAAAGTAGAGATGTCTAGCTATAGAGTGAGCTATCTCTCATACAAAGCTTCGCATTACTCTGCGAGATCTACTTCGTTCTTCTACCGGAAATTACTCGTTTACTGTAAGAACTGCAACAGTGAGTACTTTGACTGTAATTTTTTGATTTCTCGAAATTGACTGAACCAAGTTACTTCAAACTTTGTATGCCTGTGGTATACTTTGAGCTGAATCTATCTAGCTTTGAATCACTTAATTTGGTTCAGTAAATCCTGAGATATACTTCTTCAAGGTTGACAGACTTGAAGATGATGACTCAGAGAATCACAGAGTAAATGAATGTAAGTATTTGTATTAGATCATGTAAATGTACATTCCCATTGGCATGATAAACATAGCTCAATGGTACTCAGAGGTGTAGGCTATAAAGTAGACCTCACACACTCAGTGATTGATACAGTAATGACTCGGGATGAGTGAAGAACTAACCGCGACATTTTTCCTTGTAGCTTTTATAGGAATTGAGTGATGACTTGAATTAGAATTCAAATCAATCTCCTAAAATCTTTCACCTAAAAAATTGATTGAGATATTCTCTCGATCAATCAACCGCCTTTTCACGACTTTCAATCAATTAGGCGTGATTGCGTAATACGCCAAGTCATTTATATTTTTACACGAGATAAAATGGTAAGAAATCATAGGCATAAGTTCCTATGATCTTCGCTTCATGTATAGTCTTCAAAGTAGATATCCAAGCCAAATGTGAAGGCTTGTGTTGCACCAACAGCTCCCCCTCAAGCCAAACATTTTGGCTCAAGTCTTTAGTTTCATTCTTCAATCACATCCTGCAATCCAATCATGGATTTGAATCTGCATAACTTAGTTCCATCCAAAGCTTTAGTGAGTAAATCTGCACATTGCATATTAGTGGACACATAAGTCAACTGAATGTCTTTGCTTAGCAACTTCTGTCTCACATAGTGGTAATGAACCTCTATGTGTTTGGTTCTGGCATGATATATTGGATTAGCTGCTAGGTGAAGAGAACTTGTGTTATCCCCAAATATGATTGGTGGCCTTGTGTATAGGCCCAATTCTGAATATAAAAGCTTCAACCATATGGCTTCTTGAGTGGCATTAGCTAGCCCTCTATACTCTGCTTCAGTAGATGACAAAGCTACTGTAGGTTGTTTCTTGGCTGACCAAGAAATAGGTTTATCACCTGCAAAACATATGTAACCAGATGTACTCCTCATGTCATCCTTGCAACCTGCCCAATCTGCATCTGAATACACTTTAATATCAATGTCTGATGTATAAGGAAAATACAAACCATGGTTCTGAGTTCCCTTTAGATACTTCAAGATCTTCTTTGCTGCCTCTAGGTGAGGTACCCTTGGTTTGTGCATGAATTGGCTAAGCACACTTACACCATATGCTATGTCAATTCTAGTCAAGGTAGCATAGTTCAAACTACCTACCATACTTTGATATCCTGTGATGTCTTGGACTTCTTCTCCTTCATGAGCACTTAGCTTTAGATTAACTTCCATTGGAGCAGTAGATACTTTAGCATCCTGCAAACCAAACTTCTTGACCATATCCTGTACATACTTCTTTTGAGTGATATATATACCTGAGTTGGTGTAGACTAACTCAAGACCTAAGAAATACTTTAATAATCCAAGATCATTGATCTTGAATTCCTTCATCATCTGTCCTTTGATATGTCTAATTCCCTGAACATCATTTCCTGTAATAATGATGTCATCAACATAGACACATAAATATATTACCTCTGTACTACTTCTCTTTATAAACAGAGAAGTGTCTGCTTTACTCATCACAAATCCTTGGTCTTGGAGATAGGTTGTCAACCTGTAATTCCATGCTCTAGGTGCCTGCTTTAGTCCATATAGATCCTTCTTCAATTTACAAACATAATTTACCTTCTTGGGTTCTTCATAGCCAGGTGGTTGTGACATGTAGACTTCTTCAGATATCCATCCATTCAAGAATGCATTCTTCACATCCAATTGGTACATGTTCCAATTCTTGGATGCAGCTACACTCACCATAACTCTGATAGTTGGCATCTTGGCCACAGGAGAAAATGTCTCCTCATAATCAATGCCTTGGGTTTGTGCAAAACCCTTGGCTACCAACCTAGCTTTATACCTGTTTATTGTACCATCTAGGTTCCTCTTTAGTTTGTAGATCCATCTGGATCCTATCACTTTCATAGATTCTTTCTTGGGTAGTAAGTCCCAAGTGTCACTCTCTTTGAGAGCCTGCATTTCTTCATCCATTGCTTCCTTCCATTCTGGTTTAGTGATTGCTTCTTCAAATGAACCTGGTTCTTCATTCAAGAGATCCTTTGCAAGATATACAGAGTGCTTGGTTACAAGTGAAGTATCATACCCATACCTAATAGGTTTTTTCTTTTCTCTCTGAGATCTCCTCATAGCTTGAGTTGAGGATTCTGGATTATCTTCTAGTTGCTTCATCTTCATCTTCCCTTTGGATTTCCAAGCCTTGAACTCTTCAATGTTGATGGTGTCTTCATCATCTGAGCTTGTGTCCTCTTTCTGAATTGGTTCTTGCCTGATAAGCTTGGGAAAGTCTTCTTCCATGTCATAAGGTAGACTAACCTTCCTGCACTCATTTTCATACCATGAATCATTTTCATCAAAGATGACATCTCTGCTTACCTTGAAGCCTTTGTTTGAGGGGTTGTAGAATCTGTATCCCTTCTGATTCAAATCATAACCAATGAAGATACATTTTTCAGCTTTAGGGTCTAGCTTTCCTCTTACTTGTGAAGGTATATGCACATATGCAATACAACCAAAGATTTTGCAGTGATCCAGAGATGGTCTCTTACCATGCCAAGCTTCATATGGTGTCATGCCATCAAGTGATTTGGATGGCAACCTGTTGATGAGATAGGTGGCAGTGGATACACTTTCTGCCCAAAGATAATTTGGCAATTTCTTCTCATTAAGCATAGACCTAGCTGTCTCTACAATAAGTCTATTCCTTCTTTCAGCTACCCGATTTTGTTCAGGTGAGTACCTTGTAGTAATCTCCCTTTTGATGCCTCTTTCCTGCAAGAAATCTTCAAAAACATTGGAGAAGTATTCTCTTCCACCATCTGACCTTAGCCTTTTCAAGTTTCTTCCTGTTTGGTTTTCAACCAGTGCAAGATACTTTTTGAAACAATTAAATACTTCATCTTTATGTTTCATGTAGTATAAGACAGTCCACCTGCTATAGTCATCAATGAAGGACACATAGTACCTCGATCCAGATATGGATGGTTCCTTGCTAGGTCCCCAAACATCTGTATGCACTAATTCTAGATAATCTTTATGCATGAAACCTTTCTTGGTATAAGGCATTCTGTGTGACTTACCAAATTGACAAGCCCCACACTTGTATATCATGTGTTGCTTGGATACATTAGGTATCCCAAGCACACATTGATCCCTGCACATTTGCTTTAAGGTCCTTTCACCAATGTGACCTAACCTCTTGTGCCAAATTTCCAATTCCGATAGCGTTTGATCCTTGTAATTGTACAGAGCAATGTTTTTGGTGTCTTCAAGCTCAAAAGTAAATAACCTACCTGATTTTTCTCCCTTGGCTATTCTTCTGAATCCATGTCTTGGGTCCTCCACATATGCTCCATGTTGTGTGAATGTGACCTGCAACCCTTTTTCCACAATCTGACCTACACTCATCAGATTCTTGGTGATTGTTGGAACATACAACACTCTGCTCAATAAATTCTGATTGCCATCACTAGTTTTGACATTGCCTACTTTAACAATTGAATGTTTAGTGTCATCACCTGTCTGCACTTGATGTTTGCCCGTGGGTTCTTCCAAATCAGAGAGTAGTGCCACATTACCAGCTACATGGTTAGAACAACCTGAATCAATATAGAATAAGTGATCATCATTGATACCTGACTTAGAAGTCATATTCATGATCAATAAGGAGTCATCTTGCTCCTCTGCATAGTTGTTGTAATCTCTTCTATTTCTGAATCCACCTTGGTAATTTCCATTGTGGTTGTTGTTGTAATTGTTGTTGTATTGATTGTTGTATCCATTGTAGCTTTGATGTTGATTGAATCTGCCTCTACCTTGAGAGTATCCTCCTCTAGAGTAGCCTCTTCCTCTCTGATTCTTATAATTTCTGTAGCACTCATCTGTGGTATGGTTAGACAATCCACAAATGTTGCATGGAGATTGATTGTAGGGTCTCCCCCTACCTGACTTACCTCCTCTGCCCCTACCTCTAGATGATCTACCTCTCCCTGCATAGTTTGCTTGGGAGGTAGAGCCTTCTTCATCAACCTTCTTACTTTTACCTTTATCTTTAACCTTTTTATCAGTGTATAAGGCAGAGGAGTTGTTACCTTTTGATTGTTCTCCATTCTTTGTAAGCTTTGCTTCATGTGTGAAGAGTTGACCAATCAGGGTTGTTAGATCAGGTGCTTGGATGTCCATGTATAAGTCCATTGCTGTGGTAAAACTCTCCCACTTGTCATCTGCCTTTAGTCCATTGATTACTTGTCTGACTATTTGCTCTTCCTCAATTTCCTCTCCAACACTTGCAAGTTGATCTGCAATATCCTTGACTTTGGTGACAAAATCTGAGACACATTGTTTTGATTGCTTCCTAAGAGTTGTAAACTCAATCCATAGCTGGTTCTTTCTGGCCCTTGTGCTTGATGAAAAATATGTTGACAAGGTTTCCCAAGTCTCTTGGGAAGTCTTACAATTCCTTACATGAGGTAAAAGAAAGTCAGATATAGAGTTTAGAAGGTAAGACCTTGCCAAAGCATCTTTTGCACACCATTGGTTGAGTCTCTCATGTTCATCCTTTGTGGGTAGTCCTCTAGTCTTGAATGAGGGCA
>CM035429.1:108684325-108686825 GCA_020310875.1 Ceratopteris richardii | reverse complement strand
AAAATGGACATGAAAAGTCGCGGGTAAGAGAGAGCATTCGTGAGCCTAGCATTACTGATTTTTGAGTGTGTGTGAGGTCTACACTCTAGCCCACACCTCTCTACACCATTTTGGCAATGATATTCGTGCCAATGGAGTTGTATACAAATGTTCATTAATACATACATTCACATTGTCCATCTCTGAGTTCTCTGTTAGTCTACTCAAAAGTCTGTCAACTTGTCAAGGGCATATCTCCGTTAATTCTCCACCAAATTCACTGATTCAAAGCTTCTTGGATTCAGCTTCATGTAATCTACATGGTATCAAAGTTTGAAGACATTCTATTTAGTCAGTTTGGAGAAATCCGTGTCGAGGTGATCTCTAGTCATTTTTTGCTACAGTCCTAAAAAGTCGGGGGTATAGCTTAACGTGCTAAATTGATTTCTCTTAGTATAGTTTATCATTTTACATCATTTCAATTGGAATAGGTAGCTTACTAAGCTAATTAGATACCCCTAAAAGGAATTTTTCCAATTCCTACTGTGCTAGTCATACTGAGCAATATACCGAGCAGGTGTCAAGACATAAATAGAAGGTTTTCTTGAGTTTGTGACTTCCAAAGTTATCTGTTTTGATTCAATCATTACACACATCATTTCCAAAGTACATAGGGCATTTTATGGTGTCATCGGAAAGCTAAGGAGGTCTAGTTATCAACTCTGAAGCAAAAGAGGGCTGGTGCAAAGCAGGTTTAGCAGTACCTACTCAGTCTCTTGGAGCATCCATCCATCTTTCCCAACACTAGTGTCAGAGCAAACTAAGGTAAAATGGGAGATGGTTTTCCTTTATTCATTGATAAATTGGACAGGAACAACTATCAAGCATGGTCTCTAAGAATGAAGACCTACCTACAAGGAAGAAGTCTCTATGGATACATCTCAGAAGATGAGGAATTGCCCTCATTCAAAACAAGAGGATTACCAAGGAAGAACATGAAAGGCTCAACACATGGTGTGCTAAGGATGCATTGGCAAGGTCTTATTTACTCAACTCTATATCTGATTTTCTTTTGCCACATATTAGAAATTGTAAGACATCCCAAGAGACTTGGGAAACCTTGTCATCATATTTTTCCTCCAACACAAGCGCTAGGAAAAATCAGTTGTGGATTGAATTCACAACATTAAGGAAGCAACCTAAGCAAGTTGTTTCAGAATTTGTGACCAAGATTAAAGATGTAGCAGATCAGTTAGCAAGCATAGGAGAAGAGATTGAAGAAGAACAGATTTTAAGGCAAGTGATCAATGGGATCAAGGTTGATGACAAATGGGAAAGCTTCACCAGAGCTATGGATCTTTACATGGACATGCACACTCCAAATCTTACAACTCTCATGGGACAATTATTTACTCATGATGCAAAGCTCAACAAAAATGGAAACACATCCAAAGTTAATAACTCTTCTGCCCTATACACTGATAAGAAGTCTAAAGATAAAGGAAAAAGCAAGAAGGTGGAAGATGAAGGCTCTACTTCTCAAGCCAACTATGCAAGGAGAGGTAGATCTTCAAGAGGAAGGGGCAGAGGACGTAAGCAAGGTAGGGGGAGATATTATAACTCCTCACCATGCAACATTTGTGGTCTATCAAATCATACTACAGATGAGTGTTTCAAGAATTACAAGAATCAGAGAGGAAGAGGATATCAAAGAGGTGGCTACTCACAGTAAAGAGGTAGATTCAACCATCACCAAGGCTACAACAATAACTACAACAACAACTACAACAATAATTACAATGGCAACTACCAAGGAGGATTCAAATCCAGGAAGGATTACAACAACTACACAGAGGAGCAGGATGACTCTCTTCTAATCATGAACATGACTTCAAAATCAGGTACAAATGATGACCACCTATTCTACATTGACTCAGGATGTTCAACTCATGTGGTTGCCAATGTAGCATTACTTTCTGATCTTGAGGAACCAAAAGGTAAGCATCAAGTCCAAATAGGTGATGACACAAAGCATTCTGTAGTTAAAGTTGGAAATGTTAAGACTTGTGATGGAAATCAGAATTTGTTGAGCAGGGTACTCTATGTACCAACCATTACCAAAAATTTGATGAGTGTTGGTCAGATTGTGGAGAAAGGTTTGCAGGTCAAATTCAACCAATATGGAGCATATGTGGAGGATCCAAGACATGGGTTCAAGAGGATTGCTAAAGGAGAAAAATCAGGTAGACTTTTCACTATCTATCTATCTATCTATCTATCTATCTATCTATCTATCTATCTATCTATCTATCTATCTATCTATCTATCTATCTATCTATCTATCTATCTATCTATCTATCTATCTATCTATCTATCTATCTATCTATCTATTTATCTATCTATCTGTCTATCTGTCTGTCTATCTGTCTGTCTATCTATTTGTGTATCTATCTGTCTATCTATCAGTCTATTTATCTGTCTATCTATCAGTCTATCTATCAGTCTATCTATCAGTCTATCT
>CM035429.1:108642454-108652454 GCA_020310875.1 Ceratopteris richardii | reverse complement strand
TCAGAGGTAAAGGAAGAGGAGGTAAGAACAAAGATAATGCTAAAGCTTGTTGGATTTGTGGCAGAACAAATCATTTGGCAAATGATTGTTGGTATAACAATCAAAATGGTGGAAGCAATAATCAGAATTATAGTCAAAGAGGTAGAGGAGGCAGAAACCAAAGAGGCAATTTCAGAGGAAGAGGAGGTAGGACATCATATGGTAGAGGAGGTGGAAGAAACTTCCAATCTCAGTCCTACAACAACAATTATTACAATTATGCATCAGATCAGAAGGATGACATGACTCTTATCTTGAATGCAACTCATGAATCAATGGGAGAAGATCAAAGAGTGTTTTATATTGACTCAGGGTGCAGCAACCATCTGAGTGGGAATCTATCTTTGATGACTGATATGGAAGCAAGGGTGAATGGACATACAGTTCAGACAGGTGACAATACCAAACATAAAGTGGAGAGCATTGGATCAGTGAAGACAAAGAGTGGAAGTACACTTCTGAGCAAGGTACTTTATGTTCCTACTATTCCTAAAAATTTGATAAGTGTAGGGCAAATTGTGGAGAAAGGATATGAGGTAAGATTCACAAATGATGGTGTTTATGTACAAGATCCAAATCAGGGATATAGAAACATAATTGCAGGTAAAAAGGAAGGAAGATTGTTTACTCTCAAAGTCCAAGGTAATGTGGGACATGCATTATTTACCTATGGAAGTCAAAAGGTATCTGAATTAGACCTATGGCATAAAAGGCTAGGTCATTTCAATGAGAGAGCTATAAAGGAGATGTCAAAGAATCAGGTGGTGCTTGGATTGCCAAACATTGAAGGGCAACATATGGTGTACAAGTGTGAAGCTTGTCAATTAGGTAAAGCACATAAGAATACTTATAACAAATCAGGATACAAGCATTCAAATATGCTTGAATTGGTTCATACAGATGTATGGGGTCCCTCAAGGGACTATAGCATAAATGGATCCAGATATTATGTGTTGTTTGTTGATGATGCAACCAGGTGGATTACTTTGTATGTAATCAAGGATAAATCAGAAGTTTTCAAGACATTCAAACATTTTCATGCCTATGCAGAAAGGATCACAGGGCAAAAGCTCAAGAGGTTAAGATCAGATGGAGGGGGAGAGTATTTCTCTAAAGAGTTTGATGATTGTTTGTGGAATGCAGGTATCAAAAGAGAAGTAACTTGCAGGTACTCCCCTCAACAGAATGGAGTAGCAGAAAGGAGGAATAGGACTCTTGTAGAGTTTGCAAGAGCCATGATGAAGGAAAAGAATTGTCCAAATTACTTATGGGCAGAAGCCATTAACACTGCAACATACCTTGTGAATAGGTTGCCTTGCAAAGCTTTGGATGGAGGAACCCCTTATGAAGCATGGTGGGGTAAGAAGCCTAGTCTTGATCATTGTAAAGTATTTGGATGTATTGCATATGCTTATGTTCCTTCACAATTAAGACATAAGCTAGAACCAAAAGCAGAGAAGTATGTGTTTATTGGATATGATGATAGACAGATGGCTTACAGGTTGTGGAGTCCATCCACAAAGCAATTTCTTGTTACTAAAGATGTGACATTTGATGAGCAAAATATGTGGTATACAGGATCACCAAATGAGTATACAGGTGTTGAAGAAATTCAAAGGAAAGGAAAGGCAAAGGTAAAAGTATGTGAAGAAATTGTTGATGAAGTTGACTCTAGAAGTAGAGTGCAGGATTATGTAGAAGAAGGGCCAAGATTTGATCCAGAGTCAAATGAGGCTGAAACTTCAAGGAATGTAGAAATCAGAAGATCTACAAGAGAAAGGAAAGAACCTATTAGGTATAGTTATGATACATCTTTCCTAACAACAAAAGATTATGCTTACATTGTGAAAACAGAAGAAGATCCAACCACTTATGAAGAAGCCAAAGGTAAACAGAATTGGGAGAAGGCAATGCAGGAAGAGTATGATGCTCTACTTGAAAATGAAACTTGGGAACTAGTACCAAGACCAAAGAATCAGAAGGTCATTGGATGCAAGTGGGTATATAAAACAAAGAGGTTTGCAGATGGTAAGGTGTCTAGATATAAGGCTAGACTTGTGGTCAAAGGTTATGCTCAAACCTATGGGGTAGATTATGATGAAACCTTTAGTCCTGTTGCTAAGATGTCTACAATTAGGACATTGATTGCTATTGCTGCTTGCAAGGGATGGAAATTATCACAATTGGATGTGAAAAATGCATTTCTAAATGGATACATTGCAGATGAAGTATATATGGAGCAACCAGAAGGCTTCATGGAATCAATTGGATCAGATTATGTGTGTAAGCTCAAGAGAGCTTTATATGGGTTGAAGCAAGCCCCAAGAGCTTGGAATTACAGATTGGTCAAGTTCTTGAATGAATGTGGATTTCAAGCATCAAAGGCAGATAGTAGCTTGCTAGTGAAGGCAAGTGAAAATGGATACATTTACATGTGCATTTATGTTGATGATATTATTGTTACAGGAACAGATGCTCAAGGAATCAATGAACTCAAAAGACAAATAGAGAAGGAGTTTAAGATAAGTGATTTGGGAAACTTATCTTATTTTCTAGGAATGCAGATTGTGTATACTCAACATGGAGTATATGTTTCACAAGAGAGATACTTGAAGAATCTTCTAGTCAAGTTTAACATGGAAGATTGCAAGATCTCAACCACACCATTGGAGGTAAATCATAAATTAAGCAGGTATGGAGGTGAAGAATTCAATGACATGAAGAAATATCAGAGTTTGGTAGGTAGTCTAATCTATGCTACCTTGACAAGGCCAGATCTATCATATGCAGTAGGTGTGTTGTCACAATTTATGCATTGTCCAAAAAAGACTCATTGGATTGCAGCCCAAAGGGTACTCAGATATATCAAAGGAACCCTAAGTGAAGGTTTGTATTATGGTTTCACTTCTGACACAAGAATCAAAGTGTTTAGTGATGCAGATTGGGCAGGTGACTCAGATGATAGAAGGTCTACTCATGGGTATCTCTGTTATGTTGGAGATAAGCTAGTTTCTTGGTGTTCAAAGAAGCAACATACAGTTGCTTTATCATCCACAGAAGCTGAGTATAAGGGAATGGTAGAAGCTGCAAAGGAAGTGATATGGTTGAAGACCTTGATGAAAAGTTTTGAGTTTGATCATAGTACTCCAATAATTTTTGGAGACAATATGAGTTCTTTGTATTTGGCAGCTAACCCTGTTTTTCATGCCAGGACTAAGCATATAGAGATTCAGTATCATTTCTTGAGGGAAAAGGTACTAGATAAAGAGATTGAAGTGATGTACACTCCAACAAAAGAACAAGTGGCAGATATGATGACAAAGAGTTTGGATGGACCTAAGTTACAAAGGTTCAAAAACATGGCAAGTATCAAGAAGACAGAGAAAACCTCAATTGATGATTGAGGGGGAGCTGTTGGTGCATACCAATCACCAATTGAAGGCTTGGAAGATTAAAGGATGAAGGAAGAATCAATTCCTAAAGTGTGGAAGAAGATTACATTCAGAGGATAAGAGAAGTGTACACATATGTACATTAGTTTAGTCATAGCTGACTTAGATCTTTTGTTTAGTAAGAATCATGTACAAATTTATCTATAAATACTTTGAGAAAAGTCGGGGCAAGTATGAGAGCATATGTGACAATAGTTAGAAGTCAAGAATGAGGGAGATAGATGTCATGAGATAGAGAAAAAGTTAGTTGAGTTAGCTCTCATCACTCAACTGTATTTTCTTCTGAGTAATTGAAAATATTTGCGCCCGATGTTTCTGTGTGTTCTCCTTCTACAGTAGATCAATTGTGAAATGCGTTTGTACAAGTCTAAGTTGAGAGTTGCTTGACCTCTGTACAAAGTTTTAGCTTCCAATTGTAATCAGGCTGAGTGAATTAAGTGTAGGAACATTCATATGTGAAGTGTGTTCACTGGTTCCTAAAACAGGCGCAGATTTCGAAGTTAATGTTTTGATCATTTCTCCTAGCACAGTTTAAAGTTTTGCATGAGTGAGGGCTTAATCTTTAAGTTGGAAGATAAGCTATTCATGTCTAGAAGCATTTTGGAAAACGGGTTCTATTCAAGGAGAACCAAGTCTTAAAAGTTACAGGTATAAAATCGACTGTTCTGAGTGATAGTTTCTGACATAGGTAACTTGAGAAGTTGATTTCTCAAGTTATACTTAATCTTTTGAAGTAATTCAACTTGGAGTAGATGCGCAATCTCTAGGAGATACTTCGTACAAAGTTTCATCAAAAACTTTACACGTTTGATAGGCCAATGTGAAGAAATAGTGCAGCAGACTTTTCTGTGTTTCATCTTCTTCACAGATTTGTTAACTTTTTGATAATTAGTAATTGATCCTCTAAATGAGTGGAAGGTTTTGACTTATTCACAAGAATAGGTTGTTCTTTTGGAGAATAACATTCTCCATCAGTGGTATCAGAGCAGGAGACATCAAATTGAGAAAAGGAGGATCCCGACTGCTGCAGATTCAAGAAATTCAACACTTGAAGGACTAAGAAGTGAAAGCTTGGAGTCAAAGCTTGAGGAGAAGACTATTTGACATCAAGAAAGGCAAAAGGAGTTCAATTCGAAGTAAAGGTACATACATTGTTTGTAAAGCTTGAAGATTTCAATACACAGGTGGATACAAGATGGGAGAAAGCTTGTAGATTGATAAGCTAGATAGGGAGAACTATCCAGCATGGTCCATGAGGATGGAAGCACACCTCATGAGCAAAGATCTTATATCATTTATTACAGGAGATGAAGAAAAACCTGAGTTTGCAGATCCTAGTATTCCTACTAGGGAAGAGCTTGCAATGTTGAAGACTTGGATGAGAAAGGATGCTCAAGCAAGGAGCATCATCTACATGGCTGTAAATGATTATCTTTTACCTCACATCAGAGGTTTGGAAAGTGCTACAGATGTTTGGAATGCCTTGGAAGAGCATTTCCAAAATACAACTAAGTCAAGGAAGTCATCACTATGGGCTGAATTCACAACCTTCAAGAAGAAGAGCTCACAATCAATTTCAGATTATGTGGCGAGGATGAAAGATATTGCAGATAGCTTGGGAGCAGTGGATGAAGACATTGAAGAGGAAAAGTTGGTAAGACAAATACTTACAGGTTTGAGAGGAGATGAGAAGTGGAAGCCTTTTATATTGTCCATAGAATTGTCACTTGATCACTTTACTCCTGATCTTAATCAATTGCTAGGACACATGCTAACCTTTGAGCAGGATCTTAAAGGAGACAATGATAGAAGTACAAGTCAAGCTATGTACTCTAAGGATAAGAAAAAGAATGGCAAGGGAAAGCAATCAAATGATGATGAAGGGAATTCAAATCAAGCTAACTTCACAAAAGGGAAGACAAATTTCAGAGGTAAAGGAAGAGGAGGTAAGAACAAAGATAATGCTAAAGCTTGTTGGATTTGTGGCAGAACAAATCATTTGGCAAATGATTGTTGGTATAACAATCAAAATGGTGGAAGCAATAATCAGAATTATAGTCAAAGAGGTAGAGGAGGCAGAAACCAAAGAGGCAATTTCAGAGGAAGAGGAGGTAGGACATCATATGGTAGAGGAGGTGGAAGAAACTTCCAATCTCAGTCCTACAACAACAATTATTACAATTATGCATCAGATCAGAAGGATGACATGACTCTTATCTTGAATGCAACTCATGAATCAATGGGAGAAGATCAAAGAGTGTTTTATATTGACTCAGGGTGCAGCAACCATCTGAGTGGGAATCTATCTTTGATGACTGATATGGAAGCAAGGGTGAATGGACATACAGTTCAGACAGGTGACAATACCAAACATAAAGTGGAGAGCATTGGATCAGTGAAGACAAAGAGTGGAAGTACACTTCTGAGCAAGGTACTTTATGTTCCTACTATTCCTAAAAATTTGATAAGTGTAGGGCAAATTGTGGAGAAAGGATATGAGGTAAGATTCACAAATGATGGTGTTTATGTACAAGATCCAAATCAGGGATATAGAAACATAATTGCAGGTAAAAAGGAAGGAAGATTGTTTACTCTCAAAGTCCAAGGTAATGTGGGACATGCATTATTTACCTATGGAAGTCAAAAGGTATCTGAATTAGACCTATGGCATAAAAGGCTAGGTCATTTCAATGAGAGAGCTATAAAGGAGATGTCAAAGAATCAGGTGGTGCTTGGATTGCCAAACATTGAAGGGCAACATATGGTGTACAAGTGTGAAGCTTGTCAATTAGGTAAAGCACATAAGAATACTTATAACAAATCAGGATACAAGCATTCAAATATGCTTGAATTGGTTCATACAGATGTATGGGGTCCCTCAAGGGACTATAGCATAAATGGATCCAGATATTATGTGTTGTTTGTTGATGATGCAACCAGGTGGATTACTTTGTATGTAATCAAGGATAAATCAGAAGTTTTCAAGACATTCAAACATTTTCATGCCTATGCAGAAAGGATCACAGAGCAAAAGCTCAAGAGGTTAAGATCAGATGGAGGGGGAGAGTATTTCTCTAAAGAGTTTGATGATTGTTTGTGGAATGCAGGTATCAAAAGAGAAGTAACTTGCAGGTACTCCCCTCAACAGAATGGAGTAGCAGAAAGGAGGAATAGGACTCTTGTAGAGTTTGCAAGAGCCATGATGAAGGAAAAGAATTGTCCAAATTACTTATGGGCAGAAGCCATTAACACTGCAACATACCTTGTGAATAGGTTGCCTTGCAAAGCTTTGGATGGAGGAACCCCTTATGAAGCATGGTGGGGTAAGAAGCCTAGTCTTGATCATTGTAAAGTATTTGGATGTATTGCATATGCTTATGTTCCTTCACAATTAAGACATAAGCTAGAACCAAAAGCAGAGAAGTATGTGTTTATTGGATATGATGATAGACAGATGGCTTACAGGTTGTGGAGTCCATCCACAAAGCAATTTCTTGTTACTAAAGATGTGACATTTGATGAGCAAAATATGTGGTATACAGGATCACCAAATGAGTATACAGGTGTTGAAGAAATTCAAAGGAAAGGAAAGGCAAAGGTAAAAGTATGTGAAGAAATTGTTGATGAAGTTGACTCTAGAAGTAGAGTGCAGGATTATGTAGAAGAAGGGCCAAGATTTGATCCAGAGTCAAATGAGGCTGAAACTTCAAGGAATGTAGAAATCAAAAGATCTACAAGAGAAAGGAAAGAACCTATAAGGTATAGTTATGATACATCTTTCCTAACAACAAAAGATTATGCTTACATTGTGAAAACAGAAGAAGATCCAACCACTTATGAAGAAGCCAAAGGTAAACAGAATTGGGAGAAGGCAATGCAGGAAGAGTATGATGCTCTACTTGAAAATGAAACTTGGGAACTAGTACCAAGACCAAAGAATCAGAAGGTCATTGGATGCAAGTGGGTATATAAAACAAAGAGGTTTGCAGATGGTAAGGTGTCTAGATATAAGGCTAGACTTGTGGTCAAAGGTTATGCTCAAACCTATGGGGTAGATTATGATGAAACCTTTAGTCCTGTTGCTAAGATGTCTACAATTAGGACATTGATTGCTATTGCTGCTTGCAAGGGATGGAAATTATCACAATTGGATGTGAAAAATGCATTTCTAAATGGATACATTGCAGATGAAGTATATATGGAGCAACCAGAAGGCTTCATGGAATCAATTGGATCAGATTATGTGTGTAAGCTCAAGAGAGCTTTATATGGGTTGAAGCAAGCCCCAAGAGCTTGGAATTACAGATTGGTCAAGTTCTTGAATGAATGTGGATTTCAAGCATCAAAGGCAGATAGTAGCTTGCTAGTGAAGGCAAGTGAAAATGGATACATTTACATGTGCATTTATGTTGATGATATTATTGTTACAGGAACAGATGCTCAAGGAATCAATGAACTCAAAAGACAAATAGAGAAGGAGTTTAAGATAAGTGATTTGGGAAACTTATCTTATTTTCTAGGAATGCAGATTGTGTATACTCAACATGGAGTATATGTTTCACAAGAGAGATACTTGAAGAATCTTCTAGTCAAGTTTAACATGGAAGATTGCAAGATCTCAACCACACCATTGGAGGTAAATCATAAATTAAGCAGGTATGGAGGTGAAGAATTCAATGACATGAAGAAATATCAGAGTTTGGTAGGTAGTCTAATCTATGCTACCTTGACAAGGCCAGATCTATCATATGCAGTAGGTGTGTTGTCACAATTTATGCATTGTCCAAAAAAGACTCATTGGATTGCAGCCCAAAGGGTACTCAGATATATCAAAGGAACCCTAAGTGAAGGTTTGTATTATGGTTTCACTTCTGACACAAGAATCAAAGTGTTTAGTGATGCAGATTGGGCAGGTGACTCAGATGATAGAAGGTCTACTCATGGGTATCTCTGTTATGTTGGAGATAAGCTAGTTTCTTGGTGTTCAAAGAAGCAACATACAGTTGCTTTATCATCCACAGAAGCTGAGTATAAGGGAATGGTAGAAGCTGCAAAGGAAGTGATATGGTTGAAGACCTTGATGAAAAGTTTTGAGTTTGATCATAGTACTCCAATAATTTTTGGAGACAATATGAGTTCTTTGTATTTGGCAGCTAACCCTGTTTTTCATGCCAGGACTAAGCATATAGAGATTCAGTATCATTTCTTGAGGAAAAAGGTACTAGATAAAGAGATTGAAGTGATGTACACTCCAACAAAAGAACAAGTGGCAGATATGATGACAAAGAGTTTGGATGGACCTAAGTTACAAAGGTTCAAAAACATGGCAAGTATCAAGAAGACAGAGAAAACCTCAATTGATGATTGAGGGGGAGCTGTTGGTGCATACCAATCACCAATTGAAGGCTTGGAAGATTAAAGGATGAAGGAAGAATCAATTCCTAAAGTGTGGAAGAAGATTACATTCAGAGGATAAGAGAAGTGTACACATATGTACATTAGTTTAGTCATAGCTGACTTAGATCTTTTGTTTAGTAAGAATCATGTACAAATTTATCTATAAATACTTTGAGAAAAGTCGGGGCAAGTATGAGAGCATATGTGACAATAGTTAGAAGTCAAGAATGAGGGAGATAGATGTCATGAGATAGAGAAAAAGTTAGTTGAGTTAGCTCTCATCACTCAACTGTATTTTCTTCTGAGTAATTGAAAATATTTGCGCCCGATGTTTCTGTGTGTTCTCCTTCTACAGTAGATCAATTGTGAAATACGTTTGTACAAGTCTAAGTTGAGAGTTGCTTGACCTCTGTACAAAGTTTTAGCTTCCAATTGTAATCAGGCTGAGTGAATTAAGTGTAGGAACATTCATATGTGAAGTGTGTTCACTGGTTCCTAAAACAGGCGCAGATTTTGAAGTTAATGTTTTGATCATTTCTCCTAGCACAGTTTAAAGTTTTGCATGAGTGAGGGCTTAATCTTTAAGTTGGAAGATAAGCTATTCATGTCTAGAAGCATTTTGGAAAACGGGTTCTATTCAAGGAGAACCAAGTCTTAAAAGTTACAGGTATAAAATCGACTGTTCTGAGTGACAGTTTCTGACATAGGTAACTTGAGAAGTTGATTTCTCAAGTTATACTTAATCTTTGGAAGTAATTCAACTTGGAGTAGATGCGCAATCTCTAGGAGATACTTCGTACAAAGTTTCATCAAAAACTTTACACGTTTGATAGGCCAATGTGAAGAAATAGTGCATCAGACTTTTCTGTGTTTCATCTTCTTCACAGATTTGTTAACTTTTTTATAATTAGTAATTGATCCTCTAAATGAGTGGAAGGTTTTGACTTATTCTTGGTATAGAGGTGCTCTAATCACAAGAATAGGTTGTTCTTTTGGAGAATAACATTCTCCATCACAGACAAACATACATACATAGAGACAGACACACACACACAGACACACAGACAGACACACAGACAAACAGACAGAGAGACAGACTGACTTACAGATAG
>CM035429.1:108602454-108639954 GCA_020310875.1 Ceratopteris richardii | reverse complement strand
TTCTGGTAAGGTTACTGTAACAGTCCGGTAAGAGTCCGGTGAAGTTCCAGTGATATTCCGATAAGTTTAAAATACAGTTTTGGCACATCTAAGTGGTGAAAAGAATATCTAATAGGAAGCTAACATAGAATTGAAAAGATTGAAGTAAATCATATCAGAATCGAAGCCTGAAGGAAAGGCAAAGTTTTCTGTAAAGTGAATCTTTGTTATAAAGTTTTCAGTTTTGGAAGTTTGCTAAGCTACTGATGATTATAGAGGTGTTCTAATATCACTCTAGCTTAGTTCTTGTGGCGTGGCAAATTCCGCAGCTTAGTTTCAAGCTCTTGCCGCGTCAACAAGTGCTATTAGAGCAGAAAGATTCTGAAGAGCAGAGAGGTCCTCAAGAGTAAACGGAAGTGAAGATACAAGAGATTTTGAAGAATTCTTCACAAGGAAAGGTGAAAGCTGAAGGGATCAACAAACTGCATTAGAGAAGCATCCCGAAGTCATTCTCAAGGGTAAAGGTTTATGAAAGGTAAAATCTTTTAAAGTTATACTCACCAACAGTAACATAAACAAGAAGATCATGGCAGATCACATTTCTGTTGACAAATTGGACAGAGATAATATCCCGCATGGGTAATGCGAAGCCTTACTTATGAGTAAGGACTTAATGATATATGTAACAAGAGAAGAAAAGAAGCCTACTTTTGGAGACGACAGTCAACCAAAGAAAGAAGAATTAGAAGCCTTGAAGCTGTGGCAAAAGAAAGATGCAACGGCAAGAGCTTATATCTACAATACCGTTACAGATCATCTACTACCACATATTAGATGTCTGGAGAGAGCGGAAGACATATGGAGTGCATTGGAAGATCATTTCCAAAATACTACCAAAGTTCGGAAGGCTAGCTTATGGTCAGAATTTACAATGTTCAAGAAAAAGCAAAGTCAAAGCATTAGTGATTATGTCACTAAGATGAAGGACTTGGCAGATAGTCTTGGATCTATTGATGAAGATATCGAAGACCACAGGTTGATAGCACAATTGCTTGCCGGACTGAGAGGTGATGAAAGGTGGAAACCTTCCGTACTCTCAACTGAAACCAGATTTAAATCAGTTGCTTGGACTAATGCTAACATTTGAGCAAGATTTGAAGACAGATGGAGATAAAGGACATAGTTCTGCTATGTACGCAAAGCATAAGAAGAAAGGTGATAAAGGTAAAGAAAAAGATGAAGAAGAGATGACTACTCAAGCAAACTATGCAAGAGGAAGAGGTAATGTGAGAAGTAAAAATAGAGGTAATACAAAAGGAAGAGGAAATCAAAATAACAACAAGAAGTCTTGTTGGATCTGTGGATTAAGCAATCATTTGGCTCATGATTGCTGGCATAATTCTCAAGGATCAAGTCAGAATCAGAATAACAATAGCAGAGGCAGAAGCGGAAGATATCAAAGAGGTAGACAAAGCCAAAGAGGCGGATATGGTAGAGGTGGAGCAAGAAGTTGGGGATAGAATCAATCTCACAACACTACCTACTACAACTATGCGAATGATACACAAAATGACAATCATACAATGCTGATGATGAATTTGATAAGCGTGTCAGAGAATGAAGATCTCAAGGTATTCTATATTGACTCTGGTTGTTCAAATCATTTGTCAGGAAATATAGAATTGTTATCAGAACTGGAAGGAGGTATTTCAAATCATACAGTACAAACAGGTGATAATACAAAACATAATGTGAGGTCAATTGGAAAAGTAAAGTGTAAGAATGGAGCTGACCTACTAACAAATGTTTTGTATGTTCCAACAATCCCAAAGAATCTGATCAGCGTGGGACAGATAGTAGAAAAAGGTTTTCAAGTCAGGTTTACAAATGAAGGAGTATTTGTCGACTCTAGAGAATGGATACAATCAAATTGTTCATGGTAAAAAGGAAGGTAGACTTTTTACTCTTAAAGTACAAGGGAATGTTGCTCAAGCTTTGATCACACATGGTGATAAAGCATTTACAGAATTAGACATCTCGCATAAGAGGTTAGGACACTTTAATGAAAAAGGAATCAAAACTATGGTGGAGAAACAATCTGTACGAGGATTACCAAATATGAAAAAACAACATATGATTCACAAATGCAAAGCCTGTCAGATGCGAAAAGATTTCAAAAAAATGGTTACAAACATGATGGTTTGCTAGAACTCATACATACAGATGTATGGGGACCAACAAAAGAAGGATCTATCAGTGGCTCAAGGTATTGTGTTCTTTTTATTGATGATGCAACAAGATGGATAACTCTTTATGTTTTGAAAGAGAAGTCAAAAGTATTTGGAGCTTTCAAGCATTTTCATGCATATGCTGAAAGACTTACAGGACAAAAACTCAAAAGACTAACGTCTGATGGAGGAGGAGAATATTTTTCTCAAGAGTTCAATGATTATCTGTGGAATGCAGGTATCAAAAGAGAAATAACTTGCAGGTATACACCGCAACATAATGGAGTAGTAGAAAGGAGAAATCGAACTCTAGTTGAGTTTGCAAGAGCAATGTTAAAGGAAAAGAATTGTCCAAACTATCTTTGGGCTGAGGCTGTAAATACAGCCACATATCTGGTAAACAGATTACCATGTACAGCTTTAAATGGAATGACCCCTTATGAAGCTTGGTGGGGTAAGAAACCAACACTTGATCATTGCAAAGTGTTTGGATCAATTGCTTATGCTTATGTACCATCACAACTTAGACATAAGCTTGAACCAAAAGCTGAAAAATATGTGTTCATCGGATATGATGAAAAACAGATGGGTTATAGGTTATGGAGTCCTTTAACCAAACAGTTTACTGTTTCCAAAGATGTGACATTTGATGAAGGAAAGAGATGGTATGCAGATAGAGAGCATAATGATGAAACAATTGAAGAAGAGGTAAGAAGAAATGAAAAAGGTAAATCACATATGCAGGTGAATGGAGATGAAGATCATATGCAGGCAAGTACATCCAGGATTGGATCAACTATGAGAAATGAAGATGGACCAAGATATGATGAAGAAGTGTATTCAGATACACATGAAGAGCATGAACCAAGAAGGTCAAACAGAGTAAGGAAACAACCAACAAGGTATTCCTATGATACTTCTTATTTGACTGAGAAAAACTATGCTTACTTAGTAAAGGAAGATGAAGAACCTCAGAATATAGTGAAGCAAAAGGTAAGGAAAAATGGGAAGAAGCAATGAAGGAAGAGTTTAATGCACTTGAGGAGAACAAGACTTGGGAACTTGTTCCAAAACCAAATGGTAAGAAAGTGTTTGGAAATAAATGGGTTACAAAGTTAAGAAGCTTGCAAATGGAAGAATAGCCAGATACAAAGCTAGACTGGTAGTAAAAGGTTATGCTCAGATGCATGGCATAGATTATGATGAGACATTTAGTCTGGTGGCAAAGATGTCAACCATAAGGACAGTGATTCCTATAGCAGCATCGAAAGGATGGAAGCTAAGTCAATTGGATATAAAGAATGCATTTCTAAATGGATATATATCAGATAAAGTTTACATGGAACAACCTGAAGGGTTTGTAAGTTCGGTTACCCAAATCATGTTTGCAGATTAAGAAGAGCACTCTATGGATTGAAGCAAGCTCCAAGAGCTTGGAATTATAGACTTGTAAAGTATCTCAATGATCTTGGATACCAAAGTTCAAAGGCAGATGCAAGTCTACTCATTAAGAGAACAGATGAAGGTATGATCTACATTTGTATTTATGTAGATGACATTATAATCACAGGTACCTTAGATGAAGGAATCAAAGAGGTAAAGAGATTGCTTGAAAAAGAGTTCAAGATCAGTGATCTAGGAAAGTTATCATACTTTCTTGGAATGGAGGTTACAAATACAGATCATGGTGTATATGTTTCACAGGAAAGGTATCTCCTAAACTTACTGAAGAAGTTTAACATGGAGAATTGCAGAAAAGCCTCAACACCACTTGAGGTAAATCATAAACTCAGCAAATATGATGGTGCAGAGTTTAAATATATGAGGAAGTATCAATCTTTAGTGGGAAGCTTGATTTATGCTATGCTAACAAGACCAGATCTTAGTTATGCAGTAGGAGTTCTCTCATAGTTTATGCATTGTCCGAAGGATCAACATTGGGTTGCAGGACAAAGAGTTCTTAGATATATCAAAAGAATTATAAAAGAAGGATTATATTATCCTTTTACATCAGATATACAGCTGAGAGCATATAGTGACTCAGATTGGGCAGGAAGTCAAGATGACAGAACGTCAACACATGGGTATATGATATACCTAGGAGATAAGCTTGTCAGCTGGTGCTCAAAGAAACAGCATATAGTGGCTTTATCGTCAACTGAAGCTGAATATAAAGGACTTGTAGAAGCAGCTAAAGAAGTGATATGGATACAGACCTTGTTCAAAAGCATGGGTATTGATCAAGGTATACATATCATACATGGAGACAATATGAGTTCATTGTATCTTGCAGCAAATCCAGTATTTCATGCAAGAACAAAGCACATAGAGATTCAATATCATTTTCTAAGGGAAAAGGTAATGGAGAAGGACATTGAAATAGTATACACTCCTACAAAAGATCAGATTGTAGATATTCTGACAAAGAGCTTGGACGAAGTAAAGACAAGCAGATTCAAAGAAATGGCAGGAATAAAAGAAAAGAAGAATATATGAAAGATCAGAGGATGCTAATTAGTGATTGAGGGGGAGCTGTTGAAGATTCACTCACCAATTAGACATAAAGACCTGAAGATGTATGAAGGACAAAGAAAGACGAAGAGAAGCAGAAACAAAGCATTCAAAAAAATCAAAGCCTTAGTGAAGGGACAAATTCACACCCGTAATATACAGCGTAGGAACTTCCAGAATTACGAGTTTTGAGTCTCGGATAAAAGATGTATATAAGAGAGTTGAGAGAGTGCTTATATATATGAGAGATATGAGAGATGTAGTAGACACAAGTATGTGTATGAAGAGATGAATAATAGAACCTGAAATGTCGGGTATTCATCTAAGAGAGAGACGGTAAGGAAGAACTACTCAGCATAGGAGAGTTTTTCATGGCTATGAGCGAAGTGAGGCCAAGCCATTTTGTACACATCTTCTCTAATAGAAAACACATACTTATGTGGAAAGATCTGAGCACATTCTCCTTGTGTGAAGAAATCTAAGTGATTTCATGTTACTGTGAAAGTTAGTTAACAATTACAGTTATCTCAGTACACGTTTTATGGTACCTCTGCAAGTTAGATCTCGCAGTATAGTGTAAAGTTTTTCATGAATGATAGCTTAACGTGAAGCTAGTAGTCTCAACTACAAACTGATCAAAGAGTTTTGTAAAACGGGACATGTACACACAGTACTAAGTCTGATCGAAAAGGCATCCAGAACTGGTGAAGTTTTTTCTTCAAACTTCAGATAAAGTTCATTCACTGAAGGAAGCTCAGGTATTACTTCCTTATTTCAATTACAAACATTTGAAGCAACTACAAACAGAATTGCAATTGATTCCGATAAGATTCTGGTAAGATTACAGTAATAGTCCGATAATAGTCCGATGAAGTTCCGATGATATTTCGGTAAGTTTAAAATATAGTTTTGGCACATCTAACTGGTGAAAAGAATATCTAACACGAAGCTAACATAGAATTGAAAAGATTGAAGTAAATCAGATCAGAATTGAAGCCTGAAGGAAAGGCAAAGTTTTCTGTAAAGTGAATCTTTCAGATTTCACTAAACACAGTTATAAAGTTTTCAGTTTCAGGAAGTTTGCTAAGCTACTGATGATTATAGAGGTGTTCTAATATCACTCTAGCTTGGTTCTTGTGGCGTGGCAAATTCCACAGCTTAGTGTCAAGCTCTTGCCGCATCAACAGATAGATGGATAGATAGGTAGATAGATAGATGGATAGATAGATACATAGATAGATAGATAGATAGATAGATAGATAGATAGATAGATAGATAGATAGATAGATAGATAGATAGATAGATAGATAGATAGATAGATAGATAGATAGATAGATAGATAGATAGATAGATAGATAGATAGATAGATAGATAGATAGATAGATAGATAGATAGATAGATTTATAGATAGATAAATGGATAGATAGATATACAAATTGATAGATAGAAAGACAGACAGATAGATAGATAGATAGATAGATAGATAGATAGATAGATAGATAGATAGATAGATAGATAGATAGATAGATAGATAGATATAGATAGATAGATAGATAGATAGATAGATAGATAGATAGATAGATAGATAGATAGATAGATAGATAGATAGATAGATAGATACATAGATAGGCAGATAGACAGATAGACAGATAGACAGATAGACAGATAGACAGATAGACAGATAGATAGATAGATAGATAGATAGATAGATAGATAGATAGATAGATAGATAGATAGATAGATAGATAGATAGATAGATAGATAGATAGATAGATAGATAGATAGATAGATAGATAGATAGATAGATAGATAGATAGATAGACAGATAGACAGACATATAGACAGACATATAGACAGATAGATAGATAGATAGATAGATAGATAGATAGATAGATAGATAGATAGATAGATAGATAGATAGATAGATAGATAGATAGATAGATAGATAGATAGATAGATAGATAGATAGATAGATAGATAGATAGATAGATAGGTAGGTAGGTAGGTAGGTAGGTAGGTAGGTAGGTAGGTAGACAGATAGAGAGATAGATAGATAGATAGATAGATAGATAGATAGATAGATAGATAGATAGATAGATAGATAGATAGATAGATAGACAGATAGACAGATAGACAGATAGATATGGATAGATATGGATAGATAGATAGATAGATAGATAGATAGATAGATAGATAGATAGATAGATAGATAGATAGATAGATAGATAGATAGATAGATAGATAGATAGATAGATAGGTAGGTAGGTAGGTAGGTAGGTAGATAGATAGATAGATAGATAGATAGATAGATAGATAGATAGATAGATAGATAGATAGATAGATAGATAGATAGATAGATAGATAGATAGATAGATAGGTAGATATATAGATAGATAGATAGATAGATAGATAAATAAATAGATAGATAGATAGATAGAGAGAGAGATATAGATAGATATAGATAGATACATGTAGATAGATATAGATAGATATAGATAGATATAGATAGATATAGATAGATATAGATAGATAGATAGATAGATAGATAGATAGATAGATAGATAGATAGATAGATAGATAGATAGATAGATAGATGCGGATATGGATGCGGATGCAGATGCGGATACAGATATGGATACGGATACGGATACGGATACTGATTGTTGATATATTTAAGTAGTGATGTGTGTGAACACAATAGGACCACCAAGCACTTTTTTCCCTTTTTAGGAGGTTTTTCCCCCCCTTGTATATATGCCTATAACCCTAACGGATTATTGATCTTTGTACATTCTCTTGGTAATGCATTCAGTATTGTGTGTTGTGCTCCAAGCTTCTTCTTCATCATTGTATTGTTTGCGTGCTTCTGTGGAACTCAAACTCAAACAATCGGTATCAGAGTAGGTCATCGTTTCATCTAGGACGTCGTCGACAACCCTCTAATCAGAGTCTTAGAATTGCATGAAATTTGGTGAGCATACTCAAGGTGATTAGGACTTGAAAACTGCTTGGCTTTGTGGTGTTGAAATCGTGATCTGAGTTTGTTTGGGCCTTCAAATGCACTATTGCAGTGCTTGTGTAGACAATTTTGTCTTTTTGTGCCAAAGATATATATAGGCTTTGGTTCACCAATATAAGCATCACAAAGTCTACTACAGGTTTAGCAAAACTCGATAGGGTAGTTATGTTCAACTTTTTGAGATACAATCAATTTTTTGCATCAAGGTATTTTAGTTTGTGGCCATGGCTGAAAGCAGTGATGTATTCCATATGTTGGCTCTTGAGGATAAGTTGGAGGGTACCAATTACCCACTATGGGCTTATATGATGTTTCATGTATTGGTTGCAAAAGGACTGTGGAATATTGTGCAGGTCATTGGAAAACGTCCTATTACACATGCAAATATAGTTATTGAAGGTGATGTTGGGGATGTAAGGGTCATGTGACCTTACCCCCATATTCATATATATACATCATATATAGAGCATTGCCTCAAGGGAGATCATTATGTGGGTTTCGAGGCTCCCACGCATATCCGCGCGTCTTTCCTCTCTTCTCTCTCCCTCCATCTCCTCCTTCCTCCTCTTCTTCTGCACTCCAAACCCCTTCATTGGTATCAGAGCATGCTGAAGGTTAGTGTGTAAGAAGCTTCAATGGAAGCTTAGGTGAGAAGAGGTAGAAGTGCAGGTCGGCATCTCTTGACAGCTGTTCAGTATTTCGGTCATAACTCGAGCTAGGAAGCTCGGATTGACGCGTTTTAAAGTTCTGTGCGTAGCTAACACAGAGAGCTACAACTTCACACAAGGGCGCAAAACCTGGTTCGGACTTCTGAAGTGCCGAAAATTCGAAAAACGCAGAGAATTGTAGAAGGCGAATCTACATTGAGCAGGACACCAGGTCGGTTTTTTTGTCATAACTTGAGTTCTACAGCTCGGAATGCGATGATTCAATTTGCTGCTTGTAGCTTGGAAAAATAGCTACAACTTTGTAGAAGAACTCAGATCCAGATTCTGAGTTTTAGGTTGCCGAAATTGCAAAATACAGAGCAGTACTGTTGTAGGTGATAGTGAAACTGACAGTAGGTGCTTGTCTTAAGCATATCTTGAGCTACGCACCTCCGATTGAGGTGTTCTTTATGTCCTTACGTAGCCAAGAAGCAGATCTTCAAGTTTGCTGAAGACCAAAAGTTCAGATTCAGAGGTTATCACCTCTGAAACAGCAAAAGACAGAGCAGTACAGTTTTGCCCAAACAACCCTAATTCCACTTGGAGGTTGAATTTGCTTTGGAACTTCTTCGAGAGAGAATTTTTGGTGTGCAAACTCTTATTTTCAGAGCTTCAAGACATTGTACATGTATGATCATTGTGGTAGCTCCTCCATATGAGAGTAGAGCATGATCTTGTCACGCGTTTGGCATGTAAGATGACATTGTGGTATACTCTTTTTGAGGTTTATGTCATCATGAGTTTGATCATGGATGTATAGTGGCATTGTGGTCTACATCTTGCTTATGCCACTTGGTTATGGATTTACTTGTCGGTTGCACATACTTTTGTGAGAGTTGATTTTGGATCTTGTTTGGTACTTGTATCTTTTGTTTTCTTTGCAGGTACATGATCCAGATTGGAGCCTCAGTTACACGTTTGTTTGTCACCGTTATTAGCATTTGGTCATTGATTGATATATATTTGCCAGTGTGATTCTTGGCATATGTGGATGGTGATTCCCACATGGTTATTTTGGTTCTAGAGTCCATTTTACAGAGGAGATGCTGCCGAAATTTTATCGGCTTTTATGCTAGAAAGGAGCTCTAGTGGATCTTGAAGCTTGTGCGATAGCTTTGGATCATTGTTTATCTCCATTCACTTGGACTTGGTCACAGGTTGTTTGTGACAGGTTGGACCATCTTGCAGGATTTATTCTTGAGTGGGAGTTGTATTGCCATTGTATTGGCGTGTATTGCCATTAGTTTTTTGGCACATGTAGTTGCCATTATCTTCTTGATTTATATCAGTGACAGGTGGTGACAGATTATTCATTGTTCTTTCATTATTGGTTATCTTGTTTGATTGCTCAGTTTTCAGGGGATACTCTGTCGAATTTTTCCCAGGATTCTTTCATATCTACTTAGTCAGTTTGGAGACTTGGTGAGCAGGCTTATGCTCATGGTTTTATATGCATGGTAGATGCATGGTTATGTGAGAGGTGGTTCACATGGTTTCTTCTCCAGTGAGGCATATGTGATGTGAGTTATGCATATGGATATGCAGGTGTGATCCTATTCAGGATAGAGTATTGTTTCTAGTCTCTTGTTACATTGCTAGTCTTGGATTGCCAGCATGGTGTCTTCTCGATTTGATGGCACTGACTTTCCGAGATGGAAAGCTCAGATGTGGCATACATTGGTTCGTGCAGGGTTACACATGTATGTGCATAGAGATGCACAGAGGCCTCGTGACATGCCCGACCACGTATGGATGGATATGGATGCATTGGCCAGCTCCACTATCCGATTACAGCTTGTGGATTCTATATATGAGTCTGTTATGTATGAGGAGACGAGTAGTGCATTATGGCAGAGACTACATGATATGTATGTGAGTCCATTGACTCATGTGAGACATAGATCACATCGACGACTTCGATGTTGGCACTGTGGCCGTGATGGCCATACTCGACGACGTTGCTTCAGGCGGATGCGACGACGACGTCAGAGATATGCACGTGATGCAGGTCAGGTAGTAGTTTCAGGAGAGTCTATAGCAGTTGATTATGCTAGTGATGGTGATATCACTTTCTCCTATGGTTCATCTTTGGATTCCTCTTATTCATTGGATGGCACACATATGGCTTGGTTGCTTGATGCATTAGCCAGTTTTCATGTTACTCCACATCGTGAGTGGTTTTGTCGATTCTCAGGTGAGAGTCGTGGATGTGTGCACTTACCTGATGGTATGACATATGACATTGAGGGTGCAGGAGATGTATGCCTTATGCTACCTAGTGGAGCATCACTTATACTCAGACATGTACGTTATGTGCCTTCATTCCCTATGAGCTTGATTTCAGTTAGCCAGTTACAGGAGAGCAGATGTTATGCATTCCTTGGTGAGCATCATTTTCAGTTGCAGTTGGGACAGCTTATGCTTGTCAGAGGTGCCAGGGTTGGGCACAGGTATCCACTGCAGGTACTTCATATGAGAGACAGTCTCGTCTCAGTGGGAGTTCAGCCTTATGTGCGATGTGAGACTCATCATGTCTCATTTTGTCTACCGACACATATGTCTATTGACATTCATGATGCACATGTATGGCAGGATTCAGATGCTCAGATGGATGCACATGTAGAGCATGTTTTGGATGCTCATGATGCTTATATAGAGCATGATTTTGTTGATCATGTGGATGCTCATTTGGAGCACACTTTGGATGATCAGTTGGATGCTTTAGAGCATGATGTGGATGCTCATGTAGAGCATTGTGATGATACTCACTTAGAGTTAGATCATCAGATGGATCTTGGTGTTGATGTTGTGCAGTCAGCTCATGTGGAGCATGATGATACACTTGGTGTGGTAGAGCACGATAGCTCTCATGATACACAGTGTATGGTAGAGCATGTTAGCTCTCAGGATGCACAGCTAGACACATCCTTGGTTGATAGGATGGCTGATTTGGATGCTGAGGAGTCAGCAGTTATGCAGTCATTCTTGGATTCGCTCATGCCAGATGTTGACATAGATATATCAGGACATGTTGGTCTTGACGATGGTGCTTTGGATGCCTTGGATAGAGGCATGGCTGACATGCTTAGGTTAGCCAGGATAGCACATGTTTCGTCAGCATTCGGGAGTTTGATGTACGAGTTGTTATGCTCGAGACCAGACATTGCAGTTGCTATTGGAGCATTTGCACTTGGAGTTGTCAGTCGTTCGATGATTGACATAGGCATGGAGCGAGTGGGAGCTTTGCAGGAACTTCATCAGTTCTTGCATCAGTCAGATATGAGCTCGACTCTTGTCGATATGAGTCTAGAGCAGTTTGAGGTGCATGGATACACCTTGTTCGAGGCAGTTGGTGTAGGCTGATCTGGTATGGGTAGAGATCTAGACTCTTCCTGTACATTATTGTATAGTCCTACATCATTCTTTGTATATTTTTCCACTTATGGTCACATTGACCCTTAAGTGGGAGATTGTTGGGGATGTAAGGGTCATGTGACCTTACCCCCATATTCATATATATACATCATATATAGAGCATTGCCTCAAGGGAGATCATTATGTGGGTTTCGAGGCTCCCACGCATATCCGCGCGTCATTCCTCTCTTCTCTCTCCCTCCATCTCCTCCTTCCTCCTCTTCTTCTGCACTCCAAACCCCTTCAGGTGATGTAGATGGCATTGAAGATGGCCATATTCTTCATGTTCTTGTTCGTGTTGCGGTTCATGTTGCACCTTCTATAGAGAAAATTCATTGGGATGGTAGAGATGCTCAGGCACATGCATTGATAGCCTTGTCTATCGAACGTGCCATTATTCCTCACATTTGCTCTTGCAGAATAGCAAAGGATGCTTGGGATACGCTTATCACTTTACACCAGGCAAGGAATGAGGCTCTTGTTGCTTAGAAAAACAGTTGGAGAGTGAGCACATGAATGAAGGAGATTCCATGGATAGTTTTTTGACAAAGATCAAAGACTTGAAGGAGTAGTTGATTTCTGGTGATGAAGTTTTGCCTGACAGTTCACTTGTGCTGATAGTTTTGAATGGTCTTCTAGATTCATATCAGATTTTTTCTTCTACTCTTCAATTGATGATGAAAGGCAATCCAAATGCCTTAACATTTGAGGATTTAGTCTCTCTTCTATTGCACAAAGATCAATCTAGGCAGAACAGATCCATTATGCATGTTGCAGATCAAGCTTTCTTGGCTAGTCAAAAGGACAAAGGTAAATGGAGCTCTTCTACTAGTAAGCAGAAATCTACTAATTCTGCACAATCAAAGAAGGATGATAAAGATGAGAAGAAAACAAAAAAGCAAAAATTGTTTTGCAAATACTGTAAAGGAAATGATCATGTCATAAAGAGTTATCCAAACCTGGTCAAAAAAGAGGCAAAGAAGAAAGAGGTTGGAATGGTTGTTGTAGAGGCCTCTACACCCAAAATAGAGTCTACTAATCTTGTGCAAAACAAAGAATGGGCATTTACTACTGTTTTTACTACTCTTAGCAGTTATGACACATCTTCACATGAACATTGTATGTCTGCACTAGACTCAGATGTTTGGTACTTTGATAGTGGGGCAACCAAACATATTACCTCGCTGCATAGTTTCTTCACTTCACTAGAGCCTATCCCTATAGGGAATACTATCACATGTGCTAATAACTCCTCTTATCCTATTATGGGAGTTAGTAAGATCATTATGACTACTAGTGAATGTAGTTGTTTTACATTGTCGGATGGTTTATTTTTGACAGGGATCAAGAAAAATCTATTATCAGTTTTAGCATTAGCCAAGATTGGCTTGGTCGTGAAATTTTTTGATGATAGATGTACAATTCATGATCTTTCAAATGGCGACATCATCATTTCTTCTAGCATTTTATGTTGCGGGTTGTATAAGCTCATAGATTATGAAAAATGTGTGAATGATTCAGCATGTGTAGTTCAAGATTCTCAGGCTATGTGAGATGCAAAGCTTTGGCATGCATTCCTTGGTCATCTGAATTTTGCTAGTTTGTTACACCTGTAAAAATTTGAAATGATATCCTCTTTGCCCAAACTTGAGGCAACTAGTAAACATGTGTAAAGGCTATATTTTGGGAAAAACACAACGTTCCTCCTTCCCAAAAGATGGTTCAATTCAAGCTACTCAAAAATTTACAGCTTGTTCGTAGTGATGTCTGTCGTCCTATGTAGACACCTTCTTTTGGGAACTATCTTTACTTTGTGACTTTTATCGATGATTTTTCTAGGCATGCATTATTATATTCATTGAAAGCAAAGTCTAAAGTGTTTATGTGCTTCAAATAGTTTTTGGTTTTGGCTAAAGATTTATCAGCATGTAAAATGGAAACCCTTTGTTTTGATCGATAGGGGGAATATATGTTTCTTTTGATTTTAATGCATTTTCGACTGAACGTGGCATAAAACATCAGTGTACAGTGTCATATACACCTCAACATAATGGAGTTCCTGAAAGGAAGAATAGGTCACTCATGGAGATGGCAAGCTGTATGGTCAAGAGTCGGGCTTTACCACATAGTTTCTCACTTGAGGTTTTTATGTGTGAAACCTATGTACTTAACAGGTATCCCATCAAAGCATTGCCCTCTATCACTTCATATGACGCTTGGCATGGTTGTAGGCCATCTATTGCTCACCTGTGTGTTTTTGGTTGTCTGGCATATAATTAGTGCCTGAACAACAATGCAGGAAATTGGACGATAAATCGTTCAAATGTATTTTTGTTGGGCATAGTTCTAAAAGCAAAAATAAATTTCAAAACTATGTTTTTTTGTGAAAGATGTTATTCAGCCGTTACTTTCATGTACTAAGCAGACATCAGTTAGTTGCAAAGACATGTATGATACTTTGAAGCCTCTTTTTATAGGTGGATAGTCTAGTGCTGGTCTTAATGAGACAACTTCTCAACCTTTACAAGTTTCATGTGATGATGCAGATCATTCCATTTTTTATGCAGATTTACATGATGCACTTGCTGATGAGAGAGTTGATATTGATGAGGCAAAAACTATGCCAAAATGGTTGGTGCAGACTTTGTATGATAGCAAATTAGATGCACCTCTGTCATATCGTACTTGTTCAGGCTCTCATAGTGCTTCTTTTGCATTAGATTAATATGCTATGGCTGCTCGAGTCTTTGTGATGAGTTAGCCAATTTTGTTTGATGAAGCACAAAATTCAAAAAATTGGATGGCTTCCATGAAATCAAAATATGATGCTATCATGAAAAATGATATGTGTTCTTTATGTGACTTGCCTCATGGCAAGAAGGCCATTGGCACTAAGTGGGCATATAAGTTGAAGTGTAATCCTAATGGAACAACTAACATGTATAAGGCTAGGCTTGTTGCAAAGGGTTATGCTCAGGAAAGAGGCATTGATTTTGATGAGGCCTTTGCTCCTATATGCCAAATGACTATTGTTCATAGCATATGTGCACTTGCAACTCATCATGGTTGGAATGTACATCCGTTGGACATTAGAATTGTGTTTCTAAATGGTGACTTGCATGAAGAAGTGTATGTACTTCAGCCCCATGACTTTGCATCAAAAGGGCATGAAAACCAGATGTGCAGTTTGAAAAAGGCATTATATGGATTGAAGCAAGCACCACATGCTTGGTATGAGAAAATACATGCCTACTTGATTGCACGTGGTTTTGAGAATGGTCCAACTGAGAGCACCTTATATGTTAAGCATGCAAATGATGTGCTTCTTATCATTGTTGTCTATGTTGATGACATGCTACTCACCGGTCCTCATGAGAAGCATATTGTTGATTTTAAGGCTCATCTGCATGCCTCATTTGAGATGCTAGATTTGGGGCATTTGCATCATTATTTGGGCTTTGATTTTATGCAAGTTGATGGAGGAATAGCTTTGTGTCAAACAAAATATATTGACACATTATTGCAGCATTTTGGCCTTGAAGACTGCATACCTATTGCCACTCCTATGGAGACAAGTTTAGGTTGAGTCTTCATGATGTTGGAGATGCATTTGATGTTGTTCTCTATCAAGTAGGATGTTGGATGCTTGATTTACATATGCATTAATCGGCTAAGTATTCAGTTTGTTGTCTCAGAGATGAGTAGATTTATGCGTTGCCCAGGTGTCAAGCATTGGCAGGCGGTGTCGTGAAGATTTTGTCTTCACGATTATCGTCCAAAAATCATGAAAACACATTTATGTTGTTTCTATCCTTCCAAGTAGTACTTGGATGAGAAGCATGAGGGTATTATGAATAAATCAATGACTACTAAAGAGATTGAGGAAAACCTCAATAATTTGTGTCTTCTTGAGAAGTAATTTCATGCCATTATTACATATCAATGAGTTGCATTATATGGAATGGATGCTAGAAATTTTTTAAGGAGAGAAGGTTCAAGGATGGACATCATTATGCACCATGTTCTATGGTGCTTCAGTACCATGTATCTCTATGCATGATGGTAACTTTGCAAAAGAAGTAAGAGAACCTTGTTTTTTTTTCTAGCAAAGGAAAATACAAAAACAACATACAGACAATCTAAGAAAAGACTGAAGCAACGTTTTGCAAGGAAAAATAGGATGACTTGCAATTTTCGGAAAGGAATGGAAGGCGACCCTCAATTCTAAAAGTGATCTATACTTGGTAAAAGAGTGGACGCATGGGGGCACATGCAAAAATAAGGAGGGATCGAGGCTAAAAGGGATGCATGCACGGACAGCTGGAAAAAAATGGGGAAGACTCTCAAGGAGAGAGATCCGCATAACTTAAAAAGGCAGAACAATCAAGTTTTATGGGGGAGGGGTCAATGACTGTAATAGGGGACATCTTTCCGTAGCTCGGATTGCAGGAAGAAGGCTAAGTTTGAGGTAGATCTGACGCATGTCGAAGAAGGAGACCCAACTTCATGCTGGCAGCAATGTCTGAGGTTCTAACATGAAGGTTGCGACGACTCTAAGGCTTTCGAATTTTTTGGACGCTGTTAAGATTCATGGATGCAGATGAGCGCTTTTCTGAGAGGAGTTCGGAAGAAACACAGAGGCTGCGCATGCATTTGATCTGGGGGGGTCAACCTTACTCAACATATATGACAACTTCAGACTGTACAACTGTCATTTTCAAACTCCAGCAATGTTGCTCAATGCAAATTTGATGCATCCGACAAACTGTGATCTTTGATGCATCCGACAAACTGTGATGAAATTTGTACTGCTGATGAAAACGGTTCGCTAGATCTGTTGATTTGAAAGGAAAAGAGTTTATAGTACGATCGGCATTGGATATAGTTCAGCAGCTTAGCGTTGAGAGAAAGTGGACACTAATGATCTCAGATTAAAATAAAATTGAAACAGATTATAATCGAAAATGGGAGCGGATATGGTTCAAATAGCTTGCTTTATATGAGGGCGAAAATCAGAATTGAAGGATCTTCTGTTCACTCAACATTAGGAGGCTAATAAGGTGAATGAAAATATTATAGTGTTGAATATGGAGAATTGAAAGTGATTTCATGTATTCTGCCATCTATTGCATTTACAGAGAAGGTACCTGGGAGTTTAGCGTATCCATCCATTATGGCAAAGCTCGGACATCCAATCAATCAGACTGTTATCTTCTAATTATATGCTATGTCAAGTTTATTAAACTTTAATTTTGTTTCTGATTTTAACTTTTCGACTTCAGTTATGATAAAACAGATTATTCCTTATCATGTTGATATATCTATGATCACTTCTTAATACAATATTGCAATATACGTTTTTCTTTACAACGTTGGATAAATTAGATGAATTTGCGCATGTTTGAAATCATGATTGATACATGGCTATTCAATTCATCTAAGCCTCCAAAGTCTACAACTTACTAGTAGAGTTGTGTGAATGAAATTTTGATTTGCAAAGGTCATTAAAAGTAATGAATTGATTGTGTTCTAAGCTCTTGAGTATATGATGACTTATTTTGCAAATGAATTACTAAAAATATTCTTTGAGTCTCCACTTCGTCTGAGATTGCTTCAAGCACCCGATGTGTGTCGTTGGATTTGGCGGTTGATTTGATCCACCAACTGCGCGCCCGTATACTTCCGACAACGATTAAGCGTATCTTTTGCTACCTAAGTGGTACCCAACTACTTGGATTGTTTTATCCCAAGGGGGGATCACTACCGCCAGATTTACATGCTTTTCTTGAGTCTGACTAGGCAGATTGCTATGACACTCGTGTGTCCACTAGTGGCTTTTGCTTCATGCTTGGTATCTCATGTATATCGTTGTTTAGCAAGAAGCAATCTATGGTGGCCACTTCCAATTGTGAGATTGAGTAAAGGGCAGCTTTCATAGTGGTTGTTGAGTGTGTGTGGCTCAGATGCCTTATGGTTGATTTGGGTGTTGGTCAGTCCTCTGCCACCACCATCTTCCTTGATAGTTAGAGTGCATTGATAGTTGTGAGGAACCCTGTGTTCCATGCTCAAACTAAGCACATTGAGGCGCACTATCATTATGTCAAGGAGAGCTTCTCTGCTAGAGAGATCAGTTTCACATATGTGCCCACATAGGACAACATTTTAGACCTTTTCACAAAGGCTCTACCTCCGGAGAACTTTGAAGCTTTTCGCAAGGCTCTCTGCTTACTTCCTTTTGTGGATTGATCCACATAGCTTGGCACTTCCTTATGCATGAGTGCTAGCTCCTCATTCACTGCATCACTCCCAAAAGGGGATTTTTTTATATATTTAGGTAGTGATGTATGAGCACTACTAGGACCACCGGGGTACTTTTTTCCCTTTTTCAAAGGTTTTTTCTCTTGGCTTTTATATATGCCTATACCCTTAACAGCTTACTTATCTTTGTACATTCTCTTGGTAATATATTTAGTATTGTGTGTTTTGCTCCAAGCTTCTTCTTCTTCCTTGTATTGTTCACATGCTTCCATAGACCTCAAAACTCCAATAAGAATACAAATACCGATACGGATATGGATACGGATACAGATATGGATACAGATACGGACACGGACATGGACACGGACATGGATATGGACACAGACACGGACACGGATACAGACACGGACACTCTAAATTTTGTATCATCATCCTCTTGGCAAACGGAGTACTTAATCAAAAAATGAGGAAGTTCATAGATAGAATAAGAGCCCTAGAAGAGCACATCAAAATTCTCCAAGAAGACTGAGATGAATGCGAAGTTGAGACGCATACGCTTCAGGAAGAAATCATTCACCTGAAGATTTCCAAAGAAGGAGAGATCACAAAGCTAGATGCCCTAAAGGATGAAATCAAGAATGATTTTAAGATGGATATGCAAGAACACATCAGATCATAGATGGAGGCAACACAAAATAGCTGGGTCGAAGTAGTAAGTGAAAACATTAAAAAGGAGGTCAAAGAAGAAGCAATAAAACATGAATAAATCCGTGTACAATACACTCTTGAAGAGGAGAGACTAAGACAAGTTGGACGCATACACATGAGAATCACAGGTCTATCTAAAGGCACATCATTTGAAATGGATGCATCACAGATATGTAGGCAGTTGGGATATACTGATATGCCATTTACTCAGGCATGGAGAAGGGGAAAAGATAGTACAAAACCTCAAGCATTGATATTGCACATGGTTTCAACACAAGAGAGAATATACTCTTGAAAAAACGAAAAACATTACAGACTCTTCCAAGAGCACCCCCTATTCATGGATGGGGACCTCACAAAGATGCAGATAGAACATAGATGGGCATGTATGCCCCAAATCTTCCAAGCACGATGAGAAGGGAGGAAGGCTTTTTACCATGATGGTAAAGTCTTCCTAACAAATAGGGACACGGAGACACATGAGAGCCCTGAACGGGGCCTATGTCGCATTGCGGGTTTTCATTGGGAATCTACATTCAAGACCACGACAAGATAGAGTACCGCACAAGGGTCAGGGGATATCGCCATCATATTTAGACATGAGATAAAGATCCGGATCCATATCATGGGAAGAAATGAGGAGGCACGATACATGTGGATCCACATGGAGATAACGTCAAAGAGTTGGGTCTACATTGCCATATGTTACTTTCCACTAGGTGGATCATGATATGTAGGAGAGGACTTTGGGGGATCGACCCAACATAGAGAGTCACCATACACATCACTTTCACATGAGATACTATATTATTGCACCCTAGGTGAAGTCTTCCTTATGGGGGACTTCAATGGCCACACCCACTCACGTCAGTGTGAGCCATATGACATAGGGCATCCACAGATCATGAGGGAAAGACATCCAGATGAGATGGGGACCAATAGAGTATCATTGGATATGGGTCAAGACACCAGCGGGTATGGCAGACATATCCTTGAGCTAGGGAGTCAATACCATCTCGTTATATGTAATATGATGCACCATTGGCCAGGCTCGAGTGGACTTACTTGTTCCCTGAAGAGTGAGATGAGAGCACAGTAGACTACATTTTGGGCATCATCTCTGGAGCTTCAATTATTCCCTCAATTAGTATTGGATGATGTCCACTCGATGTTGACCACACGTTTATCACATTCACACTTTCATCCCCTATTCCATTAGACCTCGGGTCACTCATCACACCACAGACCATGATACATTTCACACATGAGCTCTCACATGTTTACGCACACCACTTACACATCGGCCTACCCTCCATTGACCCAGTGTCACCTTTGGACACGCTCACATCATAGATCACGACCATCCTACATGACTCAGCTCTACACAACTTTCCACATTGCACACATACACACCCTCCATGCACAAGATCCATGTTGTAGAACAACTAGTATGAAGTAGATTGTCAGGAATTAAGGAAGTACTTGAGTATCTTAGAGCATAGAGGGGATATTACACACAGACATACCTAGTGTTGTATGCAGAGCCTTACTTGTTGCAAGTGGTGAGAATGGGAGGAGAGATAGTATTGGGATATCTACCACGCTCATGAGTTGGGATTGTGCAGTGGTGTGGTGACATCTGAGAGAGAAGAAAATAGACGCCCATTCAAGACCTGAGGACTTGGCATAGCTATGCACAAAGACTATACCAGATCCTAGACCAACACCCTATCCCTGGGCCACAGATCTCATGCCCCACTACCTCTTACTTCTTCATACCCACTATGGTGAGCCATTCCATTGCTCATCTATAGCATGGCAGGGCACATGATGATTTTGATTTATAGGTAGAGCATCTCATATATGGACACACGAGTCTAGCACCGCTCATTCCCCACCTCTTCAATCGTGCAATGGTTGAAGGGTTCGCTAACTCATGGACTGAGCACACCATTGTGCCCATCCATAAGTCAGGAAATTTTATGGATTCAACAACCTATCAAACAATCATGATTGGCCCCACATTGGCCAAGTTATATGGAGTGGTGCTAGAGACAGAGTTGAGCACTCTCACTGAGAGAAAGGGTATCAGGGCAACACAAGTAGGATTCAAAAGAGATTACTCTACCATTGACCACATCTTCACTTTGAGATGCCTGATCGATGAGGCAAGAGTTAGGAAGAGGAGATTATATTGGTGCTTTGTGTACTTTTGCAAAGCCTTCGACACAATTCCTAGGGAGCATCTCTTTAGAAGTCTACTCGATATTGAGGCTCTAGAGGAGATGATATGGCACATCTATGCCCTACATGAGAGATTTTCAGGTAGACTGCAATGTCTGTATGGCCTATCAGATTCACTTTCTAGCACCATCAAGGTGAAGCAAGGGTGCCCTCTCTCACCCATAGTTCTTGGGTTATACATTGATGAGATAGTGGACTTCACACAGCAACAAGGAGGAGATGGAATTGAGTTACGGGGGACCATGGTCCACATTCGTTTATATGTTGATGAAATTATCTTGGTTTCAAAGTCTACGGAGGGTCTAGAGCATCACCTACATGGCCTAGATGATTTCTGCACACATCGAGGGTTATGAGTGAACCTTGGTAAAACCAAGGTTTTGATCTTTCATACATCAATGGAGGTGAGGAGACAATTTTCTTTCACAACAGCATGTGGACCCATTGAGGTAGTGAGCTCATATGTATACCTGGGCATGACATTCACAGCAGCCTCTCGGGCTTTCTCCATATCTCAAGTAGCTTGATATTGCACCACATGAGGATATGCAACATAAGCTTTGATGGAGAGATAGTGCCACCAGGCCTACTTTTAGGAGCCCCGCACAAAAGGGTGGCTTTTCGACACTCTGGTTACCCTGCACTCATGTATGAGGCAACCACATGGGGACTAGGGTTATCAGCATCAACATGGACAATGGTGGAGAGACTGCAGGTTCTCATGATTGCCATACTCGTCTGCAGCAGACCCTCCGTACCCCATGATATGTGTAAGGAATTGAACTCACAACCTCTTGGTTAGGAATGTGATGGGCTAAACACTTGCCCCAAAAGCCATGGTTAGGATTACTTCCTAATCCTCTCTCTTAGGGTGTAGTTCAACCATCTCCTATCTACCAAGGCTATGGTTCAATCATCTCCTTCCTATCACTTTATTACATTCTTCCCCCCTTGCTCAATCATTGTCCTCAATGATCTGCTCTTTTATCCCTCTAGCCTCGATGATCAATCCCTTGAACTCCCTAAGTGCCCTTGAATTGATGTCCTCAACCTCGCATAGTTTCTTGAACCTTGTTCGCAACCTTGATCTCTTGAACCCTTGCTCTCAACCTTGGTGTCTTGAACCTTCTATTTTAGATGCATCAGACGCATGACTTGTATTTGAAACCATACGTGCAGATGAATGCAATGCACGTGAAACTATTGGTGGTCTAGACATGAATGAGGATGTTACTAACATAGGAATGGAAATATACACTGATGTACTAGTAGTACTTGTAAGCGAGACGTGGCTAGAAGTCCCCTCCATCGCACACAAAGCGTTATTAAACTTACTAACTTTAGTATTCCTAACGCAGGTGGTGTGTGCAAAAAAATCAAAAGAGCTATGCAAGAATATCACAAGAAATAGTCCTTGATGATTTAGTCCGTCGAGGTCGACTTGATTCTAGCCGAAAGCGCTAGAATAATGATGAAGTTAGGCCTCCGGATCTTCACTCCACAGCTCCACTTCCTTCAAACTTTGCCCAAAACTTTAGCTTTCTTTGTACCCTTTCATATAGAGGATGCCCAAGCACCTTTTTTAGAGGCCATTAGGTCAATCCCCCTTTCCCAAGCCTACTTCCTAGGCTCTGATACCAATGTAAGGAATTGAACTCACAACCTCTTGGTTAGGAATGTGATGGGCTAACCACTTGCCCCAAAAGCCATGGTTTAAGATTACTTCCTAATCCTCTCTCTTAGGGTGTAGTTCAACCATCTCCTATCTGCCATGGGTAGAGCTTGTTGCACCACCGATGCTAGTAGAGGCACTCTTCTAGACAATATGCTTATTACACAGGATCTAGGGCATGGATGAAGAGCGCATCACTTATAGAGCTTTCTAGGCATTAACTGATATATGTTTTTTCCTTGTTACAATCAGATTCTGATCAATCAGAGGGCACTCCACCACCTCCTACACATGCAATGACTTCACATGTGTCCTCCGATAGGAATTACGATGAATTTTAATATCAAGAACATATTATATGTTGGTGTAAGTCTTGATATGGCACATATCGAAGACCACGATTGGAATGTATTGAACATGAGGTAGAGTATGGTACTTTTGAGTGTGCATCACCACCTAGTCAACGTGATAATGCTTGGGTATGTATTTTTGCCATAAATTAATGTCATTATTTTATTTTAAAAACATATCCAAAATCAAATTATTGTTGATATACAGGAATACTTTGCTCGATGATTATGATGATCATAATAATTCTCATACTCATAATGCTGATATACCTTGTACATATCATGGACTTGTTGTTCATCAATTACAAGCAGAGGTCTCTAGAAATCCTCTATCTCCTGGTTTAGAGACTCAAACGGCTAGAGATTATCCATTGCCAGCTTGTGATTGTTCTCTAGTACAAACATATGATAGAAGAAGATATGGGGGATGGAATAGAGGACCACTTGCTTTAGATGGAGAGGTTTTTAACTTTTGGGGTAATCACTATATGATTGCTCCGTCCACTATTACTAGTGCTGGTCATGGTCTCTTTATTGTAGAGGGTTTGTATGTGCCTCTGGACTTTGAAGTCACTCTTATGTCATTTTGTGGTCCTATATATGGATGGGGAGATTGGCATCAACTTGCACATTATGTTCAAAGCATGAGTACTTATGGAATATGCTTGAATGCAGCATCCCTTACTAGTAGAGGGATTTCACACTCAGAAAATGAAAGATTATATATTGATGGAAGACCTTACAAGCATGGAAAGATAGCAGGTTTAATAAATAGTAGTCGAGGGTTACATAATAGTTCAAGGAATAATTGCACATTTGAGGAGCGTGAAGATAGTCATGAATCACCATACATGAGTAGAGATGTAGCAAGATACATAGTTTTCAATGATGTTACTTCATTACATGCTGGTGAAGAATTATTAGTGAATTATGGATGGCGTAGACCTCCAAGAGCACCTTTTAGCTAGAGAGACAATGAAAACTTTCTATCCATATTTAATAACTTACATATTTAATTTTATGTTTAAAGTTTACTTTTCATTCATTTATGGAATATCAATGATTTTTATTCATGTGTATAGATTCCAACGTATGATGTTGATGATATTCCACCACACCATTCACAGTTGCTAGTCCAACCTCATTTATCAGAGGCTTCTATGAGGAGGCTACCCAAAAGTGATCCTATGGAATATACAAGGTTGAAATACCTACATTCAAAAGAAGATAAAGTACAAGATTTGTGTGACAATGATGAAGATGATGGCATGGTAGATTTTATTGAGGATTGGTATCAAAATGACAGTGAGAGCATTCATATTTCTAAAAATGAGAAATATCTTCAAGAGGAATGTATAAAGCATGTATATGAAGGACGTCGTTTGACATGACTAAGTGCAAGCTTATTTATTCTCAATCTTCAAAATCGTTTTGGATGGAGTAATGTATCTGTTTTGGGACTATTAAGGTGTAATTTTTAATTTTCTATCTATTTTTATACATATATGCATACATATATACATATAAATACATACATACATAGGCATACACATATATATACATGAATGCATACACACATATATGTGTATGCATTCATGTACACACATACACATATTATGAGAGTAAGGTCAAATTATACATACCTGTATCAAATGAAGATATTTTGTCCATCTAGCCTTTGGAATTGTCCGCCTAGCCTTTAGAATCTTCTTGAGACATCTGCTTCTCCTATTCTAGTCGACCTAATACATGCGTTGTTAACTCTTTTATGAACTTTGCATACAAATATTAAGTATCAGTTAGCTATTAGGTCATGTGGAAAATGGGAGAAGCAAATCTCGAAGATTTTGAAGGATGGAAGAACAATTTTAAAGGATGGGCAGAAAGAAAGCGTCCATGCAATGCAGGTTCTTGTTCTTATCTTAGCTAAGGTAAGAACAAGAACTTGCATTGAATGGATGCTTTCTGTCTACCCATCCTTTAAAACTATTCATCCATCTTTCAAAATCTTCTAGATAGATTTGCTTCTCCTATTTTCCAAACTACCCAATACCTCCATAGCTAAGAACTACTTTATATTTGTAATCAAATATGTAAGTCTTAATTACCAAGGCAGGTAATTGATTGACTATAAAATGGGAGGCAACCAAACGATTCAGTGGTCTAGATATCTATATGAAAGTTTGCAAACCACAATAAACAAAAAGAAAATTAAAAAAAAAATCAAATATACACAACTACACATGCATACATACACATACATACATACATACACATTCATACACATATACATATACATACATACATACATACACATACATACATATATGCATACACATACACATACGTATACATACATACATATACACATATAAAACACATATACACACATACATACACATACACATACGTATATGCATGTGCATGCATATACACATCCACATACACATACACATAAGCATACACACACACACAGACACATATATATATATATATATATATATATATATATATATATATATATATATATATATATATATATATATATATATATATATATATATATATATATATATATATATATGTGTGTGTGTGTGTGTGTGTGTGTGTGTGTGTGTGTGTGTATGTGTGTTTATTTATTTATTTAGTTTTATTAATATGTCTTTTTTCATGAACTTACAGGTTATTATCTGAAAATTTTTTACCAAGTCAAAATATTCTTCCTACCTCACATGATGAAATGAAGAAGATAATCAACAATCTTGGTATAGATTATCAATGTATACATGCATGTCCTAACAATTGTATTTTATATAGAAGTGAATATATAGACTCTTTGACATGTCCAAAATGTCAATCTCCTCGATATAAGGATGAAGAAGGTAAAATCCCAAAAAAGGTATTGAGACATTTTCCATTGGCTCCACAGATTAGACATATGTTTCAAAGTCCTGAATTATCGAAGCTTTTGACATGGGGACATGACCATAAAAGTACTAATGGAATAATCAGAATTCCAACAAATAGTGTTGCTTTTCAGGATATTGATTCTACATGGCCTGATATTGCACAAAATCCACAGAATCTAAAGTTAGAAGTTGCATTAGATGGGGTTAATCCATTTTCCATGAAATCTAGTAAATGTTCAACATGGTCACTGGTATTCATAAACTAAAATCCTCTACCATATCTTAACATTAAAAAGGGACATTTAATATTTTCACTTTTAATCCCAAGGAAAAGACAAGTTAAAGATATGAATATATATCTTGCTCCTCTCATTGACGATCTCCAAGAGTTATGGAGAGGCATTAATGTCATTGATGTATCGAAAAGCATCAATGAAAAATATATTACGGTTCGTGGTATTGTGGCTTGGACTATTCACCATTTTCCAGGATATGGTGTTTGTTTAGGTATTGATGTAATGTTTTTATTCAATATGCATACAAATAAATGTGAGTTAATCTTATCGTTTTCATGATGCAGGAATATCTACTAAGGGTTATAAGGCTTGTCCATATTGTTGTGATTGGTTGAGATCAATCTATAGTAAGAATCTCAACAAAAATATTTATCTTCAACATCGACAATTCTTGCCTGATGATCATCCATTAAGATGTAAGAGAAACGATACATTTTAATGGAAAGCTTGAAATAGGTCAGTGTCCAAAACCAATGATGTGTATGGATTGGTATCGAAAATGGACAGATGGATCTCTAATAGATCCAGAATCAAAAATCTTCAGTGATGATGAAGATAACGAAAATGTGAAGAGAGGTAAAGGAGAATTGGCACTCGAACAGAATATATCAATATGGTATTCTTTGGAGTATTGGAAAGAGTTAAAAGTATGTCATCTTCTTGATCCTATGCATATATTCAAGAATAGTGGTTATTCATTATGGCAACATCTTATTGGATTAAAACACACCATAGCATCAAGGAATGATTTGAAGGACCAAAACTCAAAACCAAAATTATGGCCAGTTTTTTATATACATTGTCAAGAAACAACTTATGCACCTGCTCCTTGGGTACTTATGACAAATGAGATACAAACTATCAACAATAGGATTCAATTGATTCGGACTCCTATAGGATATGGAGCATCTTTCTTGTTTTACTATGGATGATAAGAGCTTATCTGGGTTAAAGACCCATGATTGGCATAACTTTTTAGCACATTTTACCTTTGCTTATCGATGGATGTACAACGAAAGGAGTACGAGATGTGATCTATCATCTTGGATCACTTATAAGGTAATTCTGAGACTTTTATATTTAATATATATGAATATTTGATATCTTTTATTTTTTAATTAATTTCTTTATAATTTTTTAATGATGTGTGTAGGTGGATTGCATCAAAAAAGATTGACAAAAAATCGATCCCACAAAAGAAATGTGAATGCAAAGAGCTACTATGTTTGATGGAGAAAGAGCTTCCTACCATTAGGAAAAAGGTGAACCCTGCATGGGCCTTGTAAGGATTCCTAATTTTTAGGGATTAAAATGCTTAATCTAGGTGATTTAGAGGAAACATAAAACCACTAGTGGTATTCCCAAATAAAATATTATTTGATAGGCTTTTTATTTGAATTGATAAATTGGAATGCTTTGAGTCTTTGGATTCTTGATTTCAATGGCTAATATTAAATTGGGTTGAACTCTACAGAGAGACGGTCTGACAAATCGTGGGTCTTTGGAGTTATTTGCGCAGGCTTTTTGCACACTTCTGCACAAATGTGGATCATTAGATCAACTATAATCCAATGCCTGAGCACATTTGGGGCTGATTTGATTATGGGAAGCTCCCTCAACCGTTAGATGTGGTTGCGATCCTACGTTATAGCGCGATTGGCGCTGATCTCTTTTCAGGAGACTCTCACGGACGTCCGATGTAGGCTTCATCCGAAGGTTGAGGATGAAAGGCGCCTCTAACTTTTGGCCTTCAGTCTCAACCATTAGATCCTTCACAGATCCAATGGTTCACAAGAAATGCACCTCCCATCTCTGACAATACTTGTTTGCCATCGGATTCATGCCTTGATCCAACGGTCCTAATGCAAAGGCGCCTTTTTTTTTGGCTTATTCAAATCCAAACCATTGGATACTTTCCAAATCCAAGGGCCCAAATCAAAGGATGCCTTGACTTTTGAAATCAACCCCATCCTTTGGATCTTTGGGCACATCCAAGGGCTATTATTCATCTACAAGGTTTTCAAAACCATTCAATTGACAAAAACCACGATTTATGGCTGGTTTTCTCCCCTTTGACCACACAAAAACCATGTAAGCCTATGCCTACCCTATGTCATTAAGGGACTAGACTGTGGCCACCACCCTCTTCTCATTGGTCCATCCTTAATCACTCCTTAATCTAAAAGTCCCATGCAGGGTTCACCTTTTTTCCTAATGCTTCATTTTTTTATATTCAAGTTCATTTATTAGTCCATCTTGTAGATGAAATAGAGATTGTAGGTGTTTTCAACACTTGATGGATGTTTTGGGTCGAGCGATTTATGGGAATATTAAAAGGTTATGAGCAGCAAAGAGCGAAACCAGAAGGATCCATGGCAAAGGGTTGGATGCTTGAGGAATGCATGTACTATGTTAATGAGTACCTTGAAAGATTTCATGAAGAAGCTCCACGTGCATGGACCAACAAGTCTTCTTCAAAAATAATAGACGAGGTATTATCAGGTAAAGGAGTTCCATTTTCAGTTACATTTCAAGAAAAAAATGATGTTTCTACTTTTGTAACATATAATAGTGAATGCATTCAAGCATTCATTAGTGAGTACGAATAAGAACTTCAAAATCTCCGAAGTAAAAGATAGAGAAACAAAAGATATAGACGTAATCTCAATAATAATGAGATTACAAATATATCTTCTTTCATGGATCGGCTATATACTCGTTTGTAACGAGCCAATGCAAATAATGAAGAAATCTCAGATGAGCAGAGAGAGTTAATGATAGGTTGTGAACGAAGAGTAATTTTATTTTAATAATATTTTGTTTTTTTCATATATGTATATTAGTTTTTCTTTACTAATTTAATTTCTTTTGCAACTCGAATGTTCACTAATATGTGAGCTTTTAGATAGCATATTAGAATCAAAACTATTGATTCTTTACGTAAAACAGAGGATTCTATTATTGTTGCTTCTTTCAAGCAACTATCATGTGCTAGCTCAAAAGACATGAACCTTATAGATGGTGAACTTGGTTACGTGGGAACTATTCTTGGTATCTACGAAATATCGTTTCATACATTCAAACAGGTAGAAAAAAGTTTATATTTTTTATGATAGAAATTATTATTTTTTTAAGCACCTAATAATGGTTTTTTGTTTTTATATATTTTGATAGGTCATTTTGAAGGTTGACTGGTTTTGAGCTGAGTATAAAGGTAGTAATTCCACATTGAGAAAGGAATTATCTGGGTTTTACGCAATTGATTCTTCCAAGGTAATGCGATCCACTTAAGAACCATATATTCTTCCTAGGCATATTGAACAAGCATTTTTTTATAAAAACCTTGATGGTCATCCTTGGTGGCAAGTCATTCATGTTCAACCTAGAGGTAGGTCATTGTTTGAATAGTTTATTGTTATAGAGATTGAAGAAATTCCTCTTGATGATGCACCATCAGATATTGATACATCAACATATGAAAGAGAAATTAGAATCATTGTACATGACAATGATACTAATCTTCTTGATGAAGAGGATAATACTCTACATGTTGATTCTATTGATGATGAAGAGGAATTACTAGAAATTGATATTAGTCCATCAATAGATGATGTTATTCATGAGAACACAGATTTAACAATAGAAGAAATAAATGAAGTCAATAAGCATAATGAAGATGAAACTATATTGATGTCTTGCCAAAATGATGGCAATGATGAAAACATATGAGTAGATTAGATAGTAAATCCTACTCTAGTTATCAATCAATAACTTGAATCATTTGAATGGATATCAGATAATAGATTCTTCTTTATTCAACTAGAATATCAGTGAATCTTACTAGAGAGATGAAATCATGCTCTTTTAAGTTAGAACATGAAGCTCGGGGGTATGCCTAAAATTAGAACATGAAGCTCGGGGGCTTTAAGTTAGAACATGAAGCTTGTGTGTGTATCTATGTGTGTGTATATACATGTGTATGTGTATATATGTGTGTGTATGCATGCATATGTGTGTGTGTAAATGTGTGTGGATGTGTGTATGTGTGTGTGTGTCTATGTGTGTGTGTATGCATGTGTATGTGTGTCTAAATTTGTGTGTATGTGTGTGTATGTGTCTATGTCTGTATGTGTGTGTGTGTCTATGTGTGTATGTGTGTATGTGTGTGTTTCTATGTGTGTATGTGCGTGTCTGTGTGTATATATACATGTGTATGTGTATATATGTGTGTGTATGCATGTGTATGTGTGTGTGTAAATCTATGTGTATGTGTATGTGTCCATGTGTGTATGTGTGTGTGTGTGTCTATTGTATGTGTGCGTGTGTATCTATGTGTGTATATACATGTGTATGTGTATATATGTGTGTGTATGCATGTGTATGTGTGTGTAAATATGTGTGTATGTATGTATATATGTGTGTGTGTGTGTCTATGTGTGTATGTGTGTGTATGTGTGTGTATGTGTGTGTCTATGTGTGTATATGCGTGTGTATATGTATGTGTGTGTGTGTGTGTCTATGTGTGTATATGTGTGTGTGTATGCATGTGTATGTGTGTGTATGCATGTGTATGTGTGTGTATGTGTGTGTATGTGTGTGTGTGTACGTGTGTGTATGTGTGTGTATGTGTGTGTATGTGTGTGTATCTGTGTGTCTATGTGTGTATATACGCGTGTATGTGTATATATGTGTGTGTATGCATGTGTATGTGTGTGTGTGTGTAAATATGTGTGTATGTGTGTGCATGTGTGGAAAAAATACTCTTTCAATGCTAGATGGCACCCACAAATTTGTGTGGAAGTAGATCTAGACAAAGATCTTCCCTCTAAAATTGCCATAGACATCAGAAAAGAGTAAACCATTGAGCAAGAGTTAAATACAAGAACTTGCCAAATGCTTGTTTTCACTGCGGTATGCAGGGCCACATAATAAAAGAATATCCTTTAACATAGAAATCTAATAAGGTCAAGCAAAACTAGGGGAAAGCTAATGTAATAGGGAAGAAAGTTTTGTTAGGGGACCATAGCATATTAGAAGAGCATCCATGGCAAAGGCGATTGCAAACAATGTCACTGGTCACCTACAAGATTGGATCAGTGAGGATAAAAAAGGGTTCATCAAGGGGAGATCCATCCTTGAGGCCATTATTGATGTATGGGAAGGTTTGGTTTTTGCTGAAGAATCCATACAATATATTCTCTTCCTTAAGATTGACTTTGATAAAGCATATGATAGACTCGAGTTGGACTTCATTCTACAAGCATTGAAGACTTGGGATCACCCATAATTTCATTAAGATGGTCTCTATGTTGTTGGGAAATGTGTCTACTCAAATTAACATCAATGGCCAGCTTTCTCAAGTCATTAGATTAAAATGCTCTATCAGATAAGGGTGCCCATTGGCCCCACTTCTCTTTGTTATCGTGATCGATGGTCTGAACTACCTTGTTAAACATCAAGCACACCTAGGTCTTATTCAAGGCCTCAATCTTCCTCTCAATCAAGACCAAATGATCATGAGACTCTTTGCTGATGACACTAATGCTTTTGTGCATAACAATCCAATAAGAATTCACACCTTTTGGGCTTGTCTTAATACATTTTTTGAGGCATCAAGATCCAAAATAAATCATTTTAGGATCAATGAAGATTGGAAATGGGCAGTCGGGACTAGACAAAATGATTTGATTTGGTTCCTGATTAGGGGCATCAAAGGCATGGAATCATGAAACCTCCAAAAAGCCAGGAAACTGTGTGGAAGCACATCTAGAATCAAGAAGTTGGCCAATGGATTAGATTTGAGGACATTGATCTAACTTTAAGAGTGGATTATGAAGAATGGTGCCTGTTATAGAGCAGATTCAATGCTTGGGAGTGCTCGAGGACTCGCCTCCTCATTGGTCATCACTCTCCTCACCATGAGGGTCTTAGATGGCACAATGGCAATAGCCTTGATAAAATTCAAAGATTCAAGAAGGAAATGGTGTCTGGATTGGTTGGGCTTGAGGTGGGACTTTAAGTTCCAATCCCTTTAATTGGCGGGGTTCCCCCTTGGTGCAAATGATGCCTACATGGCAATGAGGATTTGGGACACCTCTTCTTTGCATGTCACAAGTCAATTTCGATCTGATGGACCCTTGGGAGAATCATGCTGCTACAGGGACAAATAAATTAGAAGAAAATGTTATTGGATGAAGCGATCGTATGTTCCTCAACATTGTGGAATGCTATAACAGGTGAGAACCTATGGAAGATCTGGAAAGAGAGATGTGTTGCTAACTTTGGTAACCCTCATAAAGAATGGTTGATCGAAAAAATCTCTTTTCCTTCTAGGCAAAAGAATTTTCAATTGTAAGAAGCCCCCACCTTTTAGGCATCATAAAGTGTTTTCCCCTTCTTCGTGGGATTCGGGGGATCCCATGGGTACTAGGCTATAGCTGTTTTTCTATTAATTAAAGCTTGGGAGAATAGGCAATTGCCGAACTTCCTTTTGAAACAAAAGAAGGGTTTGAATCTCAAGGAACTATATTTTTATAATGGTGGAGAGTATATGTCTTGAGAGTTTAACCAATTTTTACAATGTAGAGGAATTTGTAGATAACTTATAACTCCATATACCCTAATACATAATGGTGTAGTTAAAATGATAAATGAACTATTCAAGATAAAAACTTCTATATTACATCATGTAATCTTCACTCAGGTATTTTGGGTAGAAGTAGTCCTAATTATTGTTCATGTGATAAACCTATCATCTAGAACTATTAAAGTGCCACAAGATCTATGGATTGGAAAGCACCACATTGTTATCACCTTCTAGTGTTTGGAGGTAAAACATATGTTCATATCCCTAAGGATCTTAAAGAAAAACTTTATCCTAAGTATAGAAAATACGTTTTTCTAGGATATAAAAGTAATGTGTAGTTTGGATATCATTTATGGGATCCTAGAAGATGCTCAATGATTATAAGTATTGGTATCATTTTCAATGATTCTAAGGTGCATAAGCATCCATAAAGCGGTTTGAAGTTGAAGTCTTTTGGTGGGCTGAACAAGAAGAACAAGGAAGAGATGGAGGGATGGAGAGAGAGAGAGAGGATAAAAAGAGATGTGAGCATGTGCATGAGAGCCTTAAACCCACATAATGATCTTATGAGGCAATGTATATGTATATGAATATAGGGGTAGGGTTACATGACCCTTACATCCCCAAAAATATCCCACTTAAGGGTCAATGTGGCCATAAGCTGAAACACTGCAAAGAATGATGTAGGACTATACAATAATGTACAGGCAGAGTTTGAATCTCAATGCATGCCAATCATCTCACACCAATTGCCTCAAATAAGGTGTATCCATGCACCTCAAACATCTCTAGACTCATATTGATAGATTCAAGTTCACATCTGACTCATGTAAGAATTGATGAAGTTCTTGAAAACCTCCCACTTGCTCTATGGCTGTGTCAATCATCAAACGACTCACAATTCCAAGTACATATTCTCCAATAGCAATTATAATATCTGTTGTCGAGCATAATAACTCATACATCATACTCTTGAACACTAACAAGACCTGTGCTATCCTAGACAAACTAACCACGTCAAGCATACTTATATCTAAGGCATCCAAAGCACCCTCATCAAGACCAACATTTCCCAATATATCCATGTCAAAATCTAGCATGAGAATCCAAGAATGATTGCATAAGCACTGACTCCTCAACATCCAAATCAACCATCCTCTCAACCAAGGATATGTCTAGATGTGCATCCTTAGAACTATCCTTCTCTACCACATATTGTGTACCATGCTAGCAATCATGCTCTATCACACCAAGTGTATCATCATGCTCCACATGAACTTACTTCAAAACATCAACACCAAGGTCAAACCAATGATCAAAATCTACCAATGCTATACGTAAGCATCCATATCATGCTCTAAAGCATCCAAGTAATCATCCAAAGTGTGATCCACATGAGCATCTACATGATAATCCAAATCATGCTCTATATAAGCATCATGAGCATCCAAAGCATGCTCTACATAAGCATCTATATGAGCATTTGAATCTTGCCTACATGTGTATCATAGATGTCAAGAGAATTGTCTATAGGTAGACTAAAGAGACATGACAAGTCTCACAATGCATAGAAGGCTTAACTCCCACTAAGATGAATTGTCTCTCAAATAGAGTACTTGTAGTGGATACTTGTGACCAATCCTAGAACCTTTGACAATCCTAAGTTGTCCCAACTATAACTGAAACAATGCTCACCAAGTGATACATGACAACCACTATCCTACAATTGATCAACTTATATCAAATTCATAGGGAATGAAGGCACATAATGTACATATCAAAGTGTAAATGATGCTCTACTAGGTAGCATAAGGCATACATCTCCTACACCCTCAATATCATATTTCAAGACATTAGTCATGTGCACACATCCAAGACTCTAACCTGATAATTGATAAAACCACTTGTGAATGGGAGTAATATGGAAAGTGAATAATGCATCAAGCAATCAAGAAATATGTGCACTATCCAAAGAACAAGAGGAATCTTGAGATGAATCATAGGAAAAAGTTACATCACCATAACTAGCACAATCAAGTACTAAATCCTCTTGTGGATCAACTACTTAGCCATTGAGTGCATTTTATGTGAGAAGGGCTTAGGCCAAAAATTATGAGGTAATGCTTGATTTTGGACCATAAATATTTTGATTTCCATGAAAGAATTATTTTTTCCTCTAGACAACACCATTCAATTATATTGTATATGACAATATACATTGGCGTTTTATCCAAAACTCAACCATTCAACAAACATATACTCCCTCGCCAATCTCAATGCAAGGTATCCATTTTGCATATTGACATAGTTTGAGATATAAACATGAAACATTTAAAGTAGTGAAAACTTTGGACTTTTATTTGAGTGGATAGACCCATGCATGCTTGAAAAAGTCATCTACAAAAGTCACAAAGTATAGGTAATTCCCAAAAGATTGTGTCTTCATAAGACCACAAACATCACTACAAATAAGTTGCAATGTACATTTAACTCTTATTGTACCATCTTTAGAAAAGCAAGAACGTTGGTTCTTACACAAAATGCAGCCCTCACTTAGATGCTTCCTCAAGTTTAGGCAAAGAAGAAACCATATCATTTTTTTTGTAGGGATAACAATATAGCAAAATTGAGATGACCAAAACATGCACGCCAAAGTTCTTCATTTGAGATGGCTTACAAATCCTAACTTGCACATGCATAATCATCCACATATTTTCCATAAGTTGTGACTCTAAAGAATCCTGAGAATAACATGATAGATGCAATGATCTTATCGCAATTAGAGAGACCATGAACTATACACTTGTCAACAATAAACTTTACTACCAAAGCAATCTCGACTAGTGCTAACACTAGTAACATATTTTCCTTGATCCTTGGCAAATACAAAGCATATGATAATGTGAATGTACTACAATTAGTAATAATTAGGATAATTTTTTCAGCTCCCATAACAAGGATACTTTTTCCGATTCCCATTGGTTGTTTGTGCACATGGCAGTATTCTCATTAAGGGTAGCCTCAAGTTAGGTTAAGAAACTACATAGAGATGGAATGTGTTTGGTTGCAACTGTAATAAAGTGATAAGTAGGAGATGGTTGAACCACACCCTTGACAAATAGGAGATGGTTGAACTACATCCTAAGAGGGAGGATTAGGAAGTAATCCTCGACCATGACTTTTGGGGCAAGTGGTTAGCCCATCACACTCCTAACCAAGAGGTTGTGAGTTCAAATCCATTAGAGATATTACATTGTATCAGAATTTAGGAAGTAGGCTTGGGGAAGGTGGATTGACCCAATGGCCTCTAAAAAAATCGCTTGGGCACGCTATCATGTGAAAGTGTACTAAAGAAGAAAGCGACACTTTGAGAACTCTATCCAACAGAGATTGGGGTGTATGTCTCAATCTGTAGGTCATTTGAGGCATGTAAGATATCATTGGAAAGCTCTTGGAAAGAACTTTCGAAATCTAATGAGGTAGTTTCAAAGTGTGAAGTTCTTGGGAAACCTTGGGTGGCACTTTTTGGGGCAAGTGATTAGCCCATCACACTCCTAACAAAGAGCTTAGGAGTTCAAATCCCCTAGTGATATTGGAACAATACTATCAAAGTGAAAAACATTACAATGATCATGATATCATGCATCATAACCATATTGTGTAGTTAATGTCCGTTCTTTATTTTGATCTAAGTTAGCAGCCTCAAGTTTAGAAGAAAAAGTGTTTGCAAAAGCCATTCCTACTCCTTTTATCTTTGCCTCTTTGGTAGTAAGTTTAGGATAGTTCTTTATAACATGTTGATCATTTTCCTTAGAATATTTGTAAGTTTGTTTTTTCATATAATTGCTTCTCATATTTGTCTTTGATTTTTTGGTTGTGTAACAATTACATATTTTTCCTTACTAGAGGAAAAGCCACCTTTATCCTTTCCCTTTTGACTAGCAACATAGGCATGATTCGCAACACACATAATTGACCTGTTCTATCTAGATTGATCTTCTTGTAGGAAAACAAAAACTAAGGCTCCAAATGTTAAGGCTTTTGGAATTCCTTTCATAATCAACTAAATATTAGAATAAAAACTCTAAAACGGATAAGATATCCATTGAGAACATTCGCACAATGAATTATTTTTGGAAATTTCATGTGTAGGAATCAACTGCTCCTTCAATTTTTTTATCTTTGTTAGAAAATTATACATAGAGTCATATTTATTGATATGCTCATTCTTCGATTGTTTGTGAATTCAAGCAACAAAAACCTCATTCCTGCCTAATAAGATGTGGCAAGATTATCCAAAGCAACCCTAGTTGTTCTACATGAGTAAATATGAAGGATAATCACTTGCCTGATTGACAAAACAATTAAGCCATGTGCATGTCCATCTTCATCATCCCATAGAACTTTTCTTGCATTCAACACCACCTCCATCAGCTAAAGTTTTTATATTTGTAACAGTGACATGGCATATTTCAACACCCTACATAATATTTCATAATATCTTTGCCCCCAATACATGACACTTCATGTATCCCACAATGGATAATGGATAGTAGGAACCATCCAACTTATCCTCAACAACCAAAATGTGAAATACACCGCCGTTCTCAACCATGGCT